>UWZB01000070.1:0-18200 GCA_900536885.1 Peniophora sp. CBMAI 1063
GGGCGGTGGTGGGCGGGGTGGGGCGCAGAGGTTGGGCAAGTCGAGGAGGCATGCTGCTAAGAGGGGGTAGTTGCCGCTCAGTTGTATGATCTTGATCTTGTTGTACTGGGGGTGCATGCATGCTTTGCTCAAGCACGGCTTTAATCCAATGACTGAGAATACAGAGGCCCGAGGCTTATATTGCAACTTGCTAATTGTAGGACACAACTATGTTATCAAGGAAACCACGTCAACATTGTGAACTTCGCGCCCTCATCGACTCATCCTCTGCCCGTCATGTCAAGCACGACGCCAATCAACCTCCGGTACCAACTCCTTCAATGCAAGCATCATCGCTTCCACTTCCCTCTCCTCTTCAGCAAAGATAACGGACGCGTCGATAGTAAGCGTCGAAGGCATTCCACCTGAACCCGCCGCTCTCTCGTGCCGCCTGGCAAGGCCTCGGACAAGCTCGCTCAGCGATACGCGAGGCGATGTTACACGCGAGAATCGGTCCGCGAGAGCGCAGTATGTGAGGGAAAGGTGACGAAGACGGGGCAAGAAGTCTGTGGGCGCGATCCCTCCCAACGCCTGCATACATCTCGCTGTGCCTGTCCTGTGCGCGTTGACGAGCTGAAGTGTATGGCAGCCGGTACAAAGTCGCAAGAGCCTGTAAATATCGTCGAATGCAAGAGAGCCGCCACAGACGACCGTTCCGATGTTCGCGATGGATATACCCTGGCCGATGGGATCCAGGAAATCCGCAAACGCGACACCCCGCAGATCATATTGATCGCAGGATGTCTTGAAGTGCAATCGCGGGCGAGAGTGTAGTGATGCTGCCAATGGAGGTCCGTGTTTGATGGCCTCGATCGTGGTCGGGTCTTGACCGTCCGATGCGGCAAGATCGTACAGCATAAGTTGCACACTGTGGGTGTAGGTCCGGTTCTCCGGCCCCTCCGCCGCGACACAAGACAAGGCGTTGGGGTTCAGGACCTTGATAGACGCCATGGCGCTTCTGATACGTTCTTTGTAGGTAGTAATGCCCCGTCCACCGTGCCCATAAGCATAGATACCGATCACCAAAGAGAGTTCATCATTGAGATTTAGAGCTAAACCTTCCATGAAGTTCACGATGTCAGGCTCGATCAAGCCACTGTAATCCTCCAATCCGTTGGCAGTCAAGGTCCGAAGCTTAGGTAAAAATATGCGCTTTGGCGTCTGCCAGTTCGCGAGCCGTCCTGGGATGCACAACTCCAGCGTGATGGCCGAGAGTGTGTCTCTGGAGCGATTGAGCAGGTACGACAGGTCTCCAGGACGCATCATGCCGCGGCTTGCGATCGAGTGCTGCCCATCCTCTTCGAACGTCAACTCGCAGAATAGACTCTCTATATTCTCAGAAGAGACGGGTATGAAAGTATTGATGAGTTCCAGCTCGCGTAATTGGGGAGCAGAAACCATGGGAAGCGTCACGCCTTCCTTGGCAGCCGGATCGTTTGCCGTGAGACTGAGAGTCTCTAGGATAGGGAAATGGCAACTCGTCAAGGCAGCGTAGGCTTGCCCAAATAAGGCCCGATGGCGCGTCTCTATGCAATGGATCTTCTGCACGCGGCAATGCACGTCCTGGCGTAAGAGTGCTCGCCAAGAGGGCGAGGAATCGCGATAGCTTGACCCATACGTGCGCAGCGTCAGCGGGAGATCGCCTGATCTGGCCAGTACTTCGTCAAATGCATCGGGTAGAGAGCCGAGCTCATCGGCCCACAGCGCAGTATGAGCCAGAAGGGCGCGTCTCCATGCTCTGCAGACGTGACTTAGGGAAATCCACCCGAGGCGACCGCCCTGTCCGAGGAGCCAGTCGGGCTCCGCCATCTCGTTGCCCGACGGGTATGAGTGCCCAACATCAATCCTTTCACGGAGGATAGGACCACGCGGACGATGGTTCCGCGCGACGAGTTCGAAAATAGCACACAGAACCTCAGTAGGGAGAGAAGCAATGGGCAAGGAGGCATTGAGCACTTCGGCCAATTGTGACTTGATGGACTCGAAAGCGTCAAGTTCGGTGCGTATGGCTTTGCGTAGACTTTCGATGGAGGATGGGGTGAGGTTATCGGACGAGAACGCTCTATGGAACACATCCAGACGCGTCTTTGCAAGAGTCGATAATGGATGTTCGCCAATGAGTCGGCCAGCATCATTAGAAGATCTATCCATGGGTGGTAGCAGTCCGAGGCGCCTGTCCCGGGTCTCCAGAGGGTTTGTATGAAGATGGAGTTCAAGAGCAATAGCCCAACGACCCAACGTACGCGAGCGGCGCGACCAACACGCGTCCGTCGTGCTTCAGGCCTAGGCTCCATCGGGCCGAATGGCCGAATGGCGGTCACGCCTCTGCCCAACTTCGTTCGTGACGCCCATCTTCTCAAGCTTGTCGCCATTGTTTGCCCGAAGTTTCTATACTTGAACGTTCTTTCGAGACATACCAGTGTGATGTGTGTAGTACGGCTCAACGGTCTAACGTCTATATCGATGGACGCGCTGTTGGTCCTTACGATGAGCGCGGAAACGCTGAGCCGCGCGCGTTGGCCTGGGCACCCGGGCGCTCAACATCTTCCGGGTATCCCTTCCTACATACTTCAGGGTGCGGTGAACACGCAGCCGTGCTCTGCCGCTCTCCTGAGGAGCCGATAAGAACGGATCGTCCCACCAAGAACTTCATGCTCTCATTTGCCCAGTGAGATAAGGTTAGATGCGGGCTGGAGCGGCAGACGTGGTTATGCGGTGAGCGTGGGCTGCCAATATCCACACTGAGAAGTTCCACTGAGCATTGATAGTCGTCTTCTGCGCGCCGTACTGAGTACTTAAGTCGCTCGAGGCGATAAAGTGCTTCCGCGTACAAGTTCTCGATCCCTTCATGGCGAACAGCGAACTCCCTCCAAACGGGCGCCAGTCTTCTTATACCTTCAGCCCACCTTCAAGCCCTTCCCTCTTGAAGAGCCCAGTCCCTTCATCTCTCAGTGGTCTCTTCCCAGAAGAGAAGCCCGGCTGGCGCGGGTACATCGAGTGGGAACGCTATCCAGAGCGCAAAGCCCTCGCGCGCGAGCTTCTCGCCACGCACAAGTTCCCATCTCCCCCAGGTAAGTTTGTCTAGTCGTATGCGGCTTTCGAACGCAGGCTTACAGCTGGTAGAGTTTCAGGTCGACGCTCTTCCCTCCACGAACCCCATCCTCATCGGTCATAGATGGAAGGACTATCATAAGGCGCTTGGATTGGGCGCAATCCCAGACTTCTCCTGGGAGACGGTGGGAAAAGAGAAGCCCGATATGATTCACGTGTTGGACTTGTGCGTTCACGAAGCTCCTCAGATGAGTACGCCTGACCACTCTCTGCTGACAGTCCTTACAATGGAGAAACCCGGCGCGAGGACCTGATGAAGGGAAAGATAACAGATAACCTACAACACTTGTAGGCCTATTCCGCCTTCTATGTGTATATGACCACTTACTGACGTCGCTATACAGTGTCAGAAACCATGGTGGCGTGCCGGATATTGACGCGAGCGCGTACGAACTTGAAATTGGCGGCTTCGTCGGCAAACCAGCGACGATCTCTCTGGCAGATCTCCAAGACCCAAGCAAGTTCCCGTGCGTATGACTCGTTCTCGCCCGTCATGACCGTGTCTCATTGCCACATGCAGACAGGTCGAGGTTACCGTTACGCTCCAGTGTAGTGGTACGCGTCGTATCGAGCAGATCTCTCAGTACCCAGGTGACGGCGATGAGCTCATTAATGCGCCTTGGGGCGAGGGAGCGATGTATGCATCCCTATCTTCGTGGGGTCATCTGTCAGTCTCGCTAACTTCGTGCTTCAGCGGAACTGCCGTCTACCGCGGTGTACCGCTCAAGAAGGTTCTCAAGAGTGCATGCGGTGGTGTCCTCCCTGAGTGCGCCCACCTCGAATTCATCGGTGCAGACACCTACTTCAAGAAAGTGTGTGCATATCCCATCGTTACTGTCCGCTCATGCATGAGTCCTAAGCCGAGCTGAACAGGGAGACGTCTTCAACTATGCGGTATCCGTACCCTTGCGCAAAGTCCGTGCTCAAGGTGGCGAAGAGGTCATCTTGGCTTGGGAGATGAACGGGGCGCCGCTACCCAAGATACACGGCTACCCTCTACGACTCGTCGTCACGGGCTACATTGGCGCGCGTAGGTGCGCTGGACTCGGTGCCCTCGACTCACTCCTAGGATTTAATTGGACTGAATGCTGCTCTAGCTGCAAGTGGGTCACCCGTATCGTGGCACAGCCTGAGCCGAGCATGGGTCCGGTGCAACGCCAAGAGTACTTATACTACTCCTTCCAGACCGGCAAGCAGAACGCCGCATACTCAAATGGCTTCAGCATACAAGCCATGCCCGTCTCGTACGTCTCCTTCGTACAGAGCCGATGACGAGGCACTAATAGGCGTATGCAGGAGCGCGATCATCTTCCCTCAAGAACGACAACTTATCGTTCATTCGGGGTCGATCGATGTAAAGGGGTGGTCGTACAGCGGTGATGCGCACTGGATCGAGCGCGTGGAAGTTTCCTCTGATGGGTACGTTCAAAGCATTCCTCCACAGATGAGAACGACTCACGCCTATTTAGCGGCCACACCTGGTACGAGGCGGACCAAGACGACATGACGGAGAAGCACTACCACGCATGGCGCCTCTGGAGCATACAGCTTCCCGTCGAGGCTGAAGGGTGGATCGAACTGACTGTACGCGCTTGGGACTCGGCGAACAATACGCAGCCGACGTTCGTACGTTCAGCGTGGAAGTATGTATCGTAACCTCACCTTATCATGAGTGGTTCACTGATTGCGACATAGTTGGGATCTGCACGTCACTTCATCCGCCCACCGCCTGAAGGTGTACAGCATCAACACGACCCGCGCGGCCACACGGGCTCGCATCGCTCTGATGAAGCAGCACGGCGTCGAGTCGTTCGAGCCGCTCTCGCGACCTCTGCCGTTTGCGCTCGAGGATGAAGAGGAGTATTTGAGGACTGTCAGAGCAAGGCCGCGCGAGCCCTTGTCGTAAAGGGGCTTGTCGCCCGTCATGAAGATCTCAACGTTCAGGCGCAATCAGGCAAGGGAAATGACAACATCATGACAATTAAGCAGAGTCACAGAGTATGTGTGGTTCGGGGTACAGTAGCAAGAGCAGAATTAGCGGAACATTGTATGAGTAACAGAACAAGTTCAAAGCACGAATGACGATACGAAACGTATGTACAATGGATCACAAACAGTCAAGCAACCCGTCAACAAGAGCTTATTCTACGAACTCGACGGGCACCCCGGTCTCCTTGATGCGGTCGATCCAGTCGCCTGTGTCCTCCAGATTAGAGGGAAGATACAGTCGGCGGATTGGGCACCCACGAGCGGCTCGTGCTGCTATGCAAGAAACCACACGAAGTAGGTCATTCGAGCTCGGGATACCGAGCGCATCCTCTCGCTCATGTCCCTGTTTCTCGCTAACCTCCGACGATATCCCCACACATATATCCTCGAGTTGAGGGAACAAAGGCTCGATGTCGCCGCCCACCTTGGGCACGAGAGCGCCGAAGAAGTCGACCGCGACTTTCCAGTCTGCGACCTCCAGCCGTTGCAGCTTTGTAGCCTTGCGATAGAATGCCTCCGATACCACAGGGTCGCAGACCTTCATGCGATTCTCGCCGGCGAGGACCAGTAATCGGAGCTGGGATAGGTCGATCTCGGAGAGAGGGTTCGTCGTTTGTATGCGATAGCCTGACCAATCGCCGATCACGTTCAACGAAGGCTCGTCCGCCGACGTGCTCGTCCAGCTTGTCGAGTCGGGCGACGTGTCCCAGGCGGAGATGAGGGCTTCCCATTCCTTGGGGGAGTACGGATCGGGTTCGTCGGTGGAGAGTGAGAACATCAATGTATGAGGTGGATGGTCTGGACCACAGAACCGCCTTAATGGTAGGGCGGAGTAGTCGTCAATAGTGAAAGCGCTGAGTTCGACGCGGGCGTGATTCGGCATACGCAGCATCGATGCAAGCGGAGCGATAGAGGCGACAGGCGAGCTTAGGCCGAAGTACTTGAGCGTATTGGGCAAGTCTATCGTAGGCTCGGAATGCATTGTATATAGCTGTTCATTCGAGGGCGTTGAAGGACACCGTACGAATGGTGCGGGTGAGGTCATCTGCACGGTTTCGAGATGACGCATCGAGCTCCAGAACGCGTGCATTTGGTCGAGCGAGATTGTGGATTTGGGTGAGACGTAGCGGCCAGCATCTTCGATGATGTAACGGAAGAGTACAAGGTGAGGGAGGGTGACGGCTTCTCCGGATGCTGGCCATGTTAAGGCGCATTGCTTAAGATGAAGCTCGCGGAGGTTGGGGAAGCATCTGGCGAGCCAGGCTACGGGTATGTAGATGATGTCCTCCTTCGCCGGTATCAAGTCTTCCGCAAGACTGAGGTTGAAATATGTGAGCGCCGGCATTTGCGTCGGCAGGATAGCGGTGGTGAGGGCGGGAACGATCGATATGTCGCACAACTCCAGGTCGAGTGCATATAGTCGGTGAATTTGTGGCGGAACAAGAACAGAGCGTAGGATCTCGAAGTTGTTGACCTTCCGCTCCGGCCGTGACAGCTCCGTGCGGAGACGGAGAGGGGCACTGCGGCTGAGGCCGATGAACCACGGTGCCAGTTGCGGAGGGGTGGCTAAAGTATCCACCGTTGACCACAATGACGAGCATTGGAGTAGATTCTGTGACGGGTATAGTCAGTTTCTTCATCGTGCAAGCTTTCCTCAGTACGCGAACCGGAAACGTACATTTCTCCACGGGTGGCAGACGTGGAGGGCCGCAGATATCCAGTTCAGGTGGTACACGAAGGACGTTCGGGGCTCCTGGGGCGGTTCCTGTGGTGTATTTAATTGGAAGCCCAAAGGCGGCCAGTCATCCGCAAGGTGCTGAAATATAATGGCCAGCAATTCCACTGGAAGCTTCATAGACGGTTGGGCGAGATTGCGGACGTGTTTGGCGAAGGAGAGTGCATGCTCAAGACCGTAGATGTGGTCGTCAACGACGCTCACGCGCGGAATCATGTTGCCGACGACAGGTAGGCGCGCTTGTACTGTGCTGAGCCAATATTCTCTGTGAGGGTACCCTCAGCGACGGATGTTCAGGCGCCAGGGAACCATTATTGGGAGACGCGCCTACCTGGTGAACTCGCGGTAGTGTTCCTCTGTCAAAGACGCTTGGACAAATCCAGGGGGTACAGGGAGTCCGTGCTGCATCTTGGCGCCACTGTCCGGAAGCTCTACGAGGAGGATGGAGAAACTGTAGTCGACGGGTGTGCAAAGGTGAGGGTCAAGTCCGCGCAAGAGCGCGCAAGACGCGCGCGTCAAGACAGTAAACACGGTCAGATGACCTTTCACACGATCCTCGGGCGAGCTTCGGTTGAACCTCCGGTTTGTGGTCGAAGCCAGCACTCTTCATGGGATGCGATCGCTCTTCTGTTCCTGTCAAAGAGAGCGGTACTAGACCTCCGGGATACGGATATGCACAGCCGAGCGCGCCAGACGACATACTTTATCGTTACCAGACTTTCGCGCCTTGTTCGCGCCCGTTGCTGGCACTGTGATGCATATGGCGATTCTCTCGAGAATTGAATGAAGAGCAGATTTGAATAGCAGTATCGGCATGCAGAAACACGATTGTGCGAGATGCTCAGGGGAGAGCGCAAGTACAGAGCAAGAGGTAGAGCAAGAAGTAAAGCAAATAAAGCAGGAAAAGCTTGGTTGAGACGCGGGATGCAGAATATACGAATCAAGTATGAATGGATAGCAAAATGATGGCGCAAACAGCAATCGGAGCCCAAAGAAAAGAAGAAATAGATTACGCAGGAGAATGGAGTTTAGCAGACAAGTTGGTCGCGAACGATCATATCCGAATAGTATCCCTCATCAGACCCGCATCCATCCAGCGGAGCGGTCGACTCGGCGTTTGCGATTTCAATCTGGATCCGAAGCTTGGGTCGAGTGACGGAACGGCGGGGTATCGTAGCAGGCGAGGCGGGTATTATCGAGGTCATTGCGGGTATCGGGGCGGCGAGTTGCTTGTTTGAGTTCTGCAGACGGACGCGCGCAGCGCGCTCCTTGATGATGGGGCGGTAATCGGTCTGGTCGGGCGAGAGGTTGGAAGACTGGATCATGTGTTTGCCGCTGGATTGGTGCTTGTAGAAGCGCTCGATGAAGGCGGGGGCTACAGATTCGACGTCAGCGCCCGAGATCGACTTGGAATGGGAGGAAGATGCTTACCGGCTCCCCAGTCCTCGAGCGTCATGCGCATGAGCATGCTCTGATAGTCTGCACCAGGCAGCAAAGCCTCGCTCACGCGCGCAGTCCACTCGTCCGCGCACGGGCGCTCTTCGCGGATATTCCACTTGGACTGATGGTGGCGCGAGACGACGCGGAAGTTGGTGATGATGCAGTACTCGAAGTCCGTGCCGGCCGGACGTTCGTGCGGGAGGAGCTCCATGCATGCAGTAGCGTGCCCGCGGCGAGTGAAGTAGGCGTTGAGCGCGTCGTCGACGTCGTGGGTGTCCAGGTACCGCTCAGGGACGCCCTTGGTGCGCGCGAGAGTGTACGCGTCGTCGTAGCTCAGGCCCAGCCCGAGAACGTGGATGCGGACGGAGATGGGGTTCATGTTGGTGTAGGTTGGTGGGTAGCACGGGTGGTTGGTGGTTGGTAGTAGGCAGAGGTAGGCCCGTCCAGCGAGGGTGTGGATGATATGGATGGATGTGACGCGTGTGGGGTAGAGCTGGAGGGCGAGGGTGTAGGGTTGCACGAGGCGCGCGTTATATAGCCGTGGGCGTGGTTTGTGTCGGATAGGCGTGCGCTCCTGTTGGGCTTCCGCGAGACAATGGACCTGGGCGGTTAGGGGCGGGTCGTTGTGGTTTGTGGTTCATGGGGTGTGTGTTTAGGGGCAACACGCATTTCTGCGAGACAAAGGTCAAAGACGCTGCAGTACAGCGTCTACACACGTTTCGCTCAGGCGTTACTGTAATCTGTTCAACGTCGTCATGATAATGAAGTTTCTGTCGAGCTTCTGCCGACGTTACACCTCGGCGGCTGGCCAGTGCACTTGACACTCGTTGGCGTCTTTCATTCTGCCCCTATCTGGATGCAAGGTTTCGGAGGTCATACAACGGTCACCATAGCGAACGCCAGATAACAATTTCTCGGTCTGGAGTACGTCGGTTTACGCGGTAGTATGAGATTCGAGTAAATATCGCGTCGGTACGAAGTGGTGGGAGGAGGCAAGTCGCATCACTCGGGCCGATCATGCCCGTCGCGTATCCGTTGCGATACATTGAGCCCTTCACTCTGACGGTGTAGTCTCCAGACTTAGAGTGTACCTTCGTTCAAAGATGCGATGCACTCATAAAATCTTTCTCAGTGAATACATCGACCAGCTAACCATGGAGGCGATTGAGCTCTATAAATGTTCCGCACGTGCAATATAAAGTACAATGGCATGTATCGAGATCCCCTGCTACCGTACGTCCGTCACCACCGGTTAGCCCCAGCATCGCAACGTTGCATATCGCCACCGCACATCGCGATTCTCCATCCGCGCGTCTCCTTTCTCTAGATGCGGCGTGCAACTGCAAGAACACCTGCCAAACCCTTGTCACACTCGTAGCTGTCTGAAGAATCGCTCGGAACATGAACCCCCAGGCTGCGGAAAATCCTAGGTCTTGCGAGGGTATGTACTCAGTAAGTACATTCACCAGTGCAGAACCAAAGGCCCTCCGACAATCCGGGAGGTACAATGCGAGTGAATCCCAAGGCACTATACTCCGCCCATACCAACGGACTGTCCATCCATTGTCCATCCCCGATTGAATCAACAGCGACACAGAACGTAAACACTGTGACACGACAAGCCTCGCGAGCTTCAGGCCGGACCGACAGCTACGCCAAAGCGAGCACAATCATGATGATCGCTGAACGCGATGGGGCTGTAGATCCGGCTTCCGACGCCCGAGGCTAGTCGACGCGACAGCGCGCGTAGCGCTTCTCGTCCTGATGTTTGGTGCCAGCAACGACTCTCTAGATCCAAGATCCCCACTCGCGGGCCGACGATGTACGAAGCCCGGCGCATGAACGCGAGCGTACATCGAGGGACGCGGCGAGGCTCGAGGATCGAGAGAGGGTCATGGCGAGCACAGATATTCAAAACATGTCGTGCATGTGTACCGCGCCCGAGGCGGATGTAAGTGCAGATCGCCGCGCGATCGCACCATCCGCTGTCCAACGATACACGGCCACTCCTGCAAGTAATGACTTCACATCCCTCCCGCACGGATACCGAAATCGGGCCTCTCTGGGGGACATGTAGCGTGTCTGGGCCACTCTCACTGCCCATCGTATACGGCTGGGTCGTGTCCTAATTCCGATCACGATCCGTCCCCGTACGGCCGATGGTAGACATCCCACTCGAATATCCGTACTACTCCCACCGTTTGTCATGCGTGTTCACCGCGCACAGTGGGAGGTCGAGGGATCTGCGAGAGACGAATAGCTGTGGCGCCCGACGGCGGTGCAGGGTGAGATGAGCGTCTATCACTATGCGATCGCGACACAGCTCACTCTTCATCAATCGCGCATTTGAATAGCGAAGCAGAGTGCATAGAGAGAGAAATAGGCGATGGTGGTGGTCGGGCGCAGGGCGCAGAACAAAGGCGGGGTCCAGAACGCTTTCCGGCACGCTCGGGCCGGGATGATGGTTCGGGAAGGATCGCGGCGCGTCATGCTCGGCGAGTGGCCCACCCACCCTCCTCCGCTCGTCGTCCCGAACGACCACCTCCCCCTTGATCTCTCACCACCACCAATGCCCGACTCAAACTCAAATCCGACGGATATCGATATTGAGGAGGTGAGATCGGCCGCTGTAGGCCGTGTAAACGCTGATGGTCATGTGGTCGTGAAGGAGGACGCGATGCCGGAACTGGTGGACGCGAGCGACGAAGAGGAGATGCAGGTCGTGCAGGAGCTCATGGCCGTCGACGACGACGACTCTGCGCCTCCCTCTCCTCGACCCCAAGCACAAGCCGAACGTACGCCACCCCCTTTCTCACACACCAATGTCCCTTTAATACTGACACATATATGCTAGCGAGCAACACGATCCCGCCGCCGCAACAGCCGGCGGCAGAGGCGGGACAGGATGCGAGGTTGCCGGGGATCAGGCAGATGTTTGAGGACGCGCTGAGGAACGGGGGGACGGGGCCCGACGCGCCTGTGACCATTTCCATGGACTTTACATTCCAGCTTCCCCTCGTACCCGCTCCGCCTCCTCATCCTGCGAACCCTAATCCTACGAATCATTCAAATGGGGTACCCATCATCATCACGCCCGGCGACTTTGGCAACCCCGCCGCCAACGACGCCCACAACCACAACCACACCCACGGCAACGAGCGCCCAGATCCTCGCACGCTCTTGCAAGCCTTATTCGGTCTTATGGCCGGACACGGCGGAGAGCGCGAGGATCCAGAGAGGGCACGAACAATTGTCAGGGGACTCGAGGCTGTTAGTGATGGGATGGTCAAGAGGCTGATCAGGGCCGAGGAGGGGACTTGTGCCGTCTGCATGGAGTCATTGGAGGACGATGCCTTATTCGGGCAGGATGCGCCGGCATCGGAGAACGCGGCGCCGGAGTCAACAAATGCGACGTCAGACGCGCCTATGCCGTCCGAGCCATCGAGCTCGACACCCGCGACACCCGAGCCGCCTCTCCCACGGGTCGTCGCCCTCCCCTGCGCGCACGTCTTCCACACCGCCTGCCTGACACCCTGGCTCGCACGCCAAACAACATGCCCCAACTGCCGCTTCGACCTCGACCCCGACTCGCTCACGCTCTCCATCCCTCCCGCAGCAGAAGGACAGGCCGCAGCTAGCCACATCTTCAATCATCTGTTCGGTGGCCTGCCGCCGTTGCAACGGGTACATACGGGAGTGGAAGACGGCTTCAATACGTTTGTCACTACCATTCGTAGGAGAGATGCACCGCCTGCGGCCGTTGCTACGAATGCCGGGCCTCCGCCGCCTGCGGCACTGGAGAGGTTGCCTACCGCCACACTTGAGCGCATGTTGCTCGCGGTGCCACCCCATCTGAGGCCGCATATTGAAGGAGTTCTAGCACGGAGGAGGGCGAGTAGCCAGGTCCAGCGCGGCGAGGGTCAACCAGCAGCCTCCACACCCACGCCTCCCACAACCACTACGACCGCCGCGCCACCCACCACGAACCCGGCACTCTCCCCCGCAGCCCAAGCCCTCCTCACAGCCCACGCCCGTCGCGTCCACGCCGGAACGCTCCAAGCCCAAGCGCGCGCTTTCCGCGCGCAAGCACAAGAGCACCGCGATGCGGCCGCGGCCATTGCGGCGCAGATGGGAGATGACGTGCCGGAGGAGCTGAGGCAGCGGCAGAGGGATTTCGATGAGAGGGCCAGAGTGCTGGACGAGAGCATGAGGGCGGTCCCGCCAGAGTTGCTGGCGGCGATGCTGGGTTCAGCGTCGGAGCCTGTCGCTGGGCCCTCGGCTCAGTCGGCTGGAGAGGGAGGACCGACGCAGCCCGGGGCGGGACCGCTCATGTCGCTTTTCGCGAGGCAGTTTGCGGACCTCTTGCAGAGGGGGATCGAAGGAGGGATGGCCGTTCACCAGGATCATCACGAGCACCCGCCCGCATCGGCTGTGGCTGGTACATCGACGGCGCCTGCCGCACAACCCCAGCCCGTGCCGACATCTGCGGCTCAACAACCCGCGCCCGCGACGCAGCCTCAGCCGACGCCACAGCCCGCGAACCCGCTCTCGCGCATTCAGATGTACTCCCTCGCACCCGGCCAGACGCCGCCCCCGCCCCCGCCGGGCTTCACCTTTGTCGACATTGTAGTTCCCCACGGCGGCGGGCGGCCGTACGCTCTGCATCCCCAGCTCCAACCTCATCCTCCTCAGCCGACGACTCAAACTACCCCTGGTGCGGCGACGGCTGGCGCAGAAGGTACTGGTGGAGAAGGCGAGATGGACGTGGATGCGCACATGGGTGATGTGCTCTTGGACGGATTGCTCGGAGGAATCGCGAGGGCTATGGTACAGGCGCATATGGCGGCACACCACCCACAAGGCGCGTCGACGACCCCGCCTGGTTCGCCGCCCGCTTCTGCGTCCGCGCCTGCCACGGCAGGAAGCTCCGCACCTCCATCTGCTTCGGCCAGCGCCACTGTACCACCGCCCACGCCGGCCGCCGGCGGTTCAACGGTATCGGCCGACGGCGTGCACCTCGCGCCAGACGGTACTCTCGCTCTAGCTGCCGACACGCAAGCCACGAGCGCCGAACAGGCCCAGCCGCGTCGCACGGACTCGCCGGCTCGTGCGCGCACGGGGAGGGTAGCCAGCGGGAGCGTGCCGAGCGTCGTGAGGATCAATCCCAGCGGACCGAGCACGCCCGTGAGAATCAGCACCGAGCCGCCCACCGCCGCCCCCGCCGCCGGCCCGTCCGCTCCCTCGGCGCGCCCCAGCAACCTCCCGATCGCCGCGCTGCCGTTCCCGCTGACGACGCCCGCACCCGTCGCGACCCCCGCACAGCCCACCGCCCGCGCCTCCACGCGCGCGCACCCGGGCCTCGGGATGCAGTACAACCGCGCGGGCTTGTCGTTCACGCCGCTCACGGGCCCGGGCGGGCGCGCGTTTGGCGGGATCGTGATGATCACGCCGCAGGCGCTCGCCCATCCCGCGGCGCCCCAGCCTCAGAATCTGAATCAGGCTCAGCAGCCGGTCTTTGGACCCGCGCCGCCGCCGGGACATGCCGCAACTGCTGCTACTGCCGCGCCGAATTCACTACCATTCGGTCCGGGCGTCACGACAGATGCGTCCGTCTTCAACCCCGTAGCCCCATCCGGTCGTGCGCCCCGTCCACAGCTAGTGTCAGTTACACCCGCTCCCGCCCCCGCCCCCGCCGCCAACCCAACGAACAACAACACGTTCACATTCGGCCCCGCGCCCGGCGCGCCCAACCCGTTCTCGTTCGGACCTGCTCCTCAACCTCAGCCTGTGAATGGTGGTGGAGCGGCGGGGATGCCGAGGGTGCTGCAGGACTTGGTGTTAAGGGATTTGATGGGGATGATGATGGGCGGCGGTGTGGGTGTGGAGGTTGTACGGGGCGATGGGGAGGGTGCGAGGCCTGTTGCGCCGTTGCCGAGGCGGGCGAGGAGCGTGCCGCCCGGAGCCGCTCAGCCCGCTCAGCCCTCTCAAGCTCAGGCGCAGGCGCAGGCTCAGGTGCAAGAAGGAGAGGCCAATCCGCGCGATGCGCCCGGCGCACCGAGAATCCCTCCGCGCCCCGCGCCCGCTTCGTCGGCATCAGCGCCGAGGAGGAAATGGGCGCCGCCGCCTCCGCCGGGTTTGACGCTGCGCCAACGCGTCGAGGCGAGCGAACGCGCGAGAGGCGCGCGGTGCGATATGCCGGTGTGTGTGTATGCGCCGAGCGATGAGAGGCCGGAGGGCGGGGATGGGGGCGCGTTGGGGGGTGTGCAGGGATGCGGTCATATGTATCACGCGGGGTGTGTGGGGGAGAAGGAGAAGTGTGTGGCTTGTGAGACTGGGGAGAAGGAGAGTGTTAGGGAGGGGAAGAGGAAGAGGGATGTAGAGGCTTAGGTTTTCAGTTCGTTTTGTCGCACTCGCATTCGCAGGTCTCGTTTTCGTCTTCGTCGCACAGCAATCAGCTCGTCTCGGTCTCGGTTTATCGGCTACATATACGTACAACATTACATGCCTTACACATACACATACAGCAATAACAGTAACGCCCAGTCGCATTCGTCCACAGCTCTCGTTCCTGTCGGTTCTCGTCGTTCATGTCCTTTCTCTCTCCCTTTCTCGGTGCCTACTTCTCGCACTCATGAGGCTCCTCCACATCCTTACTACGCTGACTCCCTGGACCTATTTATCGCTGTATTAGTACTCTAATGGACATTTTTCTCGCCGTTGATGGCGTTTGTACAGATGTGGGCGCGTGTAGAATCAGCGCTTGTGCGAGCGCGGCGATCTTTGCCTCTCACCACCATGACCATGAATGACGATTCCGCCTTGCTCAGTCGTACCGTACCGATATCGAAGCGCACCTCTAGCCTGGATATGAATTTGTGTGGCTTGTCAGCATATCACGGCTTTTCCGCAATACCTCTCTGCAGTGAGCGGAGGGGTGTACGCTCAGGGGGCTCTTCCGAGACAAATGCTTTGAACGTTGATTTTGTCATATCGATGCTTTTTGGACATTGCGTATTCATTGTTCGCTCCTCTTCGTACTGTCTAACTGAGCTGCGACCTCAGACAGCCCACTATATCTAATTGCGACATGGCGTAGAGCTGCCTTGCACATCCCCTCTTGGACATAACGCATAGGTACGCAGGTGTGGCCCGGGAGTCGGTTTCGGAGGCGCCCCTATTATCCGTGTTTCGGGACGCTGTCTCGCGGATACGCGCCTCAACTAACCCCTCGCTAACCGAGTATAAGAAGAGCATTGAGCTCGACTACAGATACCCATCAATAACTTCTATCCACTCGCACAACCCACTCTCAGCCGCCTTCTACCACATTCGCTTTCTACCAACCATGAACTCCACCTCCAACACCCGCATCCACGTTCTCGGGCTGGGCCTGAGCTACGACGAAGCCTACGATCTCGCCATCGAGAAGGGCATCCCCAAGCGCTACCTCGATAGGCACGACGTTGACGACGCGCTCAACGACTACTTCTCCTCGCGCGGGTACGCGACGGTCATCACCGAGCTCCCTCCTCACGAAGCGTCCAAGTATGCTGAAGACGAGTTCGACTACTGCATCATCACCAACTTCCGCGTCGTCCAGCGCGACCCCAACTCGCCCTACAACATCCGGGAGGACCGCCCGCGCCGCGATGAGTGGACCGAGCGCGTCGCCGGAGCGCTTCTGCCTGGTGCAGAGTACAAGGGCATGCTCATGCGCATCACCTATGATAGCTGGGGCACCGTTCCCGGCTTGATCCACACCTTCTACAAACACCAAGCCCGCGGCAAGCCCATCATCCAGGCGCACGGTCTCTCGCCCGACCAAACCGACTACCGTCCTCTCCTCAAGGAGCGCGCTGCGCGCCTCCGCCACGAACGCGCCGCCGGCTTCATCCTCGCTTTCCACGGCAAAGACGGCTTGAAGCTCGCTATGGAGAAGGCTCAGGCTACGACCAGCGTCACACCCATCACCACCTCGTTCTCATCTGATACGCCGACGCCTAAGGCCCTAGACGACAAGACGCCCACCGCCAAATACTTTACCCGCCACTCTGGCGTCGACTACTTTACTTGCAAGCCTGTTCCGCCGCCGTACGAAGAAGAGGAAGAGGATATGAAGACGCCTACTGCTACATCGTCTGTGCCTAGTGCGCCGCTGGTCGGTTGTAACTCGGACTCGGACGAGGGGTACTTCTCCGACAAACCCTTAGTCTATACCCGTTGATGCTACAACACTCTTACTATACCCAACATCCCTTTATACCCCATCAAAGCTGGTCTTCTTTGTTCGCTATCATCGTTCATAACTTGCATGCTATCCTGCATACAATTGTCACTAAAGACAACCATATCTGTACCATATTGCATTATGAAATTGTATCATATACTATGTGTCTATAAATGCTCGATACACGTGTCGTCTACAAGAAGATGATCTCGCCAACGGTGGCTCGGATCTGTTCCAAGCATGCGCACCGCCTGAATGCTTTGGGAAGCTGAAGCGTGGGCAAAGGGGTATGAACGCGCGCGCGTTCCGCTAGGTAACTGCTGATGGCTGATCCTTGCGTATTCACTTCTTCTGTGTCGTGTTCATCGTATAACATAGCTCTCGCGAGGCACAGCGTCTTAAGTCTGGGGAACAGGGTTGGGGGGGCCGTGGAAGAGTTCTCTTTGCGCTGCAGCTCTGCTCCTGTCGTAGTCGTGCGCAGTAGCGCGCTAGCACCTCCTTCTACAAGCGCTTTCAGCAAGCCTTCTGCCGATCCCCAAAGGCTTGTTTCCACGCGCTCGACGCATGGTGTCAAAGACCTAAAACAATTTCGCCACGATGACGGCTGGGTGAACCCGCCCAGTATGGTCAAGTTGACCATTTTGTCGAAACAGACGCCCTCAAACGGACTCGCGGCGAGACGCCTATCGTGCAAGAGCCATTGGGCGCTTACAGAGGTGTTGGGCGCTGTATCATGCAACGAGTGGCGTGCGGCGCTCGCTTCGTCCCAGGTGTCCACGGTCATCATCTGTAATCGCCCTGTTCCGTCAGGTAACTCGGTTTCTAGCGTGTGGAGGCGGACGGTATGAGGTGCGCGGTGTCGGCCTAGAACGGCTCTGAAGACGTATGGCATGTGCTCCACCATTTCAGGTTCGTAGCAAGAGGCGTGCGTCAAAAAGACGGCTGACACTAACCTCGAGAAGTCGCGCCCTCAGCTCGCTCTCACGACCCAGTACTTGCCTTTTTGGGAGGACCCAGTGCTTGCCTTTTATGGTAACACCCCCCAGCATCGGGACGTTTGAGATCTCGAGCTTGACACATCGTTTGATATTGAGCGACGCGCTCACATGACATTTTCATCGCTCGTTTTGCTCGCATCCTGAAGGTATTCTGCTCGCTCTACGTAGAAAGGCACCAAACTGTGAATTATGATGATATGGGCGACGCGCAGTGTCGGCGTAGATGAATATGCGCGAGCGGCGGGCGGCGCGAAGCGCCGGCCGACGCTCGCGCACCCCAGGAAGCACCCTGAAGACACGTATATAATGACTTGGAAAGACCATCGACCCTCGAAGGCTTAGGCAACCTCTCAAGAAGTCAGCGAAGATGAATATGCGCGAGCGGTGGGGCGGCGCGAAGCGCCGGCCTGCCGCTCGCGCTCACTGAACGCCCGTGCATGGACCATACATGCACCGGGATAGGGTCGGGACCAGAGCAGCGACCACGGTCAGAGCGCGCGTAGAGCAGTCGAAGCTCTGTCATGCCGCACGCGAGACCACCAAGGCCAGTTGCACTTCTGCTCTTTGGGATCGAGTGCACTGATCACTTAATCCAGTTCACGCTGTGCTCAGAGAGGCCTGCAAGGTCGCTCCTGCAGCGAGCGCGAGCGGCGGTCGGCGC
>UWZB01000070.1:19575-85725 GCA_900536885.1 Peniophora sp. CBMAI 1063
TTTTTTTTTTTTTTTTTGGAGTCAAAAGGGTCGCGCCGCAGGCGCCGGCCACCAGTTTAGAGTACCTACTAGCACAGGGCTCGAAACTGGTCTTTACTGCTAATTAAAAGAGAGTCCATCTGGTTGCGTGAGCAGTTGTCGTCGTAAGTTCCTCGCGTGCCGCCGAAGCGGGCTTGACGTGCGTGCTGGTCGGTGTGGGTCCATGTGTGCCGTAGGTGGCGTCGTCTCGGCGTGTTCGCAAGTCGGCTCAGGCGTGGCATCCCGCCTACGCTGAGTCTTGTTCCTCGTCCCGCTCCTTCCCGTCCTTCTCCTTCCCCATCCTCCTCCTCCTCTCCGTCTCCGTCATCATCCCGAACCACCTCAAGAACCGATCCATCTCCGTGACCACTCCCTCGTCGGTCTCCTCCTCCTGATCCCCCTCGTCGCCGCCTGCACCATCTTCCTCCTGTTCCTCGTCCTCCTCAAAATCCTCCGCCTCGTCCCCATTTCCTCGCTCCTTGCCAAATCCATTCCTCCCCTCTCTCCCACCGCTCGTACCATCCTCCGGCCTCCCACCATCGTCGTCCCGTTTCCCTCGTATTCGCCCTGTATCCCGTACATACGCCATAAGCGCCGCAATGCCTTTGTCGTCTGTCAGCAGGAAGGTGCGGTTGCGCCACCGTTTCCCTGCCGCCGCCTTCAGCCGCCTTCGCTCGGATTGCCGTGCAGGGCACTCGTAAATGAAGTGCGCGACCGTCTCATCGGCCTCCTCGCAAGCGGTACAGGTTGGTGATGGGGCGCAATTGATGCGATGGAGGTGTGCATTGAGCGGCACATGGCCAGAACGAAGCTGGAATAGCAGTGTGCTGTCCCTGCGCGATAGGCCTGAGGTAGACTGGAGATGGCGCTTCGACGTCGCATCTGGCGCCCAGTCTCGATGACGTGCGTATCGCGGCGACAACTGCCATTCCTCCTGCCAGCGTGCCTTGAGACGTGCCGCGTATTCTTGGCGCGCGGCTGGCACGCTCAGGCGGGGTTTTGCATGGAGGCAAGCGGGAAGTTCGCTAGCGGCGCTCTCATCGCCCTCCGCGGCGAGCTTGGCTTGGCCATCGACGAACTCGTTGAGCTCCGCGTCGTCATGCCCCGAGATCCAGTAAATGCCGAGTGAGAAGGGGTACCGGCGAATCTGAATAAGGCGGTAAGCTAGGTCCCGGAAACGGTCAAGCAAAGAGTGGCCGGGCTTAGCCTTGTGTAGGTGCTTCGTCGCCCGAATGACGGCCTGGTTGTCGAGGCTAATGCTCGACGGCCGCGATGCCGTCGCTGCATCTTCAGTGAGCAACAGGTGGGCACCCAGGATGATCCCCACGGTTTCCGCTTCGTATACTGTATGTTCGGTGAGTGGTCCCAAGCGATAGCGGAGAACGCGCCGCTCGGTGTGTACGCCGTCCGTTCTCACTAAGACCGCCGCCGCTCCTGCATGTCCTTCATACCCGGATCCATCCGTGTACACCCGTACGACTGACGGCATCTCCTTGTCCATATCGTGCGATTCCTCTCTCGTCTCGGCGATGTGTGTGGCGTAGGGCGTCTCCATTAGTGCGGGGTTGTAGCGCATAGGCGTTATATCCTCCAGCCGGTCAGGTGTCAGTTCCGGGAAGAGATGGTAGAGGTATTGGAGTGGGCTGCGATGCCGAGGTGGGAAGAGCGCTGCCGCGCGACGCGCCACACAATGTAGCGGGTGGTTGACTGGTGTGGCGGAGATGCGTGAAAGCGCCCGGTAGCACAGCTTCGCGACTAGGAGCCGCATTGGTAGCAGATTGGCTGAGATATCAAGTAGGTCGTTCGGCGACGAGCGCATGCCGCCTGTGATCGTCAGTGCCGCAATACGCTGGACCTTGCAAAGCCCTGCCATGACACCGACTGATCCTCGGCGTCGGGAGAGCCACGGGTCTGCGCACGGGATGTCCGCCGGGAGCGGTAAGCCCCAAACGTCGACCGCGTATAGCATTTTCGGGATAACAACTCCGATGTAGATACGCCGAACGAACTTCGGGCGTACTCCATAATGCATACGGGCTAGACGACGTACCTGGAGGGCGTAGTCGCGCCCTTTGTCCACCGCCGTCTTCGCATGTTCGGACCATGAAAGCCGGTCATCCCATATGACGCCTAAAAAGCGGTGAGTGTGCACGGGCTTGATGGTAAGCCCGCCCATCTGTAGTGGCGGCCGCGCCAATCGTCGTGGTGGTGGTCGCTTGTGCTGGGTGGGCGTCCCGGGCTCGTTGCGCTTGCGCTTCGGGTGGGGATCGGAGGGTTGACCTTCGGGTGGTGATGGCGCCTTCGAGAAGTTCATGAGCTTGAATTTGCTGGGCTCGAACTTCGAGAAGTGACTTGTGGCCCAGTCCCGAGCGCCACCCGGCCGTAAATACATGTGCCGCAGTTTCCTGTGCGTGAGCGTAAAATCATCGCCAATGGCCACGAGGGCCGAGTCGTCGACGAAGCCTAGCGCCCTCTCTCGGTCATCCATCGGGATCTGCAGGAGGCCGGCTCCGTAAAAGAGGTATAGTATCAGCGACATTGGGTCGCCCTGAGGTATGCCATTCCGCACGTCGAAGGGCTCCGATTCGAACCCATCAAACTTCAATTGAGTCTGTCGGCCGTCGAGTATTCGTGCCACAAAGTCGACAATGTACCGCGGAACGCGCCGCATGCGCAGATCATGTAGTAGGACTTCCGGCACAGCATTGGGAAAAGCCCCTTCGATGTCCAGGAAGAGAACCGAGACCACTTTCCCTTGCGCCCACGCCGTTGTTATGATGTCCGTGAGGTAGTGCATAGAGTCCGTTGTCGCTCGACCCGGGCGGCCGCCGAATTGGGTGTGCGGTAAAAGGTCAAACTCCTCGCATAAGAACGTGAGCCGTTCTGTAACGATGGCCGTGAGTACCTTGGCCAACGTGTTCAGCAGTGCAATCGGTCGGTATGCTTTCGTGATGGTGTAGCTCGGTTTACCAGGTTTCCGTAGTACGATTGTGGTGAACTCGCGCCAGGGGCCATAGTAAAAGTCGTATTGCAGAATGGCGTTGTAGACGGGGACGAGATGTGGTGCGATGAGGTCAGCGCACTTCGTGAGCACGATGTTCTGTATACCATCGGGCCCTGGTGCCTTATATGGGCTAAGGCGTGCCAGGTGACGCAGGACCGTGTCTTCGTCGAGCGGCGTGAAGTCTCCTACTGGTGTCGGGTAGACCGGATCGGGTGGCAGGTTGGCGTCGTCAGGTGGCTCAGGAAAGAACGACTGTGCTAGCCACTCGCTCTTGACAATGTTGGTTGCGGCGGAGCTCGTGACGTTACCAGCTTCATCCTTTCGTACTAGTGTCGGTATAGTTGTCGTCCCGCCGTCAGTACCTTGAGAGCCCGCAAACTTATTCGCCTTCCAGACGTCCTCCTCGCACACAGAGTCGAGCCAGCTTTCCCAGTGAGTTTTCTTAGCAAAACGAATAGCCCTGGCGTACTCCTTGTGGAGGAGTCGGCGCTCGAGATGAGCCGAGTGCCCTGGTGTCCCACGCCAACGATAAGACTCGCGATCGGCTGTATAATACCGTTTGCGCATCGCCGTCAGCTCGCTGGTCCACCAAGCCTTACAATGCGGGCGGTCCTTTGAGAGCGGGACCTTCTCAGCAATAGTATCCTGTATGGCTTTGGTTAGAGCGTGAATGATGGTGTCTAGTTGTTCCTGTGACGTGATCTCCTCCGGATCGGGCAGTTCGTCGATTCTTGTTGTGAGAAATTCTCGGAAAGCCTCCCAGTTCGTGAGCCTGATGTTGCGGGTGGGCGCAGGGCGTCGTGTCTCCACTGGTATATCAAGAACGGTGCAGATAGGTACGTGGTCGGTGCGTGGGCCACGGTTTCCAGGGTCCGTGTCACAGGATGTAAGAGCGTCGAGAAGGCCGGGTGAGCACCAGACGTTGTCTGTTCGGTGCCACTGTTTCGTGCGATTGAGCTGGAGGGTGGGTATGCCAGCCGGTAGTGCCATAGTCATGTTGAAATCCGCCGTCAGAGTGAGTAGAATCTCAGCCTCGCGCGTCGCGCGCTTGCTGAACAGCTGCGTGTGCGCATGGTCGTCCCAGAAGCGGTGATGTCGGTTAAAGTCGCCTAGCCAGATCATGTGCGAGCGGTCGTCAGGAAGAATGCGGTCACGGTTGTCCTGGATGAATGCTCTCAGCTGGTGAATGGTCTCGGAGTCGTCACAGCTATTGTAGATGTTGAATATAGTCAGCCGGCCAAAATCGCCAGTGAGCTGAATAGCCGTGACATCCCGACCCGGGAACGGTAGCATCTCATACGCGTCCGTAGAGATTATCTTGTTGACGAGGATGACAGATCGTGCTGGGTTCTCATGGTCGAAATCATAACCGTGCGGGTACTCAGTGTGGAAGTCGGGTGTCGCGCGTGTGAGGCCGCGAGAGTCGATATAAGGCTCCTGCAGGAAAAGGATGTCGTACAGTTGCTGGGGATTCCTGTTGATCAGCGCCTGCTGGGCGATGGGGTTCTTGTTGAGGTTGTGTTGGAAGATCCTCAAGTTTCGCGTTCGCGTCGGGTCGACTGGCTCAGTGTGCGTTGCCAACGGGAGTGGAAGCAGGTGGAGTCGACGTAGCCGAGGTCTCCTGAGATGCATTCAGAGTTGCGTCGAGATCGTTACTGACAGATTTGCGGCGTTCAGCTTGGTTGCCGGACCCTCGTGCGGGTAGCACAGTCGTTTGGCCGAGTGTAGATCTCCGATAGAGCGTGGAGTACGGGCGTTGACTACGTGGCATTCGGTATGAGCTGAAGGGTGCTCCCGGTTCAACCATGGCCTCGAGCGTCCAGGCCTCTTCGGTGGGAAAGAACACCCGACAGTTCTCTGGGTGGCGGCCGTCGTAGATGGCACAGCGCCGGAGGAAGGAGGGGCACGCGCGGTCGCGGCTCGAGTGGGAGGTTGATTTGCACGAGACACAGTACTTCGTGCCCGAGCGCGGGCACGACACCGTGCGATGCGTCTCTCCACATATGCCGCATGTATCATGACTTTGGTGGCATGTCTTGACGACGTGGCCCGGGATCTGACACTTCGCGCAACGTGGGGGTTCGTACTTCTGGCGCCAGCACTGCGACCAGTGTCCGCAGACTGTCACGCCGCCCAGAATCGTGCAATTCGCCGCCTTTGGTTCATTGAGCGTCAGCATCAAGTTTGCGTGGCGCTGATCTGGATCCCGAAGTCGCTCGGGTTTAATCCACTGAGCAGCTTCGATACAGCCAGGTGGCAACTCGTTCAGTTCCTCGATCTCACGCAGGGCATCTGGGCTGCCCGTCGCAAATGTCGTTGGCACGATGTGGGCGACCACCTTGTATTTCCGCCCGACCGCACTCATGTGGTACCGCAGATGATGCTCCAGCGCCTCGCTACCTTCTGCGGACTTGATCCACTTTGCCGCCGCAGGCGATGGGAAGTCCACGAGGATGTCGACCTTGAGACGACGAGCGCGTAGCGGGAGCAAGGCACAGCCCGCTTTCTTTTCAAGTTCGCCATCTCGCACAGCCGCGCGGAAGCGGTCCGCAATGATGACATCCGGCCCGCTGGTTGGTACGACCTCGATGTTCTCGGGCGGGGCAGTCAGGTGCGGTCTGAACAGCACTTGGCTGTCACGGATGTACTCTGCATTCCTGGCGCTAAGTTCGCGCGTGTTGGGGACATCGACGAAAGCGCCGAATGGGGTCTCAGTAGCACCGTCTGGGAGGGGGGCCTTGTTGCGGGGAGCCTGTACTTCGCCCGTGATCTTCTCCTGAAGCCCTTCGACACAGTCCTCGAGGCGGCCCATGCCCTCCTTATAAATCGTCTCTATCCGCCGCTCCTGTTCGACCAGGAGATTAAGGACATGGTCTTGCTGATCGGTCGCCAAGATGTCCAGTAGTTCCGCCACAGTTGTAGCGAGCTTGCACATAAGTTCCTTTGTAGTACGGCTCGGTAGCTCGGGAAAGCGTCGCAGAGCAGAGGTCAGAGAGCCCATAGTAAGCCGCGGTTCATCATTCTCCATAACCTTATTCTCTTTCAGAAACTTGCACGCGCGTAGAACGCGCGCCGCAGCAGGGCGGGCCGAGCCGGGCGTCGCTGCGGTTGAAGTCGCCGCGTGGCCAGTAGGTGCACTGCCAGGAGTAGCTAGTCCGTTCGTTCCGAGTGAAGACCGGGGCGTACGGGAGCCGTTGTCGCCAGAATTATTATGACCAGTGTTGAGGCCAGTTCCAGTAGTGTAAACACCGCCGTTACGTTGAGCCATAGCAGCGCGCTGCTGTTGGCTCGGGCGCGAGTCAGTCCGTTTTGTCGGGGTGGACGTCTTCGAGCCGCCAGCTACTCTAGCTGGAGATACGAGACCACTGTCGGTCCGAATTGCTTCGGACATACTCCTGTAGATCCCTGCTTGTCAGTAAGAACCTTCGGAAGGTACGTACTGTGTTCGGATAGCGTGGGAAAAACGGAGATGATGGTGGTTCATTGGCCGCGAGGTTCATCGGCGCCTTCGAGAAGTGGGCAATGGTCGACCCATATCGGGGCACATGAAGTGCAGTTTGAAACCGTGGCAGATGTAGATTATTGTAATACATATGATGTATCGACGTCAAATCCCTGCTCATAATCAAGAACGACGGAGATTTAGACAGAAACGAGACCTCGCATGGTCGGAGTGCCGTCATGTGCGCTTGGTAACCTTCTCCAATCGCTCGGGAGTGATCTCAAAGACCTCCGGTAAATCCGTATCAGCCCACGAGCCCCCTTGTATGAGCTTAACAAGACCTGGCGCGCACGTGAAGATTCGGGCCTACAGCATTTCTTTAGTCTCATGTCTGGCCATAGACGTGTGAATGCTCACCATTCCATGACCGTTATGTCCAGCGCACATCCACTGGCCGGGTTTACCAGGCACAGCGCCCACGTAAGGCAAACCGTCCGTAGTCTAAATACTCATCAGTCTTGGAGGAGCGCCTGGAGCGAAGTCCACGTACATTGCCGAGGATACCACTCCAAGCGTAGTCGTATCCTTCACCTGGCGCAAACGTGCCCCGCCTACGATCCCCAAGCATCAGCCAGTCCCCTTCAACATCTTTCGGCTCGACACACCATCCTTCGAAGTTATTCTCCGCGAAGTTGCGAACTTCGGCCGTCACGGGCTCAAAGTTTGACAACGAATCGTCGGTGCGCCTAACGGGGTCCTCGGCGACGTACTTGTACAAGTCCTTATAGCCGGGGTTGTCGCCGCCGAAGAGGATGACGCCGTCGGCCGTGCTGCGGGGGTTGATGGAGAAGATCGCGCCGTTAGGCAGGAGGACGCCGTATGAGTTCTGCAGAGCCTTTGAACCAGATAGCGCCTTGGGAGGTACAGCGCGATTGCACCTGGTGAATCGTGAGCAAAGGTCAAAATCAGGTCAAATGCTGCACGTACATGTGAGGCCGCGGCTGGACGGCAGCGGCGAACTCCGGTAAGAGCGCTGGGGAGTAGGCGTTTGTGGCATGCACAACAATGGGTGTTGTAATGGAACCGCGTTTTGTTTTCACGACCCACTGCCCCGCCTTGCGAGGGTCAGTGCTCGCCTCAATCGATTCAGCAGGCGTCCATGTTTGCAAGTTGAGTCCGCGGGCTAGGCAGGTCTTGATGATATGGGCAACGACCTTCCATGGGTAGAACGTCGCTGCATCCCAGGCATAAACGGAAACAGCGTTCTTGATACGAGAGCGCTATGAACAGAGTTAGTGCAGACACTGGCCAGAGTGGATTTTGGAACTACCTTGACGGCTTCTCCTCTATCAGTGATCACTTCAATCTTGTCGATGTTACCGCCCGCAGCCTTGAATGCCTCGAAGGTGGCCGCGGACTTCGCGGCGACCTCGTCCGTAGTAGTCACGTCAAGCTATCGGTAACATCTACAGTTAATCTATCCGAACGAGAATGCATCTACGACGGAGTAACTCACGGTCTTGCCGACCCAGAGGTCGCAGTCGACGTTGTGTTCGCGCACATATGCGACCACAGCCTCCCAGGTAGCTTGCTCATTGTCAAGGATCTAGAGCGTGTCATATGAGTAGCGTACGAGACCGTTGCGAAGACTATGCGTACTTTCAGTGCCTGTTCAGCGCCGAACTTCTTCGCGTAGTTCGAGTATCCTCTCCACTATAGCGGGTTGAGTACGGCCAAGCGGTCGTAAGATAGCTTGCATACCTGGTCGGGTTTACAGTGCCCAGCGTTCCTTCCAGTGGCACCGGAGCTGTAACCAAGAGTTAACGTCAAATTCTTGAGTCGTTGCAGAGGGAATGCACACCAGAGTTCCCGCGCCTCCAGCATTACGATGCTACGAGGCGGATCCGCACTCTCCAGGAGCTTCAGAGCAGTGACTGCACCAGACATCTATAGCGCGTCAGCCATCTCGTATCGTGTAGATTGCACAAGCGGGGAACGCACCCCAGAGCCTATGATGACAACGTCCGCAGTACCAGGTATAGCTTCGGTGGTGCGGTGGTCCAGTAACGGGTTTGCACGGACGTTCTGTAGCCACTGCGAGAGGGACATGCCCTCAGGGAGCGGGAACGCGTGCCTATTGGACTCTCCCGCCACACCAGGCGCGCCAGCTTCCTGGCCGACCGGCGGCAGGGCGTTGCCAGTGCCGCTCCATAGTCTCGAAAAGAAGCCACTCATGGTGGTCTGTGGTCAAATGTTGAGAAGCACGAGCGTGAGCAGGGGAGCAGATATAGGCGTTTAGGTTCTGGTGTAATGAGAGGGCCGCTGATAGGACCGTTGCTCGAGATAAGAAGTAGGTCTGGCTCGTGCCTCCGCTCACTGACACGGTACCCTCGGGTTTATACTTGCAAAGATCGGCCGAAGAGCGAGATACATATAAGGCATGATGTGCATTGAGGATGTGGATTCGATGTTGCCATTGTGCTCGCCAATGGTGGCAGGTGGTCAAGCGGCTTCCCGCGAGCGCGTCGCTTGATGCGCGGCGGGCCGAAGTTCGAACGGGGCGCGTATGAACACGTATGGGCGCTCATCCCATCTAAATCTCTCGGGATATTTCCAGTTGCACTTTCAGAGCGGTAGGCGCTAACATGATAAGACCCCATTTGTGCTGTAAAAGTACATGCAGAGGATGATAGCATCGACACCATGACTATTACTGCTCAGTAGAGGCCCATTGCTCAAATGCCCCTATGAACTTCGCCGCCCACTCATTGCTCAAGATGAGCTTGTTAACCTCATACTCCTTCCCAAAGCCCATCAAGAAGCTCTTGAACGTTGCCGCGAGCTGAAAGTCCGCAAAGACCGGTCTATCGCCCCCAAAGAAGATTTTCCCCTCGCCAGCATGTTTCTCGATCTCCCTGTGCACGTTCTCCACACCTGCACGCACGACCTCGAGTTGCGCGGCACGGGCGTCACCCGTGGGCACGACGGCTTCGAAGGGAGCGCCAAATTGCGCTTCGCGGGAGGTCTTGAAGTATGCCTGGTCCTTCTCGTCGATGATGGTGTTGAAGAAGTCGAGTAGAATGAGAGGGAAGACCGTGAATGCGAAAGGCTGGCGGACGTTCTTTTCAAACGCCTCTTGGGCTTCGCGGGTACCAGGAGGAAGGAGTTGAGGCGTATCCGGATACTACAAGCGAAGAAGTCAGTCCGCCTGACAATGTTCATGCCATGGCAGAGAGCGGTATTACTTGGGTATCAAGGTACTCCGCGATGCGGAGTGAATCTGAGATGCGCCGGCCGGTCTTTGGGTCAATGATCGAGGGCACAGTATAGAAGTCGCCTTCAAGAGGAGGGACGTCGAGAGCCTTGAGTGTGGGCTTTATGTCGATGAAGTTAAGGAACGTCGACTTGTAGGGAAGACCCTTGTAGTTCAGAGTGTAACTAACAAGACTATGAGTATGCATGGTCTTACACTCGTCTAGCTTAAAGACGTACCGAGTTTTCCAAGCGTTTGGGCTGCCGATGATACCGTTCCTGAGCGTGAGGTCGTAGAAAGTGATGGGCTCGGAAGACATGGCGGGTTTGCTTGTTGTGGGGCGAGCAGGGCCTGGTCCTTGGGAGGCTGACTGAGCAGAAGCGACTCTTTATACTGGTCCATGAGAAGAAATTCTCCGCTCTATTGATCGATGTTCCACGTTGTATCCTGCGTCAGTTTGTAAGCCAACATACTGCGTGACCCCGCCAAGCCTCTGCCATAGATAGTACGGCCTGATTGCCGTCCAAAGGTCAGCAAGATCCGCACAAAAGCTTGTGGAACCTGTGAGAATCGTAGAGCACCACCAATCTTCACGTCTCAGGGCCATATCTTAAACGATGCGCTGATAATTTGATGGCGAGCGAGAGCATAGGCACAGTGCAGCGGAAAAAGTGCATCATTAAGCAGTGCAAATATACGTGTAAAGAAGATAGAAAAGGCAACAGACGGCGGCCCATCACCGCTTGACCCAGGCGTACTATCAAAGCATGATCAGCGCGAGCAGAGAGCCACAGATGAAGACGGCTTACTTTCTTGCGGGCTTTGGGTTGACCGGGCTTCTTCCGCTCGACCATGCGCGGGTCGCGACGAAGAAGCTTGGCTGCAAATACACGTTAGCATGGCTGTCTTCTTCACTGATGGTAGAGTTATCACCTTTCCTGAGTGTCTCACGCATCTCAGGCTCATGCTCTGCGAGACCCTTCGCGACGGCCTGCATGACCGCACTAGCCTGCCCAGAGGTGCCGCCGCCTCGGCTGATGGCAAAAATGTTATATGCACCAAGCACACCTGCTAACCTCAACGGACGAAGTACACGCTCACGTTCCGCTGCCTGAACGAACGTCTCGCGCAGTGGCCGGCCGTTAACAATGACCTCCGTAGTCGGGAGCCCATGGTCGATATTCTCTGGTGCCGTGCGTCCAGCATCCTTGTCCGCGAGAGACGCTTCGTCCGCTTTGAGCTTCGGAATAATCCAGACGCGCGCAGAGCTGGTTTTGCGCCGACCGACGGAGTATGTGCGCCCGTACTTGTCGAATCGTGCGAGCTTGCGAGTCCCACGTGCAAGGATCTTATCCTTGTCCGAGTGCTCGTAGATACGCAGGACATCTGCGAGTCCATTTGCGAACTGCACGTGCCCTGCCGTGTTCGCAATGTTGTAGTAACTCTGCAGCTGGCGCAGAAGCTTGATGAGGTCGGCGTAGTTGCGTGTGCTGAGCGGATTATCGAAAAGCTCGGACATGTCGCGACGCGAGCGCCAGTACGGCGTGAGAGTTGGTAGCGATGCTCGGGCAAAGTCGGGCAACGGTAAGAGCTCGAGTGCGGTAAGGGCCCGGCGTGTAGAATGTACTGCACGCTGCAGACTCTCCAGTTGATCGTAGTAGCCAGAGTTGAGCGAGTAGAATGCAGAAGATTCCGGCTTGTCCTTCCAGCGCCAGTCGCGTGCGTCTATCCCGTCCTCCTCCTCGTCCTGCCTCGGAGGTCTGGCGTTGGAACTATTCTGCCCGCTATTTCTTGGGGAAGTACCCGGTGGCGCGAACCGCTGCGAGGAACCAGTAGACTGGGTGGTGGCAGTGGCGTACAGACGCGTCCTAAGCGCCGCCTGCACCGGCCGCCGTAATGCGCTGAGCATGGTGCTAGCCAGAGCAAGTGACAGTGAACGACCAGGAGCACATCGCGCCGCCAGCGGGATTTTCCCGCGAGACGCAGGCTGCCGGCCCGGACTGCCGACATAGGGGCACATGCCGGTTCGCTTTCGCATCTCGCCACAGCCTGTCATCACCCCCCTGTTCTCTGCTTATCTCTCTCCATCTCTCTGTACCATATATTGAACTTTGTACCATATCTCGGATCTGCCCTTACGACGCCATGTCCAGCCAGCCTTCAGGGTCCCAGTCTTCGTCGGCCCGAACCATTCTTGCTTCCGCTAGCTTCTTTGGTCCTGACGGGGAGGTTGTCTGTAACAAATGCGGAAAGCCTGCAAGTAGGCTGACTAGCCACTCAGTGAAGAACCCAGGACGGTGCGTCTATGAGGTCATCCATGCTACAATCACTAAACCTCAGGCAGATTGTTTTGGAAGTGTGATCCATGCAACTTTTTCCGTACGTCGTTTCGTCCACTTCCTGTCAGATCGTCGTATTCTAATTTGCGATACGATGCAGAATGGGACGATAAGCTTCCTCCCCGTCCTGGGTCAGCGACACCTACGCCTTCACAGATGAACTCATCTCTACCTCCTGCGACACCCCGTGCTTCGCAAACAGTCCCTATTCCACTAGTGACGCCGTCTTCATCTCAGCATGCTCCCCGCGCAGGATTAACGCCTTCTCCGAATAAGCGCTCAGCTCCCGCGGAACCAAGCAGCCAGGAGGTGCGGAACAAGCGTCTTGCAACGATCTACAACGCGATTCGACAACCCGATCCGTCACAAATGCTCGCGACTCCATCCTCACCGACGCCGAAGAAGTTCAAATCTGTCACGAGCCCGTCCACGACTTCCGCCGCTTCGATACAGCCTCGTCCTATTCCGGCGCCTGATTTTGGTGTTCCTGTGTCAAGTCGTGCGAGCGACGCCGGCAATACTCTCACTATCCACGATAACGCGAGTGCCGACGACTTCTTCGGTGCGACCCCTCATATGCCTTCACATCATACGGATGACCACGACACGGAATTGTTGACTCCCCCGGATACTGGCAAAACCCAGATTATACCTCTTCCCGGTGCCGATAATAGCCCGCTGAAAGGTAAGGGCAAGGCCGTTGCAACTGGTATGGTACGTACTCATGCAATGACCTACTTGCTGCAATATACTCACGCCGTGTGTAGGAGTCTGATGAGGAGTGGAATGCGCTCGACGACACCATGGACCTGGACAACACGCAGTCGACATTGCAGGTTTCCCAAGAACAGCCTCCTGCCGGGCCATCTCACGCCAGAACTGTTCCGAGCGACATCGACTTTGAGCCTCTCTTCAAGGATTTGGCTCGACTCCCCGACTATGTCCGTTCGCTGAAGGCGGAGAATGCCAGGCTCAAGGAGGAACTCGATCGGTATGTACAGCCACTCGTGGTCATATATTACCAAACTGATGAAACCAAACCCAGGGAGAAAGCGAAGAGCAAGAAGTACAAAATTGCCCTTCATGCCGCGCTTGGTGACAAAGAGTGATGGTGTTGAACCCGCAGTCCTGTTTTGTCCAATACATGCCGTGTTTATGTTCGCTTTCTGTACGTCAAGTCGATTTGTGATGAATATGCCAGTGTGCTCGTCGGCACATAGTTTACTCCCCGGGCTTGCGGGTCGTGCAGAGATGGACGGCCACCGTGCTGGTGTTCGGGTTGGTTACGAAATGGTGTGGGATCCAACATATTTTCGCCTTCCCGAACCACAACCACGCCTGAGAACCCTTGCACTCCAGCCACATTTTAGTTGCCGGGAGCTCGTGCGTGTGTTACAATCATTTGTGCTTGATCGATGAAGGATGATTGAGCAGATAGCACTTCTCAACGTTGATTATGCTCAGACGCGATGAGACGGTCCGCGCCACTAGAGCTCCGTGGACCGAGGCGCTACAGCTCTTTGAGCAACAAGGAACAAGATTGTTTGTGCCGCCGGATCCATAATTATACAGGCGCGAAGCGCTAGGCGCCCAACATCTGTATTCCTCCACGCACACGCTCGCTTCTCCCGCATTGCTATACCAGTACTCGGCCGCTCATCCTTCGGTATAGAATCCTTCGCACTCAGCCTTTGCTCCGGATGGAAATGATGAACCATATGCCGGATGGGAGGTGGAACTGCGCTGTTGTGACGTACAGCGCGCAAGTATATTGTGCGTAATGTCTAAGCCACCTCCATTGTTGCTTGATTGTAATGGTTTGCTTCCACCGATTGGCACCAGCCACGAGTAACCGCACGGAAAAGTGCTAGTGGATGTCCTGCTATTGTTTGAGGGGAAGTGTGGTTGTAAATGCTCATGCGCTAAGTCATTGTGTGCCACAGCGTCGGCGTGCCCATGACGCCTGGCTCTTTGTTCGACGAAGGGTATAAAGCGCGGTTGCAGAGGTCTTTACCCTCAACGACCCGGCTATGACCTCGAATCGCCCTACACACTCTACCAGTTACAGCTTCGCCGGCCTTCCCAGCGCAACGTTCCGTGACTTTGATGAGGACGATCTTGCTACGCCAACCCAAAGCACCTGGCACCGCCGCTCGCGAACGACCGTCGAGATCCCAATCGACGTTCCACTCACCAGCCACCCAAACTCGCAGCTGCCGAAGCATATGCTGTTGAGCTATATGAAATGGATCGAAGACTTGTCGGCGAGCCTTCAGGCAAGGCTACGCGCCGAGGAAGCGGATGTCGCTGATTTGGAGGCGTACAAGAACATGATGGAGTTGGAAGTGGAGGAGGGAACTTCTCGCCAGTGGCGGACCCTGCTGATGCGAATGTTGCCTGGTGCGAAGGACTTAAATGACGCGATGGAGACCTTCAACGAGATACTGGAGAAGAAGCACGACCTGCTCGTGGTAACCTCGGCACGTGCGGCACACAGCAGGATGAGGGCGTACGAGGCGCGCGAGCAGCTTGAGAAAGCCCTCATTGCGGCGCGGAAGGAGCTGGAATCTTTGCAGACACCAGAGTTTGCGATGTGATCCTGGGGGACTTGCAATGAAGGACGCCGCAGACTCTCGACAAACCGACAGGGGTTCGTGACTCCATGTACGTGAGGACGAACAACGCCATCCTGGATAAGAAGAACCACTATAAGATCAGGAACGGCTGAGGTGCAGTCGTTCCATAAGCCATCTGCACGCTGCAGAATGGCCTAAAAGCAGTCGTGTTTGGTCAAAATCAGCCACCGGAACGGCTGCACCGCTGATGTGTGTCAAAATATCAGCCGCCCAATTTGCTCGATTGATGGTCAAAATCAGCCACTTATCAGCCCATTGGCTTGATATAAGCCACTTGGCGGCTTGCGTTCAGCCATTCTCGATCTTATAGTGAACATTGCCGATCATGTCACGGGTGGTTCCGTGCGTATGTGGATGTACAGGCCTCGGCGCCGCGCGGCGATGGACTTGAGAAGGCTATGCTTGTCGGTTTGACAGCCGGTTTGGAGAGGGGATAGTGCCGTTGGTAAGGGCTATCGGGTTGGTCAGGGATTCCCAGGGCATTGAGTTCGAGCCATGTCAGCCTGCAGTCGCAGAGGAATAACGATTGAACGTCTTCAATAATGACCCTGCGCCGCTATTACTTTCGCGCGCTAGCATCTCAGTTCGGGCTTCGCACAAGAACGGTTGGGCTACGCCCAGGGCACTACAAAGCAACATGACAGTGGAATAGCAAAACCGACGATTGGGAAGTAGTAGGTTCAGTCAGAAATCCTTCTTAATGAGAGATAGTAGTCACTTCTACACCAATTGGCCCGGCTCCAATTTGCTTAGTGCATCGTACGCAGCCAGCCTCTTCGCAACGTTCCTTGCGCTGCCTGTACCAATGGCAATGACTTCTCCGTTCACTAGCATGCGGGGTCAGATTGTGACGGGCATTGAGCTACAGGTTGACGCACGCTTGGCTTGAGCAGTATGTATGTGGTTGTTGGCTGCGCCAGAAACGCTACAGACCCATTCAAACTTGTCAACTTGTTTGATGCGACTGAGGTAGTTGTGCAGGCGGACTATGTAGTCAACTACAGCCGATGATGAAAAACCTCAATCATTGCAGGGAGGAACAAGAGGCACGCACTGCTGTCGCTGAACTTGGGGACCTGTTCGGACATTCTCGATGAGTGGCCAGGGTATGAAGTTCAGATGGGGGTGGGGAGTTAGAATGGAACACAGTCAGCCTTTATATTTCTTCATCTGCCTTCGTTAAGACGCCGTCCTTAACCCAGGTAATCATGAAAATGGCCGCCATGACCTGAGAATCTTACTCATACAGAAAGACTACCGCGGGGAGGGATCCTGTGGGATACAGGCTACTGTCGTGACACGCGCCCGTAGCCGTATCATCCCGGAAGCACATATTCCGAACCAGCGGAGAATGTTTAACATCGCGGGCGGGTTGTTACCCATTGAAAAGCGGGAAAAGCGGGAAAGTAAGTGATCGAATATAGAGATAGTTCCACTGCCAAATAAGAAGTGTCTCTCGTGAAGGCCCCTACACATCCAGAAGGGATGTAGACGTGTGTGCCACGAGGTGCATTCGGCAAGTAGTTGAAAGGCAGTGAATGGGTCAACGCAAGCACGATGAGCGCACTAGTATCACAAGATAAGTGGTCCATAACGCTGGGGCGAACTTGACCACTCGCCGTTTAGATGATCACCGATGGGCGACCATGCCGCGCAATGCTGCGCAATATACAACGATCCTACAGAACCTGTCCATACACCGGATCGATTCAGCGGGCGCTCCAGAGTAAAGCATAAGGAACACCTTCAGTACTTATTGGAGCATTCGCAATAGTGCACCGTGTCGCTCAAAACTACGGATGCAGTGTATCCCGGCAACTTACGCTAACGTCCTGGCGCGCGTCTCAAGGTGGTAAGGTCTGCCGTTCAGCTTACTCAAGTAGATTCGGTATAACGTCGCGGCTAAACGCAAGTTACTCAAAACATGATGCCCGCCCGTTCGCGCTATGTTTGAATACCGCGACAACTAGTTCAAACGCCCGGAATGCCTGGATCCAGCCAGCGTTTGCCGGAACAAAGCTGTCGTTGGTCGCTTCGTCCCATCTATATCCTGAGTATTTGATGGGCCCAACCACCCAAGACCAGTGCTCGCCGATCGATTAAGCGTGAGGGGCGTCGGTCTCACCTAGCGCGAGTGGGTCTAACAGGCTGCAATTAGCTGTCTTGTCTATCAAGATTAGCGTCACGGTTTCCCGAAACGAAGTAGGCATCGCGGTTCATCGCCTGTCGACGAGACATGCGCCAGATCACGAACCAGTTTGGGCGTGTGAAACGAGTTGAGCCCACCAATGTCCGAATCCACCTCCGCATGAGGCGGAGCTTCACAAGTCGCAGTAACAGGACGAGGCTCAGTTCAAATGAGCTCGACGATTTGTTGCATGGCCGGCGATAGAAGGTTATACACGTCGGCCGAGGACCACCTGACCCTGCAAAGATGAACGGACCGGATGACATGTGTAGGCGCCTGTGAAGCCAGGATGTGGGTCTGGGTGTGCGCTTCGGCCACCGAAGTGGTCGAGAAAGTCGCTATGTCGGCTGATTTTCCGGCCCCGGAGCGTTTAGGGAAACGGTACGGAGTCGAAGACGGCAACATTGCCCCTCCGCCTATTCTGTGGTCATCATCAACCCACAACAGCATCAACCCGCGCCTAGGCTGAGGCAGCGAACAAGATCGCTGGTTGCCTCCTGCGCATGTACGCAGACGGGCAATCACGACATAAGACGCGTAATCTGGACAGTCCTCGTTCGTGACGGGATCAAGGACTATAGTTCCTATGCTGATAGTAGTGTCGATACGAGTATGCGGATTGAACCCCCCCTAGAAGCGCATCGTTCCGAGATACGAGGCTCTCATCCAGTCTGTGGGTCCTGCGGTAATACGTGGGTAAAGGGACCGAGCCCGAGATGTGGCATCACTTGGAGCGTATCAAATCCGTCGTTTCGCGAGGTGATAGTTGGCATTGAGAGTTGAGAGTCGAAGACGTCCGGGCATGAGCATGCACGGGCAGGTGCTGTACTCCCTGAACGGAGGACACTCCATGGGAATGACCTTTGGTGGATGTGAATCTCCGTAATCTGGGGGTCTGAGGGTGCTCTCTTCGATAAGCCGGATACTTGATCAATCGAGCACATCCGCGCTAGATTGACGGCGGCTCTCTTGAGGAACGGCATGTCCCTCGGCATGTTCCACGGAAATTAGGTAGTCTAGGTGTTTCTCGGCGTATGATTACAAATGACCGAGCGAAGTCGATTCATAGGGCTGATACAATGTTGATGATGCTGTAAGCTATTGTCGTGCATGGCTGTAATCATCTGGAGATACCTTGTGAAGAAGGCCGAGAATCTATGCGACCGCTCGGGGTGCCTTCCAGGGACGTGTCCTCATAGACCGTTAAGCGGGTACCCATATGTCGCTCTACGTTGCGACCCGGATGATAGAGAGCACTGCACCGTAGCTGACACTTGGCGCCTTATCTAATGACAGTTGAGTGCTACTCGTTGACTCTTTCACCCAGAGCCAATGTGGCGTCTTCGTCTCGCTAGTAAGTCTGTCCTGTGGAAAAAATGGAGATTCTGTGAGCGACTTGAAACTCCCGGTGGCAAAACAAAAGGTGACCTTCACGTATAACATCGGTCCAGACAAGCGGCGACTTGAGGTAGTATGACATTCTTGGTACCAAGTTTCGTGTGTAGTGTCAGACGCGCGGAAATGTGTGTGGCGTTTAATATGAGCGATGTTCTTTTCTTGCACGCGTCGATCCGATAGTCTCTGGCTTCCATTCGCGTCCAATCAGACGTTTACTACATCGACACGGTCGACAGAGGGTGCGAAAACAAGCGTTCACCTGAGCTCGTGGTGGTAGATCGAAGGCAGCCCACTGCGCTCACGGAAGCCAACGCGGCGACGTGGTGGCGCGGGAATGCCCGACTTGAGCAAACACGCGCACACGTGAGATATCGCGTTCACAGTCACTCACGGTAGTAGGGAACGCGATCCAGTGGCTGCCATCCAGACATATGTGGCTTCAATTCCCCCGGGCGTCGAAAAGTCTGGCCTTGACGTTGCGTTCGTCACGTCGTGCGACTAATCTTGCACACTCAGAACCTGATATATTCGGGCTCCACTGACCCAGCGCTCAGACCGCCAGGACTTGTCTCGACAGCTTCCACCGGCTGGATGAAAGAGGCTCACGGCTTGCGCTGCGGTTTACCCGTACATCAGAGCAGCTAGCGGTCTGTCTCAGAGCTAGAGCAGCGCGCAACAAGCCTGGAAGCATATGAGATATTGAGCTTCTGTGCCCCCAGTACCTATTGAATGGGTGAAGCTGACTCTGAGCTGACTGCTACAATGACGGGCGTTGAGAGATTACAGGTTCACTAGACGAGTTATACGATACAAACTCCGGCGGGTAGGGTGTTTACGCGTAACATAGGAGGACCACCCAGTGGAGGATATGGCAATGTAGGGAGAACCAAGCGGTGAGCAGAGAAGTCACGGCGTGAAGATGTGAGAGTCTGCGCAGCCGCGGCAGCAGATAGGAATAAAAACAATTGAGACCGTAACATGAGGTATGGGGCAATCAAGTGTTCGAAAGACGAGATGAAGTAGAGGAACGGAGATGACGATGCGAAGACGAAACTATGCGGATGCAGACGAGATGGTGTAGGGCGCTGTATACAGTTAGGTTTACCCAGATACGGAGTTCACCGTAGCGAGTCGGATATAGGTCGGGAATGCGTGGGCGAGAGCGAAGGGACAGCGAGGGAGGAAGAACAGGTGCGTCGGGGGCGCGGGATTTTACCGGACCGCGGCGGGCCGGTGGAGCAACCAGCACGGCTATAGCAGCGGCAGCCACTGACCTATTGACAAAGAGGCGCACGTCAGTGTCTGAAAGACGGGGATGAGAGGCGGAAAGAGTGAACGGGGGGTATACCAGAGCAGAGTATAATGGAGTGGCTTGGCCGACGCAGCGGGGCTTGCAAGGGTGTCGATTCGTCCACCGCCGCGTCGCAGGGGGGAAGAGCTACTCTAGGATGAACACCCGGTGGAGACTAGGAGACACGCACCGATAACTAGACTAGGCAAGTCGAAGATGTCGCGTCGTATGTGGAAGCAGAAGGTCGCAGGTACCGGCGTTCCGTCGGGCTTCAGCAACACGCAGTGGGAATATACAGACTGGGTGGTGTTTTCGAATGCGTGTGTCGCAAAGTTTTCCCAGTACTCAACAACCGATTGGTTTTCGAAGAGCTGATGCCGTTCCGTAAGCGGAAGACAGCGACACAAGTCGGTATGCACGTACCTCCCAGATATACTTGTTTTTCCCAAGCAGTTCTTCTTTGGGCCATTCAGTGAGCATGCAAAACTCCGGACCGACCAAGCATATTTCGCCTGTGCGGCGCCAGACGACGGTCGGCGTACCGACGTATGATATCAGTTTGTCTAGTTCCTGCAACGTAGGTCAAGATGGGCAGTAAGGAAGCATAGCGAGAATGTACACGTACGATGAGCGAGCGCTGGAGCGACTTTTCTACGAAGACTTCGTCTTCTTCCGTGAGTGGCATTTGAAGAGCGATAAGGGAAGGTCGAAAGATCGCCAAGGCGCGCACAATGCGCAAGATATCGTTCTTGTCGAATCTATCCGTCGCTCGCTTTGTATAATTGCGGAGATAGAAGAAGCACAAACCCACCTGTGACGGATGGTCTGCATCAGGAGGTGATAACCCTTGGTGTAGTCGTAAGCCTTGGTCACGGCGCCATAGACCTCATCCCCGCGTGCGACCGCTCCAACGCCGGGACCTTCAATCTCGGTGTGTCCATCATGTCGGTCGAACGCCGCAGGGCCAAACACGTATGATGAGTCGGCAGTAGAGGGGGGCAGACGCGGTGCGAGCGGATGTAAGGGTTGTGACACCGACTCCAGAGCGGCCCCTACGACTGAGGACTGGTCTGCGGACGTAGGAGCTGGAGCAGGTTGCAGACTACTGGCCATAGCCGGCGAAGCGAGAAAGTTGGCGCCTGGGAAGTCTTCGCCGGTGGTGTAGAGCCCGCCTGGTGATGTATCGAATGTCGTCGCGGAGGCGCTAGCGCCAGATGCGAAGACAGAAGGGTCCCAGGCATTGAAGTCTGTTGGATTCGGTGGTGCTGACGCTGGTGAATTCGTCGACGCCTCCGGTTGCGACTCCGGCGAGGGTTTGCCGAGTATGGCAGACAAGATCGAGTATTCGAGATTGGCGGCTTCTGAGCCGAAACTGAATGTGGGGTCGAAACTCAACGAAGAACTGAACAATGGATCTGACGATGGGAAGGGATCTGTTGCTGCGAAGATGATGAGCTAGAGCAGACATCGGCTATCAATCCGACGTACATGTCGTCGCAGAGATTGGTGGCGGGGGCTGCGAGGATAGCAAAGGGGGTAATTGTGCTGGCGGAGGCGGAGGCGGGGCGGGCGCGATAGGTGTTGGCTGGGGATGTTGTGCTGAGGCCGCAACATCGCCGGACTTCTTGCGCTTGAGTTGTTCTGGAAAACGCGCGTCATCGACTATGCCCATTTGGTCAACCTGTGCAAAGAGCCGACATACCAATTTCCTCTTCGTCGAGGAGGTACTTTGCTCGTTTGCGATGACCCTCAACACATTGCTCTGCAACCCCGCGTTTTACGCATCGTTGGCATGGGCGTGCTATGAAAAGAACGGGATCATTAGCCGTCGAGCGAGGCTGAGTAGAGCGTTTGACTGACAATCGTCGCAAGTCAAGTGCGCCTTCTGGCACAGAGCGCAGGCTCTACTGGCCTTTTTCTTCTTGGGGCCATCCTTAGATTTGCCGTTGGAAGTGGCCTGTCCATTCGTGGTGTCGACCATCTCGTTCGAGTTACTCCGTTTCCGTTTTGGTGCAGGCGCAACGCGACGCGGTGGAGCAGGCGCAGGTGCTAATGGTATTCCATTTTCTGAAGATGGACCAGCCTGGCCGTTATGACTATGGACTTGATTGTGCTGTGCGAGACCAGAGAGTGTGGCCGGATTGATGGCTATCGGCTGTATCGGCTGTAGCCCTCCTAGCGCGCTGCTCATGATGTACCGGTGAAGCTGGAGCCGTAGTACGCGTATTCGACCACGATGGTAGAGAGCAAGGAGGAGCCCTGAGCGGATGCGAGCAAAGCGGTCGGCGAATGAGGTTAGGCGAGCGCGTTAGATCACGCGACGGGTATTGCGGCTTGCTTCACGTTTGAGCCGAAAGGGCCGACTGGACGGGCGTTGTCTTGGGCGACGAGGTCGTTGTGGTCGAGAGGCAAAGCGCGTGCGGCGGACTCAGAAGCAAAGCCAACGGGAGCGTGTGTGCTTCAAAGTGACGCGCAGGTCGGACTTATGATATAAGTATGGGGCACGCGTGTATTATTTGATTGATCATTATGGCCTTTCCCAGCGCATGCAAGCCGCGCGCCTCTTTCGCTGTGTCTTCTATCTGCCTACGCGACAGATCATCGTAGGTAAACAGACAACAGTCCGAACAGTTGGTCTTCATCTTGCCCCGCAAATCGCGTCGCGCGTGCGGCGGGCCGACGTTTGTCAACGACAAGCACGAGATTTGCGACTCCTGTCGTGAGCCGCTCGGATTTGCTACGGCCCTCGACGGCTAGATTCTGCCGGCGGACGATCCTTGAACCCCGCGCCTGCGCCGATTCCGCATAGGCGACCTCTTGCCTCCAGTACCTATTTCCACGTAAGTCCGTGCTACTGGAGGCTGCTCACGCTCACGGTGCACCGCCGGAGCTGCCTAGTACGCTGTCTGCGAGCGCTGCGGGGCTACCATGTTTTCCGCCCAATTCTGACGCGCCCACGAAGGAAGGTCCACTTTGACTGGCTCCCGCCGATCGGTCCGCCCTCCCGCGCGCCCTGTCAACTACGCCGACCACTGAGACCGATGTCCGCGAGGCGCAACCTCCTCGCACGGCTCATTCGTGCTATCGGTCCGGAGTCCGCCTCAAACGAACTCCGGTGGATGCAGCAGGCATGCGCGCGTACGGATGACAAGAAGCTCGAGGATATGGTGGCCCGCCGCGAGGGCGGTGAGCCGCTGCAGTACATACTCGGTTTGGCCACGTTCCCGCCTGTCAACCTGTGAGCGTCGTGCTGAACTGATGATCGCCAGGCACACAACCCTTCGGGCCCCTTGAGTTGCTCGTACGCCCGCCCACACTGATCCCACGGCCAGAGACCGAAGACTGGGCACTGCGCATCGCTCGCGAGCTAGTACCAACACCGAAGGCGCCTGCGAGGGTCCTGGATCTTTGTACAGGCTCGGGATGCATTCCGCTCTTACTTTGCTCGCTCTGGCCACGAGGCTCGGTGCGCGCTGTCGGCGTGGACATATCTTCCAATGCGCTCGCCCTTGCACGCGACAACGCGCGGGTTGTCGGGATCAGCGATGGCCTACAGGCTGCAGACACAGGCAATTTATTTCATCCCCTGGCAGGCGACCTGTCCGACCCTTTGGCACTTGCCAGTACACTACCAATGAGGCCATATACACTCGTGACTGCGAACCCACCATATATTCCGAAGGCAGAGTACGACGGCTTGGACGATTCCGTGCGGAACTGGGAGGATCGTAAAGCACTCCTTGGGACAGATCATGACGGGCTCGGGATGTATCGCAGAATTACCGAGCTTGTTTGTGCTGAAGGCGTGTTGCAGAAACGTGGAGCGGTGATTGCTCTCGAGGTTGGCGAAGGACAAGCGGGTGCTGTGCAGGAGATGATTGGCTCTTCTGGAGTATTTCAGGAAGTGCAGATATGGAAAGATCCTTGGAATATCGAACGTGTGGTAGTTGGTCGGACAAAGGACTAGAAATGCAATTTTGATGATGATACATTGCCCGGTATACACCTAGAATACAAGACCGACACTAATAATCGATACATTTACTGGCCGGACGTCCACTTGTCCATTGCCTCGATGTACTTCGCCCAGCGACCACCGTTCTGTGCGATCATGAACTTCCAGAGCTCGCTGTCCTCGCCATGGATGTTCTTGACACACATGAACGTGCCGGCAAGGTCGGTGTCCTGGGAATGTTGTTGTCAGCACCAGTCGGCGACGTGACAATCAGGCACAATCTACTCACAACAAAGACGGGCGCGTCACCACCGTAGAATGTCTTGCCCTGAGCGTGCTCGTCGAAGGCGGTGGCAGCGGCGTCGAGTGCGGCCTTGATCGCCTCGAATTGCGCCTCGCGCTTCTCACCCTGAGGTTCGATGTCCTCGAGTTTGCGCCCCCCGAAGTTCTTCTCGCGCGCCGTGCGAAAGTGGCCCTGGTCCTCCGGCAGCGTGATAAGGAAGATCTGGTAGATCGAGAACGGGAAACGCGTCATGTTGACCTTCTTGCCGACGCCGTTGATGAACGCGAGCTGCGCCTCCTTCGTCTCGGCGGAGAGCAACTGCGGGGTGTCGGGGTACTGTGCACGAACGGCGGACGTGAGCACATCGATGGAACTGAGGATCATGCGCCACCCAGATTCTCACCTGGGCGTCAAGGTACTCCATGATAGGGATAGAGTCCTGGATGGCCTTGCCGGTGTTAGGGTCCACGATAGCGGGAAGCGTGTAGCCATCATCGGTCTTTGGCGTGCCGTTAGCCTCAAGGACCTTCGGGATCTCGAGGAAGCTGAGCCACTCGGTCTTGTACGGAAGGCCCTTGATGTTCAGCGCATACCTATGCGTTCGAGTGCGTATCAGTACAGTATGCAGGAGCTAGGATGAGATAAACGAGCGCGTACCGGATGCGCCAGGTGTTGGGAGAGCTGCAGAGACCGGTCGTGAACTTGATGTCGTAGTAGGTGATGGGCTTCGTCATGGTGGATTGAGTGGTAAGAAGACGCCGAAAGGCAGCAGGGAGTAGTGAGGAGAACAGGGTGATTGTGTTGCTCGACTGGCACGGCGTTCAGATGTTTACGGCGCTCAATCTTATATAGCGTCAAAACCCAATACGCGCAGACGGCATCGGTCAGCGTGCCGTTGCTTAGTGGGAGCTTACGCAAGACGCAGCGAGACAGAGAACAATCACTGCTTCTCACCGAGTGAAAAGAAGCGTGGAACCGTTGGCTGAGCTAAACTATACCGCATACAACAACTCACGAACGGGGCTCGTGAGCCTCCGCTCTTCCGTGGAAGCTCAATCGGCGACTCAAATGTGTGAAATGGCAAAGCAGAGCGCCACAGTAATATGAGTCGGCAAGAAACACTGTGAACGCGGCTTGCGCCTTGCGCTGAGATAGTGGATGCGTGACAGCTGTATCCGGCTGGGCCTTGTCGGCGGAGGTGATCGTGGTTTGGATCAACCTTCATAAGTACGAGGCCCGATAGCCGTCGATCGTCGCTATACGTCCACGTGCCGACCATGATGTCCGCAACAGGCTTTTTCAATCTAATCACGATGAATCCCACAAGCCCAGCAGTCTGTGCCGATAAATACAACTGATAACTGATTTTACACTTCAACCCGACAGAAGCTTCCCTGAACAGTATTTGCGGTAGAGATTTACAATCGACCGGGATAATGTCGGTTCCGATGTGCAGTGCTGTTCAGTGTTTCGACGCCCTTGGCTTATGCGCGGTGAATTCGCCCTCGGGTGCACTGTGACCTGCGAAGATGTCGACACTGACCGAGAGCAACCCGCCCCACGGCCCATCAACGGTGTCCAATGTAAGACAATCCTCTCTCATCTGATGTCCCTTCACCGACGGGAAAGGTCGGCATATGCTCCTGCCCATGTTTTACTCATCTGCATCACGCACCCTATACGAAGAAAAGAACATACCCGATCTCCGCATCTGAGGTTGAGGTTGATGTCTTTGTGTTGGACAATGATGTTCCACGCCGCCTCGGTCCTCGCAGGCACGAGCTTGCTGAGTGATACATAGCTCGATAGCGATTCATTGCGTCGGGAGCGAAACCAAACAGGGCAAATATGGCCACTGCATACACAACCAACACCCATTCATTCCAGTAAAGCACAAAGCGATCCGTAATTTGGCCTTGCCAGGTGGAGGCGGGGGTGCTGGCCGGCTCCCAGGTGTTGTGTATGACGTCCCAACCCGGCCAGAACGGATAATGAGGACCAAAAAAGTTATTAGAGATGAATAGGATGATTCCAACAGGGAGAGAGAGGAAGATATCGATGAGACTAATCGCCAATAGTCGCGTGTAGCGTACGCGATCCCAGTCCCGGCGTCCACTTTCTGTGCGATGGATTACGTGCCAATACCGGTATAGACAGAGTGCAATCCTCCCTGTATTGACGTTCAGACATGCCTCGTACGATGACGTGAAAGAGCATACAGCAGTAGAGGGAAATGGAAACCATTGGCAAGATCAACGGCCAGATCGTCAAGAGCAGGATAGTAACTCCGCTTCTATATGGGCATGCTCCGCACCCATAACTCTCAAAAACTTGAAAACGTCCAGTCTGGACGACATAATCTGCCATTATAGTCAGTATACTCCGAAGGAATCTGAGTCAAGTCACAAACATAGAGTCATGTGCATGATGGGCACTCCAAACCCAAGAAAGTAATCCACAAAGGCCGTTCCATGAAGCTAGATTTTGCTTGAGCGATTGCATGTGGCATGCATTGAGCAGAGGCATAGCACAGACCACGGACTTATGCGGTGAGACTTCACCATCCAAGATGATCCACAATCGCCGTGTCATAACCAAAGAGCAGGCAGGGAGTCCCACTGCTAATCCGATCTCAAGATGAGACGCTGCGGTGTGTGAAGTCAGCATGTGCGATATCACGTCCGGGGAATCATCATTGATACTCACAGATGTCGCAAAAGACCGGTAGGATGATTTCGTATGAGTTGCGCCATACGATCGTTTGTATAGACATCTTGAAGAGACCAATCATGACCCATCCCTTCAGCATGACGATGCCGCGATCATAAGGACCTCGATAGCTGCTCGTCACGAGTGTAAGCAGCACGAGGATCGAGGCCACAATATTTGATATCGGCGCGAGAGGGAATGTGGGATCCAGCATGCTAGTTGAGGGAAAGGACAACGGCGCCGCGGGAGGGTAGGAGTCAGCGATTTCGGGCCACATACCATAACCATGTCGATGCTGCATGTATATGGGCGTCGCAAGCACTTTCACATGCAGCAGCGGCCAGCGTACTGAAGCCGAGCGCCAGTGCCCATTCCGAAGTAGCACATCGAAGTCGGAAGTGGGCGAGCGTTCCCTGCATGATCAGCGCTATAGGATGCGATCGCACAGGTTGTGAGTGATGCCAGAACGAATCGAGGTGTTCGTCTGGACGGGCGAGCGTGTTCGTAGCATGAACTTCTCGATACGGTGACTAAGGCGGTGATCGCGTCTGATTATTAGGCGCCGTCAGAGTTGTACATGAGACAGTTGTAGTTCTGCATTGGGGTTGGAGAGCGGGGTCCAATTGCACTCGGTTTGATGTTGGTGGTTCGTGTCTAAGATAAGAGCGTCATCACCCGACGGCAGAAGCGGGATCTGCTGTGAATTGCCACGGTTTCACATCCCTCTTCAATCTGACATTCCGTATCGCGCCTCAGGCGGCGCAATCATTCGGAATACATCCCACGAAGGTCGTCGCATGAAGATGGGCCTGAGGGCAGGGTAGGTTTCATGTCCCTCTGTCAAGAGCAATCAGCATGGAAAAATACGTGTTGACCCCGCATCGTGCGCTCACGGTAAGATAGAAGACATCCTACGACCCTGTAAAACGTTGCAGAGCCGCATTTCGTGTCCCTAGAAGCCGCAGTAAGTGAAATTGGGACATATGAGCAGATGAAAGGTGTGTGCATCGTCGAGGTCGTACGTGTAGACGATGTCGGACGTTGAAGAACGAGATATATCGAGCTCTTCTGCGCGCAGAGCTGAATCCCTTCGCTGACCGCAATACCTCGCAGCAGCTACTTTCCGTGCTTGAAGCGGGATGGCATCGCTCGTAAAGTGAACGCAAGCTCGCTTACCCGCATGGGGTTATACGCGAGAATCTGCGATGGAAGTGCCCGTAAGTGAGAGACGTGGCATATTGTGATAAAATGCGATGGAGGGGTCGTTTAGGGTTGGACCGGGACCAAACTAGGTCGAATGACCTCGGATAGGCCATCGCGTGAGGTCCACAGACACACTAGGGTGCAGAACGTCGAGCAGGCCACTACGTACAACTGGACGATATACTCCAACTCGGCAGTGGCGTAAATCTCGCGCAGCAAGCGGCACGTGTGCGTCGACGGAAGGTTAAACAGTACATAGAGATGGATGCCATCGTATCAGTTAGCACCGTGTGAAGTCATCGTAACCTTGTAAGGTTCGATTCCAGTTTACGCATCGGTCGGTACGATCCAGATGATGCCACGACGACTATGGTGGTGGTTCGGGTTCAAGACGGCCAATTTGATCGGAAACGTATACTATACCGGGAAGAACGTGGCGCGATCCCGTGAGTAGTCGCGTGCCTGGCCGCTCTTCGCTCCAGACCACCATCTGTGCGACCAGCTGCGAGTCCAAGTTTTACGGTCTAGCGTTGCCTAAGAACGTATCAACACAAGCCGGTCATACGTGTGGATCCCGTCTTGCAAGGATGTCTGGACGCCCGGACGTTGCATCACCAACCACTGTTGCGGCTATCGCGGAACACAGCGATGAACACTTATCACGCAAAGTGCGCACATGCGGCAAGTACGTAGTGTTGCAAGAACGCTTCCATTCGTACCGCTGTGAGCGCTCAACTGACCCGCACATCTTTACTGCAGAGTGCTGTCGTACGACTGCGAGAACGCAAGAATGCTGCTATGGAGCGGCGAACATGCACTGCTTGTTGATACCAAACTTTGCATACATGCCTCGGGCGCATGGCTTAGAGAGCCCTACACGATCGTCGTTGTGATAGGGTATGTCGAGCGTCTCGATGTAAGTACAAGCTCTTCCCCGTTTCCAGCGACGCCTCGACGATCTTTGCACCTTTACGTCGTGTGCTGCTTCTTTGCTCCCCGTAGATTTCATATCAACCATGCTTTACACCGCAAATGCCACGCTCTTGCCATACTCTTGATGTTTACATACTTGCTCAGAAGCAACACTTCGAGAAGGCTGAGCGCACCATGCCAGCTCCCACTGCGTTGCCTGCAGGGAATCTCGCAGTGTCGGAGGTGGTTCAGATCCAAGCGCTCTTGATCAAGGTCGATCCATACATCGACCTCCGCGAATGGGAAGAGGACTGCGAGGGACTTCCAGGCTACCTCCAACGCCTTCAAGCCGCCAGAAGCAAGCGCGCAGTGACGCACGACTGAGCCGTTCCCAGCGCCCACCGCGTTCGCCGACGCCGACGCAGGGAGTGAAATCAAGCGGACTTCACAAGCCCACGCTCACGAATACAGCGCATCGGAACGTCGCGCCGTGCCGGCCGCGGCACATGTGTGCATCCCGCCGCCCCGTCCGAACGCCGCGCGGCATATCGTCGCAGCTACGATGGATTATCGATGAATTATCGCCCCGGCGCTTTGGCCTGCTGGGCAGAGGGCAAATGGGAGGACGTTTGCCAGTCAGGTTACATGTTGGTCCAGCTTCCAGATGGAAGGGCGCGATTCTGTACGTAGAGCGGGTCGATAAGAAAACACGTTGTGGAAGATGGCCGGAGCATGCGTGATGGACGTGCCTACGATCCCTACAGCTGTCCTCGTCGAGGACGACGACGCCGGCGGCAGCGATGAGAGTGCCGCTCGGGCGGGGAAGTTAGTGAACGGAGAAAGCGGCACAAAGGGCCACGCGAGAGGCCGAGGCTCGTTCCTGATGTGCTAGATCGGGAATGGGGGCATCAAACAATAATGACGCGGCGGAGGACTTTAAGCAGTTGGCTGTCTAGTTCGACCGCGGGCGGGCTGCGAGCAGGCTCGGGCTCGGGCGCGAAGCTGACAGCACGCTGTGAACAAGCCGGTAGGGCGTGTGGTGGGCGTACACGGGTACTCGGGGTGCTCGGAAAAGTGCGTGCGGATGCGAAAAGAAAGCAGCTAGCCGGCACGTGGACTCAGGTCGGTCCATGCAGCGGCTTTACACTGCTCCCTTGTCCGTCTGCACACCTTAGCACCGTCCACCACTACCCAGTCGTCGCCCGACGCCCAGCGCACCTCATCGCGCACCTCTGCATCGACGCTCCGAGCAGGCCTTGAATCAGCGACCTCGAGCATCTGCCCCGTCCGCCACACAGCGATGCAGGCGACACTCTCGCCCTTTTACACCTTTGGCTACAGTACGCACGCCGCGTACGAGTTCTCCTCAGACATGGAGACCCTCCAAACGCGCTACGCCACCTCGTCGTGCCGCGATGAGCCGCCGCATGATCCCACGGCCCCGAAGTACGATCCGCTCGGTGTGCTCAGCAAGCCTGCAGCGCCGGTGTGGGAGAAGCCGGTCTACACGAGGACGAAGCTCGTCGTCGTAGCGTCCTCCTCGCCCAGTGCGGCCGACAACACGTTCACGCCCCGCGATCCCCGCGCAATCGACATGGCCGCCGCCCAGCCGCCCCACAGGAAGACCCTCGCGTGGGCCCGTGACCAGGGTAAGGTCGACCAGAGTCTCTGGGCCCTCGCCGCGCTCTCGCTCGCGCACTCGCCGTGGGCGGACAACTACTCCCACTTCTGGGGCGAGGACGTCCGCGCAGACACGGCTCGCTTTGTGTTCGGCGCCGGTGGTGCGTTCCCTTGTCCTCGGTGCCTGAATTGAAACAGATGCTCATTGTCCTCCATTTGACTTTAGCCCACAATTTGATGCGCACTACACGCCGCTCAGACCCTCCTTTGCACTCAGACGTCGACCTTTATCGCGATGTAGTTCGAGCCTACAAGACGTGGGAAGAATCGCTCAAGCCCAGCGTGGCGGCGCCACCCGTCCGCACTAGTCCGCGCGTAGCCCAGAACAAGCGCAAGGCTGTCATCGCCGCGGCAATTGAGACAGTCGAAGAGGCTATTGAAGCCCAGGAAGCCAAGGAATCCGAAGTCGCACCGCCCACTACCAAACGCACTCGCACTCGCACGACAGCGGCTCGCAAACGGGCCGCCGGCAGCCCGACTCATGCACCGGTAATCTCGAGCCCTCTCGCGCACTCGATGTTGCTTCCTGCCGCGGAGATCGACGCAACCCCCGCCCCGACTCGCGCCAGCCAGCGCCCGAAAAAGAAGAGTCAACTTGCCCGTGACGCAGAGGAACATGCAGCTGCCGCCGCCGCAGATGACACACGCCCAGCCGCCCGGCGGGCCGCCTCATCAAGTGCCAGTTCGGACGTCAGCTCTATCACTGCTACTTCGGCGACGCCTAGCGCGCCCGCTATGGTTACAGGCAAGCGCTCCCGCTCAGGTTCGGCCTCTTCGGCGTCTACGGCCGTTGACGTCGTTGCGGAGCTTGCGAAGAGCGAGGAACGCCCTGCTAAGAAGTCGCGCACGACGAAGCAGGCTTTGGCTGCTCCCACGCCCGAGCCCGAAGCAGAAGATGTCTCCGCGGATCAGACTGTCGCGACCGAAAAGGCCTCGAAGAGCCCAGTACGGAAGCGGGCGCCTAGGGCGCAAACGAATCGCTCGCGTAGACGGTAGTCGTGCTACGTGCCCGGCAACGTATGTTCGCGCCTTTCTCTCTCACCATGCATCTTGAACCGTGCGTCGTCTTTCTCGATCATAAAATTCGATCCGGCGCTTACTTGGTCGGCAGGCAGCCCGTCCCACACGTTTTATCTCCGCACAGCATCGTCGACGTCGCCGCACGTCCCATCGTCCCGCACAACGATGCGCCCCGCATCAGTATACGACTTGAACGCACTCATCACGCACACACACGTACTATCGCATGGTCGAGCTCGCTTTGCAAAGCGACGCGTACCCGCTGCCGTCAGTGGGAACACGCGCCGCGTGGATATCATGTGATCGCGTCGCCCGTTCCGGCGCGCGGTCCGCCCTCCGGCTTTTTTTCTCCTCTGGATTTGTTTTCCGCCTTGCTTTCTTTTCCCGTCCTCCCGCCCCGCCGCACGTCACGACCTGCATATCAGACTCCCCCATCACTTCTTATTCATCTCTATTGGTTCTCAGTCTCGTCTGTATCCCATCCCCGGCCCGCATCTCCATCCAATCATCTGTCATCCCATACCACTCGCGCCTGTGTTTGTTTACCCATCGTCTCGGCTCCCTATCATCCATCCATATCTTGTAGCGCTCTGTCGCTTTGTACGATAATGCGCGCATCCCGCCCCGCTCGTGTGGGCATAGACATCGCACGCGCATCCCCGGAGAAGTCACAATCGTAACCCTGTACAATACTACCCTATCTTGGTTTTCCTGTCATCGTATCTTGTCCTCGCTGCATATATAATGCGCTTGATGTTTGTCCTTCGCTCGGTGGAATGTGTGGAAGCAAGCATGGATCCATATCGTAAGTATAAGTATACAGTAAGGTCGTCGTAAACGGTCCACTAGAAATACAGGATGGAGACAGACACAGGAAAGCATACAGGGAAACCGAGACATCTAACCCATGAAAAACGTGAGAGCGTGCTCCTCATAATCCTCTTCGCTCCAGTGTTCTTCTGTTTCTTCCTCGACGAAAGCAGGCTCGGGCGACACGGACCACTGTACGCTCTTGACCTTCGCGTGAGCTCTCAACGTAGACAACGTCTTCTCGTCGACGGTACAATCCTTCAGGTCGATGTCGAGCGGAGGAAGACAAAGCGCTTTGCGCTCGTGAAGCATGTGGAGAAGCTCCTGGCTGAGCTCCGAGCTCTTGACATCGATCAAGACAATGGCCTTCATCCGCGCCGCGACGCCCCTCTCAGCAGGCGACAGCGAGCTTGCGAGGGCGCGCAAGGCACGCACGAAGTGCAGGGCGGCGGGCCCGCTGGCGCTCACCTCCGTGAGGCTGGGCAGCGCGCGCATGATGGTGTACCACGAGCGCGACTCGGTCGCCATGAAGAGCTCGTGGTCGACGACCAGGCGCGTTACAGTGTTGCGCATGCCCGGCCAGGTGAACATGCGTTGTAAGATCGCCAGGTACTCGTTCCGGTTCTCCTCGTCCCAGAACACACCGAACTCGAGCATCTTGGGGAGAGCGCTGGTCCCGCCGCTTGGGAGGGAGAATATGGCGCCGAATCCGTCCTCGTTGGTCCCTCGGTAGGCGTGAATGGTGAGGCTCGTGAAGCCAGTCGTCTCCTCGACGAAAGACCGCCTGACATGCGGCTCCAGATCATGACCGACCCTGTTCAGGAAGTCGTTGAAAGGCGCCGTGTTGATCGCTGGCCGGTCGAAGAGCTCGCCCGAGACGATGAGGGACGCCGATGGAGGGAAGTCGATGATACCGACGAGCATCATGACGTTGTCGATACTTGACGAGAGCTCGAGATGCTCGAGCTTGTGGAGATGCAACGACTTGGCTTGATATGCCCCCGGATCGACGAACAGAGGGTGCGTATCATAGCTGTCCGTATCCCACTGGAATCGCTGGAGATGCGGCATTGCCGAGATGGTGGCAAGCATGTCGTCGACGGTCTCCCAGGAGCGACAGTAGTCGATGACCAGACTGGTAAGGGGAGCGCTGAAGAAGCTAGATCCGGGCGGGACAGGATTGCAGTCGAGGAGGTGTATAGAGCGCAAGTTCGGTGAAAGGACGCCTGAGAAGACATCGTCGGAGACCTGCATCATCCGAAGGTCGAGAACCTCAAGCATCGGCGTGGGCATCTTCATCAGTTCGCGCATAACGCCCAGAGCATTGTTGTACAGAGACGGCCAGTCCTTGCGAGTTGTCAGGTCCAGATGCATGTTGCAAGGTTCGCAGCTGAGGTAGAGATAGCGCGTACGAGCCATCTCGGGTTGAAGAACGGCCAGTAGCTCGTTGAAAGCAGCCAAGCATTGGATGTGTACGCGAAGCTCAAGAGGGCAGGCCTTGCTTCGAGCAATGATGGAGCTCAATTGCTTAGGGGTGAACCGACGTTGCCTCAGGAGTACGTATGTCCAGAGTTGCGGAGTGCTGTCGATGACATCTCTCCACTTGCGGCAGACGAGACGGAGGTCCGTGTCAATAAGCTCGTTGTGATCTTGATCCTCTAACGGCTGGATTGAAGCGGCGAAGATCATTGAGAGGACTTCGACCGGCAAAGAATGGATGGTTCCCTTTTCGGACGATCGGCCAGACTGAAACGCGGGATAAGCGACTATGACATTCGTGCATTCAGGGTCATACATACTGCGAACGATTGCTCCGCGGGCAGCCCGTGCGCAGCGGGATTGAGCGGTAGGTCTGCCGAATTCAGAGGTTGATAACTTGCGAGAGAGAGCTCTTGAATACTCTTCAAGCCCGCGACGCCGGGAGAGACGATCTCTTCATACTGAAGAGCCTGAGCGGATCCGAGAGATGCCATTCCAGTAGTTGAGCGGGGCTCAATTCAGGGAGATCGTGATGCTGGTTCCGGTCAAGGCGCAAAGGGATCGGTGACCCGCCTATATACCCCGCACGTGCACGGCCACTTTCAGGTTCCGAATTCGTCCCCTAATAGTGAGAAGGTATTGCTCGGCCACTATGGGAAACGGTGGAGAAGCTGGTGTACATGTGCTCCATACCCGCGCTGTAAGGCAGATCATCAATAGAGATTGTATTATCGTCTATTCGCGGATATACAGTGCATCGTTGGTAGGAAGGCATATCGGGGGTCGGACCGATGTCTCAGATCTATGAGTCGAGCAGAGCCTGTTTAAGGGATAGTATGGTAGCCAAGACAGGCTGAAAGTAGTCAAATTGGTATCACCCAGAGTCTGGGTCTTCTGCCTCCTCATCGGTTTCGTCGTCATTGGACTACCCGTGGTCGCCATAGTATAGGTTCCCCTGCGGTCGCCCGTCCCAGCCCACGCTCATGATGCCACGGTGAAGCCTCAACCGTGCAATGGTCGTAAGGTCTATATCGCATCGGTCCACCTGCACTTCGAGACGCAGCAATGGCCACTGAATGCGCCGATCGAGTGTCTTAGGAAGCATCGCGATGACCTTGGTACCAGCGTTCCTCACGCTCACTGGCTCATTGGCCGGAGATGCGACGCCAAAGGTGTAGACAACCAAAGGGCCATATTCGACCTCATGCAACGCACAGTGTAAGCAGGCGGATGATGAGTAGGCGGTCTGTAGCGGGGGAGGGAAACGCGCGAAGTATCGCAGCCATTACGTCGTTTGGCGCATGAAGAGACTATGGTAGAGATCCAAATGCGTCACGGCGCGGCTTATTTCCGTCAGGTTTGGCGACGTCTTCAGTATGAGTCTATAGTCGCATCGATGACTTCTCGCCAGGACTGGCATACACGGCTGTACACTGTCTCATGGGTGGGTGGTAACCGTGCGCTCCAGGCGGGTATGGATGGAACTTCGACGAGTATAAGCGGATACCAATACTCTCTCGGATTCTACGAGTTATTGTACGCATAGAGTGCCTGAGGAGTGTGCCGCGGCTAGAAGGTTCGTGTGCTCTATAGCCAGACAGCGGCCCTGCACTTTGAGTTGATGCCGGTCTTTCCGGAGGTGAAAGCGCCGCATCACGTTCAGGCAAGGCATGCGATAGTAAGGGTAGAAAGTACTGAGAAATGCCGGTTGTGATCCCGTAGCCTGAAATGTCGTCGTGTTGGTTCGAGGCAGAGATGCGAAAGCTTGATGTTGCACTCCGGAGATATCCGTAGCGTGTCACAGTTTCTCACCGTTACCGCTGCGGTCAGTTCCCGCAGTGCTTGACGCCATCGCTGTTCAACGTTCAACGTTCCACGTCCAGCTCAATTCATCCAACACGGCCTATACTTCCCACGTACATCTAGGGGGCCCGATAGTAACTTGCGACACTGCGACCATGTATAATACGTAAAGGTCTTCTTGTGCAGTGCCTCGTGAGGCCGCGAATCGCTGAGTGCTGAAGACAGTTCGATGTTCTCAACGGTGCCATGCCACTATCCAGTACGTCTACGGGAAAAGACTAAGAGGCTTCAATGCGATGTGCAAGGGTAAGGGTTGGAAAACAACAATGCCAAACGGCCGTACTACGCGGTCTCGGCCGCCTGATCCTCATCGTACTCGCCGTAACGTAGTTGACCATCCACTTGACCATCCCATTGCACGCCCTTAACTCCGGGATGAGACTCCACCCGCCTCAGGATGGGAGAGTCCACCTGGCATTGATGAATTCCCAGCTCGAGAGGTGGCAAGGACCGTTCAACCCGTCTGTCGAGGGTTCGGAGTAGCATCGCGACGACTCTCGCGTCGACGTTCTTCACAGTGATGCTCTCGAGGTTGCGGCCGAGAGCGCCCGAGGACGTGTGCAAAGCACGGAAGAGGAAGGCAGCGGCAGGTCCGCATACGTTGATGCCTGTGATAGCGGACAGCGGCTCCAGCAACTGTCGCCAGTGTATCTCGCTACGCAGGAACACAGCATGGTCGACGTTGAGGTGCACTGCGGATCTACCGATGCCGGGCCAGCCGAGGACTTCTTGCAGCATAAGCATGTATTCGTCGTGGCATTCCACGCCCCAACATGCACCGAACTCGAATTTGGTAGGACTACCCTGCTGGGCGGTGGGCGTCTCCATGACGGCGGTGAACCCGTCGACGTTCTCTTCTCGATACGGCAATATGGAGACCCGTTGGAAGCCTTGACCAGCATGCGGGAATGCTCTTCGAAGGCGTGGCTCGAAGGACGATTCCATCCCGTCGAGTAGATCCACGAAAGAGGGCGTGTTGTTCAGGGGTTCTTGCATAAGCTCACCCGCGATGACAAGGGTGGTTGAGCTCGGGATATTGAGGATGGGGATGATGCGTACTGCCTGTTCAATATCTATGCACAGGCTCAGGTATTGAAGTCGGGGTAGCGCCAAGGACTCGGGTTCATGAGCCTCCGGTTGCATAAACGGTGGCGCTATCGCACACGCGTCTGCGTCCCACTTGAAATGCTCGAGGTGAGGCAATGCGGTTAGAGCAATCAGCATATCATCGATAGTGTTCCAGCTGATGCAGAAGTCGATGCTCAGGTGGGTCAATGGAGAGCCAAAGAAGGCAGACGTGGGCGCGACATGGCTGCAGTCAATAAGCTCGACAGAGCGAAGCTTTCGGGGAATAATCCCCGAAAAGACATTGTCTGTGAAATTCAGGGTGTGTATGACGAGAGACTCCAATAGTGGCGCGTGCGTCTCCGAAAGCTGGTATATGAGGTCCAGAGCGCGGTCATAAAGATCCGGCCAATCGCTCCTAGTCGATAAGTCGCGATGCATGTTGCACGGCGCACAACTAAGCGAGAGCGTACGTGTACGCGACATGGCTGACAAGAGGAGAGGAAGTAGTCCTTCCGTTCCGGCCAAGCTCTGGACGTGTACTCGGAGGTGAAGGGGGCGTCCTCTACTGCGCCCAAGGAGTAGATGCAATTGATCAGGCTTAAGCCTTCGACGTCGTAAAACCACATGGGTCCATAGCTGCGGGGTAGAGTCGACAACATCCTTCCAAAAGCGGCATACAAGGCGTAAATTGAGGTGATTCGAGTGTCCATTGGGTTCCTGAGTTCCAGAGCGAAGTGTAGAAGAGGTCACGGTGAAGATAAGAGACACCACCTCGACAGGCAGCATGCGTATTGGTCCTTCCCCAGTTTGCCGAACTCCGAGTCGGTACGCGCCCACAATAGACATGATGAGCGGTGGGGATGGTGGTGGTTCAAGACAAGCCGCCTACTTAGGATATTCGGCTCTCCGCGCTTCCACCGCAGCTCGGGTGGCGCTAGCTCTCATGATCAGCGCTCGGCACCCAATTCACCCATTGCAGATACCCAGATGCTGTCAATTGGCATCCCCATATAGTTTCAAGCAGATATTCCCAGTCTAAGTCTACAGCCATCACGATAGGTATCTAATCAACCGGAAGCTCTTGGGGCTGGGCACAGTCAGGGGAGGTCGAAGCCGGCAGTATGCAGGATAGTCGCGAACTACAGAGACCTAGTCAGCGCTCGACTCATGGTGAAAAGCGTTCAGGACATACCTGGACTTTAGCAATCGACCGTGCTTGCTCGATGTCGTAGCCGACACGCTCGCTCAGATCACCTACAGGTGTGTTGAATCAGCTTTCCAATCAGGTGATGGATTGATAGATGTCCTCACCGCTGTTGTGATACATGGGGTCAGCGATGGGACCCGCACGTTCAAAGACTTGCGTGGCCGGGAAGCCTTGCGACCAGAACGACTGGTGATCGCTGCAGCAAGCCTAGAGCAAACAATGGAAACATAATTCCAATGCTTTGAAGCCCAGTGCTTACCGAAGAGTATCCAATCTTGAGCTCGGATGCGTACAATCCTGTGATGTTGGCCACCAGCTGAGTGACCTCAGGTGTGCCAATACTGACCGATCGTCAACGTCCGAAATAGAACGAGATTCAAGATGTGACATACGTTTCTGGGAGACCGAGTTGCATAGGTTCTCCGGGGACATGATACGCAGTCATGCTATACGAGTTTGAGTGAGGGAAGAGCAACAAATATCTCCACAAACACGTACTCTGCTTGGATCATGAGCGTGAGGTTCTTGCTCTCCTCCTTGAGATCCTCTGAAAACAGTCAATAATCGTCTACGGGCATGTGACAATACAAGACTTACTCGAGTAGTAACGAGAGCCATAGAGACCTTGCTCCTCACCGGCAAATGCCACGATCTCGACATTCGACCTGAAAGTGACGCCAGTCTTGCCAATTGTGCGTGCAATGTTGAGCACGCCAGTAGTACCGGAGCCGTCGTCATCAGCACCAGGAGCACGAGGGCTCCCGAAGGTGCCGCGACTGTCGTAGTGGCCGCTGATGAGCACTGTGCCAGTTGTGTTGACGGTGGACGGGTAACGGCTGAGTAGACGTGAGTCTCGAGAACAGATACAAGGAATATCAGATACGTACCAAATGACATTAGGAGCAAAGCCGATCAGGAAGGGACGCAACTCGCAGGTTGCGCCAGTGCTCTCGATCTCGTCCTTCAGCCAGTCGGCGGCTTGGCGAGAGCCCTCGGAGAACGAGTGGCGCGAGACGATAGGACTCTCGGGGTCCTCTCCCGACAGCCAACGGACGTCCGAGCGCATCTTTTGCACATCAATGCTCTCGACTAAGCGCGCCACGTCCGGGTTGAACTTGAGGTTGCTAAGTGCCGCGCGAACAGGGCCCAACAACTCTTCTGATGCAGGTGCAAGCGACGAGGGCGCAAACTCGAGCGGTTCGGAGGGAAGGGCGTATAGCTTCCACGTTGGGGGAAGGACATCCGAAAGTTGGTAAGCAAGCTGTTGGGGCAGTGCAAGGAGCGCGGTGCGCTCGGTCTGGTGGAGGAGCTTGTAGCTGGCTGGGAGCGCGAGTGCCTCCTGCGCAGAGTCCGACTTGTATTGGATCTCGCCAGACGGAACATCCAGAAGTTCCAAGTATGCGGTGACGCCTAATACCGAAGGCCATGGTCCGCTCAGCAGGTCGTAGTCGATAGCCGCCTCCTCGACCCACACGAGCGCATCGCCGTCATTCGGCGAGGGAGTCGATGCGTCGAACTTGCCAAGTAGGGAAGTCAGCCCGCGCTTGGTGTAGCAGTCCATACGCGGCATAAAGACACTGTGAGAGCCATAGGTACCCAGGTAGGACGTCTGGAGGCAGGGGTCGCTGTGAACTTCGGGCGAGGTGTGCGATAAGACGGTCAGCAGCGGGAGGCTGCTAGCGAGCTTGGGAATCATAGTTGTGGCTGAGTACAGGTATGTCCTAGGTCAGAGTTGGTCGTACTCCCTCAAAACAGCCCGACACACGTACCCTAATGATACCGTCCTCCTAGATACAGTGGTGGAGGAGTCCGCCAAGTACGAGCACCGAGGCGCACGACCGTGTCAACCCTCCGTTGATCCGCTCGGTGTTCAAACACGTCGGGCCGGTATAACCGGATTGCGCCTGATGGTCCCACTAGCGGGCAATATTCTGGACTTTAAAACTCAGAGACAACTACGATACAGAAAAATAAGCCAGGTCTCAAATACACAGGTCTGTGAGAGCTATGCTACATAGGCGTACTAATGTCGATATATTGTTCTTCCACTACTTCCGCTATTATTGAATGGACTGCTATTGATTGGACGCCATTTCTGCTTGTCTATCGACATTACATTATCAGATGAAGATTAGCCGGGTGTCGTGGCAAGCAGGCATACACTGACCGAGTGGCTTCCAGTGAACGTTCTCGTTTGGGTTTGCGCGGGGAAGTTTCGATTGAAGTCTCAACTTCGGTTGTTCTGGCGGTGCTGATGACTGTACTTGCGAGGTTATTGACGTCTCCACCTTGAGCGCACTCTGGTCCGATTGCGAAGTCGTTCGGGGCACTGTCTTATCGGTGTCTGGTCCAGTATATCTACCCGAAGGCAGTCCAAGGGCATCTGCCTGCACATGATCAGTCATCACTATATGATGTCCGTAAGTTCGTCAGTATGAAAGGGAAGACAGATTTGACTCACGAGGGGGAGGTGACGATCGTCCAACGTCTTCAGTAGGGGAGATACGCGAGTCTTCAACAAGCAGCAGTGGCATGTCTTTTGAGACTTGCTCTGATGAAGCAGCGCGGGACTCTGGCCATGAGTTGCTTAGGAAAGGGGGTGCAGGTGATGCTGGTCCACTGGGAGGGATGAGGTCGGTTCGAACTGTTTGACCGGTGCTGTTCGCCTCCCGTGACGCTTTGGACCCTCGTTTCACAATACTGAGCCTTTCATCCAACTCCTCCGCGATGGTCACGTCGTTCAGATCCTGCAGGATCTTCTGGCAGTCTGACAGTAACGTCTCGCGGTCAGCGCTATAAGCATAGACTTTCTTCTGCAGAACCGGGATGATGACAGTGCTCCAAGCCTTCAAGTAGTTCAAGCAGAGTGCTAGCAGAACAAAACCGATATCCGGCGATGATGCTGTCGGTTTCAATGGTATGCGAAGCGGGTCGAATCTTCGAGCTTTCGGAGGGCGGTCGTCTAAGGGCTCTTGAGGTATACGCACAGGTCAGACTGATGAACGACTCACGCAAGAGGAAAGGCAGATACTCCGCCGTGACTATACGCAGTTTTCTCATGGCCGCATACGCCAGAATACGATTGCCTCCCATCCAGTTGCGCAATTGGTCCTCGAAGGGCAGATCGCAAGCGAAGGCAAGTGCGACAACCTCAAGTGGTGCGAATACCCGACGCCGCCTTTCGAGAGCACGAAAGTCGGAGTTGAGCGCTTTTCGGCGTTTGACTCGAGATGACAGCATAGTCTTCGAGGATGCTCGAGGACACAAGGTTCGGTGACGGTTTCGTTTCCAGGACGTCGGTGGAGATGAGGATGCACGAAGGTGCATCCAGATCACCAGGTCGTATATATACGTGTTTCATGGGGGTTATTGTTGCGAATACCGTTTTGTGGTCCTTCAATTGAGGAGGAACGCAACCACAAGAGTCTGTCCCTTTTAGACTCAACACAAGGAGCATCATTCGTGGGCGCGCAAAGTCCTTTGCCTCGGCCATACAATGCAATTGTCGGCGTAGTGTATGCTCAAAGCGCACAGTATTTTGCACATCGCTCGGGGAAGCATGATGGCGGTCAGAAGCAAGACGCGTTCACGACGCGAGTTCGACAAACGCGTCGACTTCAACCTGCGACCACCATGTCGCTTGACGCGCAGATCGACAGACTTAGCCATGCGGCGCGTACAATTCGGGACTCTTCGTCTTCTCTGACTCCTCTTGCCGAACCTGGGCCGTACACGCACGCTCTACTTCACGCTGACCTCGGCGATCTCATCCGCGACATTGATCCGTCTGAACTCGGTCTCTTCACTCTCGTTCAACCACCTGCAGCACCGCGACCCGAATCAAATATTGCACCACTACCGGAGGTTGCGCGCATCGATATTGTGAGCGCGACGCCTCTGCGCAAACCGCCCGCTCCGAGACCGGATGCTCCCCGCGGAGGCGCGCCTGGAGAACATGAACCGGAAGTGTACGCTCGGGCTGCGCTGAACTTCATCGACAAATAGTCAGTATGCATGTGATATGTCCTACTCTGAATATAATCCTAACAGCGACTAGTGCATCCATCCGCCCGATGCCTCGAGCACGCGGCCAAGTCGTCGCGATGTTGGAGCAACTTGAAGAGATCCGGGCAGATATACACTCCCTGAACGACGCACTCCGCCAAGTTTGTGTTGTTTCTCTGAATATTGAGTCTTTGCCAATCGTTAAGTAAGGCCAACGCAGGAGGCGCATCGAGAGACGGACCGTCTGCCCACGATCTCGTCGAGAAAGAGAAGAGACGCATACAAGAACTCCAAGCGCAAGTGAAGGAGATGCAGCAACGCGTACGTTGCATTCATAATTTGATAGTGGCATATGATCTAACATACACTAGAAAGACGATCTTCAGCGCAAGCGACCTTCCGCCCGTGCTGCGCCCTCACCTCGCAAGCCATTACCAACGCGTTCGCCGCGGAAGCCGATGTCGCATAAGAATGACATCCACGAGGATTCGTTCTGGGCCACACCCGCTAGCAGGCTCGCGCCCGCTCCCAAATCAGGCGGGATGCTCATGGACGAGTCGTTCGATGTAGCTGATGTGACGACTTCATTCGACAGTCCACTGGCGCACCGTACACCCTCAGCTCGGCATGGCCAGCCTTCAGGTGGCTTCCTGCGCATGGGTGCGCTTGGCACACCCGACGATGTTGAAGACGAAGATGTAGAGGTTGTGCCTGATTCTAGCGGCGACGTTGAAGAGGAGCCTGAACCGGAGGAGGATGAGGAAGAGGAGACTGAGGACGCCACTGCCGTTCTGCCCAAACCACCTCCCACTGAGCCTTCGATGACCTCGCCTGGATCTGATGCAAGCTCGTCTCTCATCGAGATAGAGCCCACCACGCCGCTCCCAGCCGCTATACAGCAGACCCCAAGCAAGCCTCATGTTCGGGTTACGTCGGAGTTGGAACGAATCGTCGTATGTCATGTCTCCAGGCCTTTCCGCTGCCAGACCAACATATATTCCTGCAGACAAGAATATGGGCCACAGTCGGCGACATCATCATGCCACGTAATCCATATAGCGTTGACGGCGACAACAGGCCGCCAAGAGCGAAGGTCACGATGTACGCTCTCTGCACATTGTATCACTGTTCCAGTGCTCATCCCTTGGCACAGTGCTCATCTGAAGGACGTTGCCGCGCAGACTCCTCAGCCAACGAGCCCCAGTGCATCCTCAATAACGTCTGAATCGCAACCAGGAGCTGCGGAGATTACTCCTCAACAAGTGCTCACTGCTCAGATGCTCCTTGCGCTCCTCTCCGCGCCACCATCGTTCTCACTGCCTCTCAATGAAGTGAAGAAGGCACTGGGTGTACCCGTAGGCGCAGGGCCGCGGGTATCGACTGTGGGCGCCGGAGCTCTTGCGACGAGAGTCATATATGGCTCAGTGGCGAAGCGGTTGATCAAAATCGAGCGAGGAGGGCGCGAACAGGTTGTGAGGTTTGACCTTGATTGAGCAACCTCCGGAGCCCCAGCTCGATGATGTTGCTGTTGTACGATGTCTTGTCAATGTTTGAGAACCTTGCGCGCTTATCGTCGGCCTTCCAGACGTGAACATCATGTCATTCATTCATCAATGTTAGATGCATCTGAAAGATACCCGGATAGGACCAAGAATACACCACAAGAAATAGAGAAGCCCTAATAAACCCCAAGAACCAAAGAAGAAGAGTCGTATACGCCTTATTTCTTACGTCCGAGATACACCGAAGTTGGTCCCTGCACTGCTCAAGGGCAGAAGGTGATGGTGTAGTCGGGGCCAACGCCGTTTTGGAGCGCGCAGGTGAAGAGCGCCGTACCGGAACTCTCGTCGAAAGCGTACACATACGAGTCGGGGCACGCGTCCTTGAAGTACGAGTAGTAGTCCACGCCCGACGGCGGGCACGTCGCAGCAGCTGGTGGGAAAGCCAGCATACGTAAGCAGCTGTTAGTCAAGAGGGAGAGACGCACTGTTCTGGTTGCCAGAGCAGCAGTTGTTGGTGCCGCCAAGAGCATCGCACGCCGACTTGCAGCCAACAGGGAAGCCCGAGCTATCGTACGGGCCCTTCAGTGCAGCGGGACAGTCGGGACCGAGGTCGACCGGGCATGAGCCGACGGGGCAGCCGTACGTGTTGTCAATGCGGATGGGCAGGTTGTAGCCGTCGACAAGGGAGACGTCGTAGTTGTCCGGGACAGCGGGGTTGGTCGAGAGTGTGAACTCGGCGAGCGAGGCGGGTGGTACGCCGGTGCCACCGTTGTTGACATCGCAGACTAGTCCACCGTTGCAGCCGCCGTCGAGGCCTGAGGGTCACACTGTGAGGTTCCAGACATAGATGAGCGAAGGGGAGGGCTTACATGAGTTTGGTCCCGGGTTGGTGCTGAAGTCACAATCACGGCGAGCCCAGAAACGACCTGCCGAATGTATGTCATGCCTCCCGTCTAGGACCATTGAGAGGCTTGCGAGAGAAGCCTACCTGATTCCCAGTTGTCTGGCACGCCAAACGATACGGTCTGATAAGCAGCCTGCTCCCATCTAGATAGACAACACGTCAGTATATGTGTTTGAGCGTCTAACTGATGAGACGACTTGCCCAGAGGCGATGGTTGGGGTAGCTGCGTTGAGAGAGGGTTCTGCGAACCAGGCAGGCCAGATCGTGAATGGACATTGGTTGTAGATCGTGAAAAGACGGGCTTGTGCGCCAGAAGCAAGAGCGGCGGCTGTAGCAACAGAGACAAACGTCGACTTCATCCTGATACAAGAGAGCTGAGTGACCGGGGGAAGTGAGGTATCAGTGACCCAGTGAAGCGGGTATTTATATCCCTTGTGCTCTCGAGAGCGTAATCGAGAATTATAAAGACTCCTCCAGGTTGGATGGAAGAACCGTCGAAATCAAAGATGGGCCTGTTTTCGTGATTCTGAATGTGTCTGTGCTGTAGTGAGTTCCTGCAGCATATGGCGCTGGCCGACCGATTGCCGGGGTTTCCTACTGTGAACGCATGGTCGGCCAGTCGCTGATAGGCGTTGACCGGGGGCCTAGAGGTCGCACAATATAGACGTGGCTGTCCGAAAACCGAGAGATGCGACAGCATAGCATGCCAATTCCAATTGCACTTATCGCAGGATGGCCGAGGGGGTTCTGGGTTCAAAGCAGGGTTGGCCTCCAGACTCACATCACCAACCATACGACGTATGGCCACGTATCGACGATGTGTAGTTCGTGATGTAAGTAAGGGATGAAGGCGCGCGTAGAGAACTTTCAGGCCGATGCCTGGAGGTGATGTACTCCAGGAGCATCAAGAAGGATACGGCGGGCCTTCTTTGCAATCAACTTGAAGAGCAACTGACAGGATACCTGCATTTGCGGCCGCAAGTGCTACCGGCGTTTCGTACGGGATCAGGATGGCAGCTAAGCCGTCTTGGACGTCCACGGTCCGGGACAGCTTTCTGGCGAGGTCCACGGCTATCCACGTTGCAAGAGGAGTCCCCGCTGTGAGTCGCAGTCAGTTCATATAAGAAGCCCATTCAAACGTCCACAAGCATCTCCGGTTAAAGTGGCTTGCCGTACATTCCCCGCGTGCCCATGGACGGTTCGCTATGCGTGATTTCGCCGAGTCTTGTATGCTTGAGCAATGAGCGAGCAGTTTCAAAGCTCCTCCACCACAATTGCGAGGTACTGTTGAGATTCGAGGAGGACAATGACAGTCTGATGTCAGGCGTCGCTTCGGAACACTCAAACTTCCTGATACTCAGAGCGGGACATGATAGAGGCAGCTTTTGATGAAGTTTGTGACGATCGGCAATGCTAAGTAGACGGTATCGGTGGCACCCGGTGGTGGGTTGAGCCAAGCGTCGGGCATCGTAAAGCCTGACTTTTCGGACCGATGTCGATCTTCCCGCGCTTCACACGAGGCTCAGCATGACGTTCACATAAAAAACCGGGCACACAGCAATGTTTAATGCCAACAGTCTCGACGTCGCGGCTGGCGCCGCTGCAATAATCCAATGATAGAAACTACGTAGAACCTAAGATACACCAAAGAAATCCAAATGAGGAAACGAGATTACACGCCCTGCCTGGCTAGTTCGAAGGACATTCCAACTTAAAAATCCAATTTCTCATGATCAAGGGCAGAAGGTGATGGTGTAGTCGGGACCGACGCCGTTTTGAAGCGAGCAGGTGAAGAGCGCCGTGCCGGAGCTCTCATCGTAGGCGTATACGTACGAGTCGGGGCAGTTGTCCTTGAAGTAGGAGTAGTAATCGACACCCGACGGCGGGCACGTCGCAGCGGCTGAAAAAGGTCAGTAAACGTGAGAGTTTATGACAATGTAGAGATCGTACTATTATCACCGTTAGTGCAGCAGTTGTTGTCGCCACCGAGAGCGTCGCACGCTGACTTGCAGCCGACAGGGAAGCCCGAACTGTCATACGGACCCTGGAGCGCTGCAGGACAGTCGGGGCCGAGATCAACCGGGCATGAGCCGACGGGGCAACCGTACGTGTTGTCGATGCGGATGGGCAGGTTATAACCGTCAACGAGGGATACATCGTAGTTGTCGGGAACACTGGGGTTGGTCGAAAGCGTGAATTCGGCTAGCGAGGCGGGAGGAACACCCGTTCCGCCGTTATTGACGTCGCAGACCAATCCTCCATTGCAGCCGCCGTCGATGCCTATTGTCGGGAAAAGAATCAGGCAACTGTTTCCGGAGATGCTCCGATGAACGCGACGGCTTACACGACGTCGGGCCTTGAACACTAGAGAAGTCACAGTCGCGACGACCCCAGATGCGGCCGGAAACCCAGTTGTCGGGAACACCGAACGAGACGGTCTGGTAAGCAGCTTGCTCCCAGCTGTGAAGGGAACGTAGCTTCAGTCGTCAGAACTTCTCTCCGATAAGATGACATACCCAGCGGCTTGTGTGGGGGTGGCGGCGTTAAGGGCCGGAGGTGCGAACCATGCAGGCCAGATGGTGAACGGGCACTGATTGTAGACGGTGAAGAGACGAGCTTGCGCGCCGGAGGCGAGTGCCGCAGCCGTGGCAACTGAGATAAACGTCGATTTCATGGTGATCGCAAGAAAGTGCAATAAGCTTGAGCTTGAGATGAGAGACCTGGCGGTGAGGTCAAAGCGGCATCGCCTGGAAGGTATTTATACCTCTTGAGGCCAGCGCGTCAGAGAACCCGGCGCTCTCCTTGGTCGCCGCCTATAGGAACCTTGAGGTATAACAGCCCATGTGGGCACGTAGCCGATACACAAGCTTGTGGTCCTTGTCGAATAGAGGTCTGAGACGGGTCTGGAGAAGCGCAAGCATCACAGATGGGCCTGGCAGGCTGCCTACCAACGTGATTCCGAGCATGTTGAACTCCGTAGAGATTCCGAGCTGCATGCGGTTCCGCTTGAATTCTCGCCGCTTTTCCCTGCTGCGCGCACATGGTAGATAGTGGCTGAACAGAGGCCAAAAACAGCCCAGAGCTCGTGTGGTACAGGCGAGACATCGTACCAGGTAAGCACCGTGATCGTGTACGCGCTGATCCCGGCTTGACCGAGAGAACCATAGTCATGATGTCAATATGCCGTGAACATCACTGAGTACTGTTTTCCACTGTTGAGTTGAGAAGAGCTCAACAGCAACCTAAACTGGGTCCCCCGCCCATGGTCAGTGTCGGCTTATAGGCGTCAGGTGAACTGTGCTCACTGGTAACCTATCTTGTATGAGATCCAAGGTGTTTCTCGGATAGGTACCACGCTTTGCGGAGAGGCACGGCGTCGAAGTCCGAGTACAACACCTGATTGTTCCCATCGTATAGTAGGTACGCATCAGTATGTCATGCATAGTGGTACGGCAGACTCGCGGCTCGGATGAGTATTCTTAGACCGTTAAAGCTGATAGTTAAAGCTGATAGTCCGCCCGGTCTGATCATGTGTAGCCGTAAAGTTGATTCACTAGGGCAGCCTGGGTCGTCCAGATAAGTATGTGCCGAGCTCGACGCGTGCCATCTTCCGACGGCATGAGCACGGAGTGAGGCATGGACTGACTGTCAGGCCACTCGAAGCAGACCACTTGTCGAACGCCCACCACATGCTTCCTCAAGTCGTGCATTTGCCGGTACAACGCTACAGCTCCAGCTAGTTCGCACACAGTATATCCTCAAGTACAACGAGTGAAGTTAGTGAAGGCGGCTTCGGATTCGGTGTCATGGTCGTCGTACACGAAGTAGACCTCGAACCCGCGACGGCCGCGATGCGCGACTGAACGCGTGGGAAGTTGTCGCGCGGCCGAGCACTTGGCGACGGCCGCGGCGGGGCGTCTCGTCCTGCATGCGTTCCCCTGTGTCGTGATGGACTCATGCATCCTGCGATCCTCCTGGCGTTGTACACTTCCGGATACCGTGGTACAAGAACATGCGATTGGATGAGCATATCCTAGCGAAGAGGGGAAATGCCTGAGTACACGATGACGGCCCGCACCTCGCGTCGCCTGCGATGTTGGGCGCAAGCCTTCTGTCGGCGCGACCGCAGCCGAGGTGTGCGCGTGGCGACGTTTGAAACTGAATGCATACTGCGGAAGCGGCGCCCTATAGTGAATACGAACACTAACACCCCATCCTGATCTCGAACGCGCGGGCACACGGAGGTCGAAATAGACCGCATTTACTGCGTTGTGCCAGCACCAGGGTCTGCCCCCCAGCAGTGGGCTTCAGGCTTCAAGCCCGCATAGACTCGACTACAATGCTGTCTCATACAACAACCGCAAAGCAGTGGCAACCGCTGTCTGGAGCCTTGAAGTTTACTGGTTCACTCGCATCATACCGTCCACGCCATATACGCCACTTCGTCGCCCTTTTCGCATTCCCTGCATGTCTGTGGCTTCTCTGGCGTCTCTCTCGTAACCCTGGGAACTATGCGTACTTGCGAAGTGCATCGATCAGCAAGTTTCAGCGCGGTGGCGATCCGCCAAATTACTACAAGTGGCACGAGCAAGAGAAGGCGATGCCACAGAATGACCCGGACCTACCGCCGCCGCAAGGGAGGGAGGGAAGGTATTTGCGCTTTAAGAACCACCTGGCAAGTACGTGGCTGATTTCCCGCTCTATACTCCTGATATAACCGAGGTCTAGATGTTGGATGGGGGAACTCAATGCAGGAGATGATTGCAAATCATCATTTGGCGTACCAATCGAAAAGAATGTACGCTGTTCCATGATGGCGCGTCGCGCATGAGCAATTTATGCCAGGTACTGATACCGCTAGGCCAGCTTTGTGATGTATAACTTTACTTGGGATAAGCATACCGACAGCGATTACTCACAATTCGAAGACCACAAGATCCCTGCGCGCATTCCTATCTCCGCTCTCGTTGCAGGTACGTACTGAGCGTCTACCGTACTCAGTCTCTCATCGTGAACCGCTCTTCAGGTCCTCTCGCTGGTGGCGAGTACCCCATGTCTCAGTGGCGCCCACCAGCAGTGACCACCGAATTCTTCGACCTTATCTGCCCTCACCCAACAATTGTACACGTCGACAACACGAAATCTGCCTTCAACCTCTCCGACGCAACCGCTGTGACCATCTTCAACACGTTCACAGCGCAACTGAACGCCATTGAGGACAACTGCGTCGAACTACAGGAAGACAGCGGACAGATACTGGACTTCTTCATATTCGGCTCGGGAGCGCGCATGGCCGATTTATGGCGTCCATTGCTGAGTTCGCCTGTGCTCACGGGCTGGGAGTGGTCGTCGCTCGTTACATCGATAGTTACGCAGAACCGCGCTCTTATTCACCCAGCGATAGCGCTCAACGACGCGTCTCAACGAGGGGAACTTAAGGGGCTGCTTGCGCTGCATCTCAGGAGGGGGGACTTCAAAGGCCATTGCGAGAATCTATCGAATTGGCGATGGGGTTACAACGCGTTCAACGTGCATCCCAACTTCCCCGATCAGCTCGAGGCACCGCCAGGCGGTGGCGGAGGAAGCCATACGGACGAGACTCTCGGCTGGTATAACGACCACTGTTACCCGGAGATCCCGCGGATCGTCGAGCGCGTCAAAGAGTTCCGCGCAGACGCGGAGGGCCAGGGGCGGGCGCTGAACCGGATATACGTGCTCACGAACGGGGATAGAGAGTGGATCAGCAAGTTGAAAGTGGCACTGGACATGGCAGGGAAATGGGAAAGTGTCACGACAAGCAGGGATCTGGACATTGATTGGGATCAGGAGTTCGTGAAGCAAGCGGCCGATATGTTCATAGCGACAAGGGCGGAAGTGTTTGCGGGGAATGCTGTACGTTCTCTTCACCCATTCCTTCCGTGTTCGAGCTGACGACAATCTAGTGGTCGAGCCTGAGTTCGAATGTCAATCTCCTGCGCGTTTCGCAGAATCATGACCCCGAAACATCGCGATTTTGGTAGTGGCGCCTCTCTTCTATACCGTCCTTGCCCATCGGGTGTTCGGGAAAGGCTATCGGGGACATCGCACACGCCCTTTGCGTCAAGTTTCGCCGAGACTCAAGTTTGTTACTGTGTCGACCTCCGAGGTCCGATACACGAGCAGGCTAGTCCATAAGATTAAGCCCTAGGGCCAGAGCCGAGGGTCGACGATATGCTGTATTTGAGTGCATGCTTCATGAAATGTATGATACGTCGACGTGATACGCAAAGTGTCCGGTGGCTCACTGCTGTAGCAGGTACTCCTGTACATGCACCTTGCTTGAAGCACCGAACGGCTACGCTGGCGAACGTTCGGACTGCGACCGTGGGAAGCACGGCGGCCGGAGTCCAACACGGTCAGCTGACTTGAAGCAAGTTGAAGAGCTGATTTATCGCAGTCTCGAGTCCCGACGTCTGCTGTCAAAACAAACACAAGCAAGCACGCATGCAGAACATGAGAACGTCTCTCTCTGAGGCTAAGACCATCCAGACGTATTCGCATGCGCAACTACGTATCAGTCTTATCACCCGCACCCGCAAAACTCCGGCTCAACTTGGGCTCAACACCCACCAAGCATTGCGCTATCGCCTTTGAGAGACGCGTCACGAAGGCAATATCTGACACGGTAATCAGCGCGGAGCTATTCTGGCGCTGTGTATAACTCAGAACCCTGTCAGTCCTTGCTTCTGAATCTTCTCGCAACTGCCACTCGTCGTTGATTGACGGAGCTTATAGGGTTTATGGCATGATGATTCACTCGTATAACTAGTACAGGAGCATGTTACTACATGCAAGAACGTGGAATTGCATTGCACCTTATTTCGCAAGTAATCGTCCTATATCACAGACAGTATCTATCCTGCTGCTAGCGCCGCACGGTGTTGTCTTGAAAATTGACAATCCTCTGCGAGCAGAGACGTCAGCCACAGATGTCAGGGAGTATCAAAGCAGGCAACTTACGAATCTGCTCAAAAGGAGTCCGAGGCAGGACTCCAAGTTATCCCACAAATACACCCTCCTCTCACCGCGCACAAAAGCCTCAGGCTTCTCGTAGCGTTCGATTCTATCTTTGAGAGGGCAGATGGCCTTACCGGCAGGCAGGACTTCTCCGTAAATAACCTTGTCCTTGTTAGCTGATTGCGAGATAATCTTCTGCATTATGTACTCGGCACCGGATGGTGAGAGCAACGGCCCTGCAACGAAGAAGACCACCAGCTTTTTTAAGTCAGAGACAGTGAACAGGCTCCGACGTCCTATGGGGTCTCCTACACAAGATACGATACATCGATCTGCTCTCTCAGAGTAACTGGTGACCCCTTCCGCCGTTATGTCAAGGAATGGGGTGCCATTTTCGCCCAACAATATGCGTCGAGAGAATGCAATCAGTCGACGGCCTGGCACAATGTCACGCCCGAACCCTCTGATGGAGGTCTCGCCGATACATTGTAGCCGCCATTTTGGGCCCTGCGTTGTTTTATACCCGGTCGAAATGCGTTCGTGGTGAGATGCTAGAACGAAGGTGAAGTTGATCGACTGTGACTGCGACGGATGGGGCCGAAGAGCGCTATGTTGTTCTGCTCGAGGTTGATTCTGGCGGGGTTCGGGCCGGGGCACTGGATGGCTCATGAATGCAGTGGTCAGTGCCAAAATTAAAAGGACGCACTGATACTCGGGACATGGCATTGTCCTTCGCTGACGTTGTCGTAATACCTTCCATCGGCCCATCCCGGAGAGAAGATACGGTTGAAGTCAGACATACGGGCTACGAAACCGTTGAGGAGGGTGCTCATTTTGATCGGAGATCTGGAGGCCTTAAGTACATGCCGCGTGGGCTGTGGTTCGAAAGACTGACCTTTGCAACCATGACAGAAGAACATACAACAAAAGATCGACGGAGGCGACGCTGAGCGCTGTGGTCGATACCGCCGGGCAACTGGAGGTCCAAGTTGACCACTTCGGAGCTACAGTGACAAAAGACGGGGGACCATGCTCTCGCATGGCCACCGTTGCCTGCTTTGGCATTGGGAGCCGTGCGATATGGCATTAAACCACCTGGAAGGGTGGTCATCTGAAATTAACAGGAACATTCAACAGTTAGACGAAGGCAGCATCCGTTGAGTCCAAGCGTAGCTTCGGATACGGATATGATATTCGCCACTCGGCTCACTGGATTGTATATTCCCATCTAGTAGATTATTGAGCGCGGCGTAAACCGTTCCCGCCATCGCGCGTGACATGCCCTGGGTTATCTCGGGAGTTAAGAAAGGTACCGTTCCCTCGGGCTCGACGGATGCGGGGTTGCGCGACCATGCAAGTGCCACAGCGACTGTCAAGCGTGATACCCCATACCGTGATCCAATTCTCCGTTGATTGTTATGCACAGAACTAGTTGAAGAAGTGCCAGAACCTCAGGGTGGACAAGGAAAGGAATGGTCCAAAGCAGGGTCGCGAGTTGTGCAGGTTCGAAGCAGTGCGGCGGTCATTGGCATCAAGGCGATACGTTCTCTGCCTGTCATGCGGTCGAGAACGGAGATGACGCGATGACTTGCCCGCTGTTTATTCCTGAATGGGCGTTGCTTCCCGTCGCTGCTTCTCGCTGTGTAGATGATCATAGTGATGCTGGTGCGAGGATCATCCACGGAGGACGTGGTGGTCGACGTCCAAGCGGTGACGCGGGATGCGCAGCTGAGCCATCAGCTCGTCGCGACGCGTGGGAAGGCATGGCGCGCTCAGGCAGGGCAAACCCGAGTACGCGTCTTACGACGAGCACCGGGACACTGTGGACGCGTCGGAGAAGTTGGTTGAGCGGATAGCGTTCTAGCGCCCGAAGCTTGAGAGAGTTTGGAGGGTACAGTGATCGCCGAGAGTCCTGATCGCGACTGCTCAACCCACTGCTTGACCTGCTACTTCTTGCTTGCTTATCTGCTCTTTAATGGTGCTGTCGCCGAGTCGGCCGACGACGCCTGGCAGGACCGGTGTCTGGGAGCCGCTGCCAGCGTTTATATACGGATATGCGGTCCACCCGCTCTCGCCCTCCCATCGGGACACGCGCATCTCGCACCGGCCGCGGCTGTCGACGGTGACGGAGAGCAGCGTGGGAGAGTCGTCGTTCCTGCACCGGGACGTGGTGTCGCTGGAGGTGGGCGACGAGGTGTACGCCTTTGAGCGGTATAATGGGCGGGAGGGCGAGTGGTACCGCGGCTACGTCGTCTGCACGACGAGGAGACCGGCCGTGGTGTGGAACGCGGTCGACGCCGGCCCGAAGCTGGAGGAGGCACAGCAGGTGTTTATTGGAATATTCCCGGCTTCGCACATCCACCGCCGCGACGAGCTGCCGGACGCAGAGGGCCGCCTCGCGCTCGTCGCCCAGGAGTTCGCCCAGGGAAAGCGCCCGCCGCCGTCGATCATCGACGACAGGGAGAGCCGCAAGAGCTTCAAGCTCGGCCCGCCTCCCGATCAGGCGGGCTCCTCCCGCGCCGGCCTCTCGGTCTACCCGGCCAGCGTACGGAGCGCGTCCCCAGAGAGCCATCTCGCCGGCAAACCCCTCCCGCCCAGGCCGACGCTCAAGCCGGGAGACGAGACCGAGAGCGGGGCGCTGCAGCCGATCGTGGACGAGATTGCGAGCGCGCTCAGGGAATGGCATATGCTCATGTTTCAATACCTCGCAAGACGCGACTACACAAAGTTCAATATCGTCAAGGACCATATCGACGCTCTGCATCTCGCCCGACGGCAGCTCCTGGCCAATACACTCAGCGCAGAAGAAACGGCCGCTCTACGCGCAGAATGTGTTACCCGTCTCGTAGCTGGCAACCTCGTACAAGGTCAAGACGTCATCGTCCGCCACCCTCAAGGCGGAGGTCTGGTAACCGTCGACGTCGAAGGCGAGCTCGACCCCCGAAATTGGATGTCTACAGTCCGGATGTTCGCCCTCCAAGCCTCTCTAGCCTACATGTCCCCCGACTCCGCGAAACCTGCTCTACCCTCCCCAACACCCATGCGAACACAAGCGAGCTTCGAGAACTTGTCCTCCGTACCCTTGCCAACCCCAGCGCTCAGCGCCTTCCCCGAGTTCGCCGGGCGCTCTCCCGTGCCAAAGTCCGCGGGCGTAACGAGTCCGAGGTCTTTCGGACCTGGGACGCCCATAGACTCGCCTATCACGTCTTCGTCACCCGATGCAGTCAAATTCTTCCACGTCTTCCTCGAATTACGCGCGTTCGTCGCTAGCCCGTGCGCACCGGGAGAGACAGCCGAGCTGTTCTTCTCGCTGTACAATAAACACGATGCCCGATTCGTGACGGAGGAGTTCTGCGCCGTGCTCAACCATAATGGGGTCATGGCGCGCGATCCAACATCGCGAGTACGAACCCTCTTCGCGGAGCTCGCACCAAGCGATGTCGAGCACCCTCTGTTCCTCGTCTGTCGCATCGTGCGGAACGGTGCTCTGAGGATGGGAAACGCTGCATCGAGCTCTGAGCTGAACCGACGAACTTCCGGCTCGGTGTACAACGAGAAGGATGGGCTTGGACCCGAGGGCATCACCAGTCCTCGTCTAGGCGGCGGGAAAGAGCTCAATGGCAGTGGCGCTGAAGCACCTTTCCGGCGACCCTTCGGCTGTGCAGTGCTCGAACTCAGCCAACTAGGGAGGATGGGCCCAGACCAGGACTCCAGTGCTACGAGGGAGTACACGATGCCCATATTCAGCCCCGTCAATGAGGCCATCTTCTCCATGCTTCATCAAGATATCATCGCTGGGAACAACAGGGAGTTCGAGAAGACGAATAGGTATGCACTATTCTTTAGTTGCGCTGCGTATAGTGTTGTATTAACCTTTCTCGCTTTCATAGGGCAGACCACATGGCCGTATCCATCAAAGTCTTCCACGGCAACACAGACCGTATTACACGCGAAAACACCACTCTCCTCCAAGACACTCCGCGCACACTGCGCCTTGGCTTTGCGGACGTTGTATTCCCCGGCGATACGCGCAACGAGCTCTACATCAAGCTCTGGTCAGGCGAATTCCCCTCCGCACGAGACAAGTCCGTCCGCGGCTCCGTATCGCCCTTTGTCCCGCGAGCAGGCAACGGCGGTGGAACGAACAACATTCAGGTCTCCCTTGAAATTCGAGATGGAGAAGGGAAGCCGATCCCGGACGCACTGTGTGCGGGCGCAGGTCAACCGCCTATCCAGACCTTCCACTCTCTGGTGTTCGCGCGCAACTCGCAACCCACTTTCGGCGAATTGATCAAAGTTGCCCTTCCGCACCGCGCACTCCCGCGGTGGCACCTCTTCTTCACGTTCCGCCAACGTCGCCCGGGCTCAACGTCCACCCTCGATCGCCCCTTCGCGTTCGCGTTCTTACCGCTCAGCATGAAAGGCGCGCATACGTTCTTGGAAGATGGAGGACACACGCTCGTGTTGTATAGAGCGGATAAGATGGCCCAGTTGACGCCGGACATATACCTTGATGCCCCGAGCGCTCTACCGCCAGATGGGCGCGAGATGCAGCCGATCCCTCCTGATATGGCTCGTATCGCGCCGGCGTTGCGCGACGTGCTCGTCATTCGTTCCTCGCTCTGCTCCGCGCGACATACGCAGAACACGGTGCTGCTCAGCCTGCTACACTGGCAAGCACTTCAAACCGACCCTCCCTTGCTCAAGGACGCCCTCGCGAAGTTCACGTTCGTCAACCCCGTGGAGATCGTCAAGTTCCTGAGGGACGTGTTCGACGCGCTGTTCGAAATAATGACGTCTCAGGCGAACGCCGATATGAGCAACGGGATGGATCCGCCGGCGTTCGACGCGCTTGTAACCGTTCTCGGTATCGTGCAAGATCGGCGCTTCTCCAACTTCAGACCTGTACTGGACGTATACATCCGCGAGCACTTCCACCACCCTCTCGCCGGTGGCCATCTCCTCCAGAGCCTCAACAGACTTCTGCTGAACCCTACGTCAAACGAGACTGCTTCACAACTACGCGCAGCGCTCAAAGTCTGGCCACATATCTTCGCACTGATCGCACGCGCAAGGGAGCTGCAGAAGGAGAGGGACTCGAATGTCGGCGCAGCGGCTACAGCCGACCATCTGGAGCATCAGTACCGTCGCGAGCTGAAGAACCATCTAAGCGAAGTGGGACGCATGATGAGCACCTCATCACCACCGAGCATCATCGGCCAGCAAACCCTCGCACTCCGCACCTTCCCCAAGGTCTTACCCGCACTCGGCGGTGCATTCCAGCCTCTCGAACTTGTGGGTCTTGCGGTACAATTTGCGAATGCGCTTCCGGGTAGTCAGGAAAAGGGAAAGCTGGCCATCGAGAAGTTGGTGCTGTATCTGAAGCTGGTCAAATCGAGCCTGTTCACGGATCAGCAGGCGCGCGCGGCGTTGGTCGAGACGGTCGTCATATGGTTGAAGCCGCACTGTGGAGCGTTCGAGACGCATGCGAGGGCGTTGGGGTTGGACGAGGAGGACGCGCCGGAGGGAAGTGCGAGGAGAGATGCCGCGAGGGTTGGATGGTTGGAGAGGATACGGCTCTGCGTGGGAATCGTGGCTGTCATGCTCGATGCTTTACAGGCGAAACTCGTGGACCCGGCTATTGCGTCCGATCGGAGGGCGCTGAGGCAGGAACAGGACAATGTCGAGTTCTTGCTATCTCTGCTGCCGAGGTTGCTCGAGAGTTACGCGGAGTTTACGGACGCAAGGAATGCGAGCGCTTTGGAGAGGACGAGGGGCAGCGCGACGGCCCCGGCGAGCGTACCGGTTATATTCCCCGAGAGCTACCCCTTCAGCCTCGTCGCGTTCCTGCCGGGATCAACAACAGGCCTGTTCAGCCCCGCTCAGAGCGAGACCGCAGTTGTACTGCTCGCGCTGATCCTGAGCAGCCCCAAGAAACACCTCGTGAACTTCTTCGACAGCATCCTGGAGATCGAAGGACGATTGCACTTTTCGAGGTTGTTGAGGGCGCTATTCGACGCTGGCAAGAGCATGCTCGACAACGCCGCTTGGCCCCGCAACTGGCTGAACGTCAATATCCTTGCTCACAAAGTGCTCGTGCGCGCAATGGACGCCGCGTCTGTGCTCCTCGTGCGCTCGTTCGTCCCCGGCCAGTCGCCCGATGGCGAGGACTTCCCGTTCGATAGGGAGCTATGGACGGAGGGACTGCAGATGCTGCTCAAGTTGCTGAGCAGCGATCAGCTGTTGATCGAGGAGCTTACGAGCCAGAAGAGGAGGGCGGTGTGGAGGCTGGCGGGAGATATTCGTGGAGATGGCGCGGCTATCTTGCTCGTGCTATGGGATGCGCTCGGGTTGCCGGAGCATATCTGCGAGAGCCATGGTGTTGTTACGCGGTTCGGGGTGAGTATCCCATTTATCTGTCTACGCGGGCGCCAAACTGACGTTGTACTGCAGAGCTTCCAAACCGAACTCGCTGGACTGGTCGGACCCGTCGTCGACCTCTGCGTCTCTCATCACGATCAACTGCGGAACAACGCCGTCCAGATGCTCTACAGCATGATCATCTCCCAATGGCACGCGCACGGCCACTTCTCAGCCATCGAGAACGAGCTCGTGTCCAAGCTGGACGGCTTATTCATGTCGGGCGCTAAAGGCGATGACGTCTCGCGCGCGTTCTTCATCACGCAACTGCGCCAACTGTTCGAGAGCAGTGCGGTGGACAAGCAGCTGCAGCTGAGGGTGGCGGAGTTCATGGATAGCGTGGATCAGTTCTTGGAGCTGTTGCTCAGTGTGCGGGCGTTGCCGGAGGGAGAGGAGTATGCGGATGACAGGGTCATTGCGACGTTGAGGTTGATGAACTTCATTCGGCGGATTGGGAGGAACGAGATGTACATCAAGTATGTGCATCAGCTGGTCAATGTGCGTGTCTCTTTGTTATTCTGGTGTGCGCCTGTGCTGACAAGAGAATGTTGTAGATGCACCTCCAGGCGCAGAACTACGTCGAGGCGGCTCTCACGCTCAAGCTTCATGCGGATCTGCACGAATGGGATCTCAACTCATTTGCCGAGCCTATGGAGGACCTTGGCTTGCCTCAGCAATCCCAGTTCCATCGCAAGGAGACCCTTCACCTGCTCATCCTAGACTACCTCGGTACGTCACACATACTTTCTGATGTGCCTGTCCTTCGCCGCTGACGTGCCCATCAAGGCAAGGGCAAAGCATGGGAGAGCGCGATCGAGATGTGCAAGGAACTCGCGTACCAGCACCAAGAGGTGACGTTCAACTAGTACGTAAAACCTCGTAGTCTGTCCGTTCTGTCCTGACCGTGGCATGCGTGTAGTGGGCGTTTGGCGGAGATCATGCGCCACCAGGCCAGTCTCCTGGAGCTCATCGTCACCGAGCAGAGGTACTACCCCGACTACTTCCGCGTCGCGTTCTATGGCAACTTCCCGACCGCTATCCGCAACAAGCAGTTCATCGTATGTGCTCGTATATCCTGCAGTGGTGCTTTTGGTTGACTGATCGCGTAGTACCGCGGTTTCGACTGGGAGAAGTTCGGCGCATTCTGCGAGCGTATGCTTGGGAAACACCCTGGTGCACGGCTGCTGCGTTCTGCGGGAGACCCTCCTGTCGACATTCGCTTCGGCGGAGACCAGTACATCCAGTGTGGTCCCGTCACGCCCGAGCCGGACCAAACCTTACCCATATTCACCAATCCGGACGTGCCCATCGCAGTTCGCACGTACTATGAGCACAGGTAAAGCTGACAATCTTGTGCATCATAATATGGTTCTGACGGTGTTTCCAGCGCGATCCGTCTCTTCAGCTCGTCGCATCCTGTCGTCAAGCTCGACCGCGAAGGCAACGAAGAATCTTGGATTGAGAAGACGTATTACACAACTGAAGAGAGCTTCCCAACTGTCTTGCGGCGTTCCGAGATCCTCTCTGCTGAGCTCATCGAGATCTCGCCTGTGGAGACGGCGTTACACGAAGTCGAACAGCGCAACAAGGAACTTGGCGCACTCAACATCCGCTACGCAGGTCTCGCGCGCACGGGTCAAATCGTCAGCACCAACCCGCTGAGCATGACGCTCAACAGCGTAGTCGATGCGCCTGCTAGCGGCGGCATCACCTCTTACCGCGACACCTTCCTCGCTCCTGATTACCTCGAGCGCTTCCCCGAGCGCGTGGAGCACGTTGAAAAGCTGCGCGATGCGATAGACACGCAAGTCCGGATCATCGATAGCTGTCTACGCTTGCATGGTCAGCTGTGCCCGCCCGAGATGCTTGGGTTCCATGATACGCTCGAGAAGTTCTTCCGCAAGAACTTCAGCGAGGAGATTCACCGGTTGACGTTCGACGGGCCAGCGGAGCAACATCCCGCTGTTACCGGTACGCGCTCGCGCAAGCCATCGGAAGCTTCGCCATATGCGGCAGCTTCTGCGCGCATGCAAAGCGACGCGATCAGTATCGCGCCAAGCGTTGCGACCACTCATCGAGGCGGTGGAGGCGGCGCACCCGCATTCCCTGTCCCGCCGTTGCCCTCGCGCGCGAGTGTCATCAGCAGCCCGAGCAGTCTTGGTACGATCGACGCTGGAACATACGGTACAGCCATGAGCAGCATGAGCTACGGCATCGTGGCGGGCTCCCGCTCCGATTCACTGGGCGCAGGCAGCAAGCAGACACCGCTTCAACGAGGACTCGCTCGGCTCACTCGGCATGGCATGAACGGCGTCGCTGGTGGCGCGGTCGGCGACGGCAGCGACGGCGCGAGTGTGGCCGAAAGCCCGAGCGATAGCTTCGTTAACGTGAGCCAGAGTACCGGCAGCGTGGCTGCTCACGGCGCCATTGGCAGCAGCGCGAGCATTGTCGGGAGTATCAGCGGGTCGATAAAAGGACGCTTCTCGAGGCTGGGCGCTATGAGCTTTGGGCGCGGATGAGCCGTAGGCGCCCGGCGCGCGGTACTAGTACAACTATCCCTGGATTATTCTCTTGGTTTCCGTCCTTCGTCTTCTCTTGATCGTGAATTTGCTACCCTGCTGTGCCCTACATACCATACTCCCCTACTCCCCATACCCCTCATCTCAACTCGATCTCAATCTGTGCAGTCCAATATATCCATCCTCCTACCTCCTGCTTCGTTCTTCTCTCCTTCTGTCTGTGACTCAAGCGCTTTCGTATTTAGCACCTATGTTTATTCTCATTACTCGCGCTTGCACTGGTCTATCCGTACTGAATATTTGAATCCATGATACGCTATCTGCGGTCTCGGCGCAGCGCCTGGAAGAGCCGATCGTAATTTACACCTCCGGACATACCGACCTATTGTGGATGTGGTGGCGAGCGGCACTATTGGCACGTACCCAGCTCGGAGAGCGGACCCCGAGGAGGCGCAGATCTCCCCTAGATCCCCGCGCCCGCACACAATGAAGGCGTGCCGAAGTGGACGATCGAGGAGCGATCGAGGTGAGACAGATCGCAAGCGCGCACAGTGATCGCGGCAGGGGCGCATCGACGGAAGAGGCAGTGACGACGTCAGACTAGCTCGAAAAGGCAATTGCGGGTTGCACGCGGCTACGAAGCGAAGGTACTCGAAAGGCTCTCAACAAGGTTGACACGTTGACAGACGGATGGGCGCTGTATGGAAGTTGTACTTGCTCAGAGTCTGCCTTACCTTGACAGGTGGCGTTGATTTGCCTTGAGAGCCAAAGCCTGGCTATGTCGTGCTATCGTGCGCATAGGATGCAAATGGCATAGTCCCCGTGCGGATGCAGGCGGGGTAAAGGTGGCTATATACACTATATCCGCTGTATACTACAAGATTTTCGGCAAGGTACAAAGTCCCAAAGTCCGAGGATGGATGAGTGCCGCGAGATGGGGGCCATGAATTCGTGACGATTGGATGATATAGACATAACAACAGGGGGAGGCGGGTTGAAGACTAGAAATGCACCAGAGGATTGTAATGTACAGCGCGAAGAGGCGCGATGATGACCAGTGAAGAGAGACCACTGAAGAAGACGAAGGAGGATGCAGTACAGACATAGGCGTACAAGGGCGTGAAGTTCGTAGATGGATACAGGTGCTTCACATCGTGTATTGCGTGGGCACCGTCCGCATGGGGTGACCGTACTCGAGCGAGCCAAAGGGGTACGCTCCGTCTACAGGTCCATGGTAAAGCGGCTGTGGCTGGGAGTATCCTGCGCTGAGCGCGCCTGGTGGAGTTGAGCGAAACGTGTAGTCGTGATCGCTGTCTGAACCGTGATTCGAGCCGTTGTCGTACTGAGTGGGCGTTGCGTGGTAAGTGGACCCGTACGACGAGGGCGCACCCAGCATGCTCGGTGCGGCGGAGTATAGCGACGCGTTAGGGTCGTGATAGGGTGGCGGCATACCGAGCCCCAGCGAGCCATTATCCGAGATGGTCATCATAGGCGACTCCGAACCATCATCGGCTTCATGGACAATAGACTGCGGGAGCGGCGGGTGAGCACGACCAAGCGCTTGGGGTACTCGCGCATACGCACGTATTTGGACATGATCTTGTCGATTGCGGGGGAAAGCGTCTCCCACGTGAAGACCTTGACATCCTTCTCGATGTTGCGCGGCTTGGGTGCCGGGAATTCCATGATCTGCGTGAAGAACGCCTCGAGGTTAGCCCGGTTCTTGGATATGGTCGTCGGATGGAAGCCTTCGAGGTTGCGCCTAATGCGGTTCTTCTCTTCGACCTTGAAGGTATCGTCGGCAAGGTGCGCTAGCAACTGGATGACATCGACAGACGTGTAGTACGTCGACTCTGCGCCAGCACGATAGATGCACGAGATGGTCATCCCACGCCCGGGGTCCTCTTCACTGTAGTCGTCCTGCCGGATCGCCTTGCCAGAGATGACCAGGCGGTTCCCGATAAGCTCGCAGTCAAACTGCACGAGGCGCCGGCCGAGCGAACGTTCCTCGTCGGTGAGGTTACGGCCGAGGTCGTCGATCGGTGTGGCGAAATCAATGACGACACGCTCTGCGGGGTCATCGTCGCCCGGCTCACGGCGGCGAAGAATACGACGAGGGCGGGCGTTGCCGTTATGGTAGGGTGGAGGTCCCCTAGCGTGGCTCGACGTGCTGGACATTGTGCTCGCGATAGACCCGCGGCGGTGGGCGGCGGCGGCATTGGCGGCGTGAGCCATACTTAGGGGTACACCGAGTTGTGCGGGGCTGCCAGATATGTTCGAAAAGTTGGACGAGATAGAAGATACACGAGAGCGGCTCTCGCGGTGAGGTGACGGGCCTGGCACTAGAGGAGATCAGCGCTGTGCTATAAGTGGAGGAGGGAGGAGGGAACCGACTTTGCGGGCCGGAAAGGTACTTGAAAGTGCCGAGGGTTTCCTGGTCCAGCACCTGATTGTCCTGGTTGACGGCCTGGACAGTCAGGGATACGAAGGGCGTAGGCGAGCGCGTGCTGTGCAGAGGTGGCATCTCGCCCTCGAGGCGCCAGATACCATCGTAACCCTCGTCATAGATCTCGGTGGCGACGGCGATGTTGCCGACGACAAGACGCAAGAATACGCGACTCTGCGTCTGAGCGACGCGGGTACGAACATGGAGGCGGGCGCCGGCGTCGCCCTCCTGAGGCGCAAAGTCTATGATCTGGAACATGGACATCAGAGCGCGCGATGAACACGGTGGACGTGGGTGAGAGCGGCGCGCTTCAGGCAGGGCGGGGTCTACAGCACTGAGACTCGGCTGCCATTTTAAACATATTGCGCGCGAGCGAGATGCGAGATTCTGCCTCCGCCCCCGACGCGCCCGATTCAACCAGTCCCTGTTTTGCAAATCAGGCCAAGCCCCGGCCTCCATCTTCACTCCCCTTTGCATCACTCTTTTCCGGCAACAAAGGAGATTCTTCGCGCAAAGAAGGCCCGTCATGAGCGGGCCTGTTTTATTCTCCTGCATTATCCACCGCATGCACAAGATGCTCAGGGTCCTCACGTCCATACGAGGCAGGTAACGCGTAACCGATTGGCGCGCAATTATGGCGTGGGACTTGTCCAGCCAGCGCACCGAGAATGCATTCTCGCCACTGCCTTTTCGAGCGGCGCACTGTTTCCTCCTCATCCCTTCGCGCATGTTCGTATCGTCCACTTCCTCAGCCGCTGCCGCCGGCCCCCATGCGGTTCGTCTTCATGAAGCAACTGATGGGAAGCGTCGTCTCCCGTAATCTGCCCCTCCTGCGTAAGGTCATCAAGGACGCGTCGGCCAGTCACAATGGCCAGCCCGCCCGGGACGGAAGCAAATCCAAACCGCGGCGCTGCGGGCTGTGGTGGGCCTTTCGAATTCGTAGCGGCCTCGGCCGCTGTCACGATAGGATTATATTCCCGCGTCAATTGTCGCCCGTATTTTCAAGCCCCGCGTTGATCTCACAATGAGCCGGGCTCTTTTCGCGGCCTCCTCTCCGGTTCCTCCTCTAATTTTTCTCGCTTTGCCTTCCTTCTGTGTACTCGTGCTCTGGTCCAGGTGGTTACCATGTACACAGATCGTATGGTCCATATACTCGTTCTGGAACCTGTGCTGCCTGCCGCGCGGGCGGGACTCGAGAGGAACCGCGTCAGGCGACCGGTTATTTACCTCCGCCTCGTCTGGTCAGGGAAGGCGGTAACGTATCAATAGAACCTTGCGTTCGAAGGAAAATTCTACGTGCGCATGCGATACGCCCGGTTGAGCGCAGAAAGACTTTGAGGCCCGATATGTCGAGCAGAGGGTTCTTGGTGCGTGCTCGGAAGTATAGCCTGTGTAGTTAGGAACGAATGTACGCTTTTTTGTTGCCTTCAGTAGCCCGCTCGAACCGGCGCAGCTCGCTCGAGCTTCGAAGGTTCTTCGTTCAACATCGGCACCGGTAAACACGTATTGCATCATTTGGTGTAGAATTCCGGGCATGAGCTATCGCTTCATACAAGTGACATGCCGCGCCTCCCATTTCCCTGTGCCGTCGCCATTGGGTTCGCGCCATATCCGCGCAACGGCGGGCATAAATCCCTCTTGGGAGAGCAAACGCTCGCATGCGACGCAAATCGTTGCAAACATGTCCTGATACGCGACGAGCATGTCCTGTCTTACCAAAGTCCGTTTATGCAGCCGGAGCAAGACACGACGGTGGTCCACCAGATCGAATAAAGCAGTGTGGCCCAGCATGAGCAGGAAAGAAGTACGGAACGATGTCAATGGAGATGGAAGGATGCAGTCATGGTCAGCCTCGGCGTTGATAGGCAATGAGAGATCGAGTGTGCTTACCGCTAGCACCCCCGGCGGCACGGTCGGTGCGGACTGGACCATGGAGATGATATGCTGAGACATCTTCTGGAAAACGATATAGGCCGATTGCGCGTGCGGCGGGACCTGCTCGGGGGTGTAAGACACCGCTGTGGACGGAGCTACCGAGGAACGCAGCACGCACCCGCTCTCGAGCGCCGAATGTGGCGACATGCGCGACTGTGAGTGTGCGGTCGCGTAACGGTTTGGAACTTCCATCTTCGGACGAGGGTGTGTCCAGAGTTATGTAGGCCGTAAGGACGTCCGGTAGTCGCACGCGCAGTGTGATAGGTGGTGTAGTGGCGGGTGGCTTGCTACCACTGGGGATGAAGATGCGCATCTGGGCCGCACGTCCATGTTTCGTATTGAAGTCGCGGACGAGCTGCGGTACGGTTGCTATGGTCGTGGGTGGTGGCGGAGGTGTTGGCATAGGGAATATACTCGGCGCATGCGGTGCAACGTATGGTTGAGGTGTTTCTGGAGTAATAGAGCGCCTGCAAATCATACTTCAACATATGGCTCTCGAGTTACTTTATCGAGTGGCGCTTACTTGCGTTTGCGAGACTCTCGCCTCAGACCTCCTTTGATTCCTGTCCTGTCCGCCTTCTCACTCGCCGCCGCGGCCGAAAGTGCGTCCTGGGCGTCTGTGCTTAGCAGAGCGTGGCGCAACTCCTGTATTTCGCCCAACGCGCTTCGCGTCTTCATGCCCAGAGTTCCAGTAATATCCCGAATGGCAAGTCCAGTGGGTGCAGCACGAACAGTGCGCAATCGGGTGGCAAGAGCCTGCAGTTGCTCGATCTGCGCCTCGAGCTTGGATGTGGTGCTCGGTGTCGGCTGTTTCTCCGCCTCCTTCTCTCCCGCCTTGACCTCAGTGTTGTTTACATTTGCAAGATCATTTGGACTAGTATCAGTCATTACAGTAGGCGCTGCAGGCGGAGCTGCAGGAGCAGGTGCGAGAGGTGCGGCAGACATGATGAGAACAGGATGTAAGTTAGAGTGAGACAGACGCGTCGCGCGTTGGCGGGACGCGCGCGCCCTTTTCCCGGAAAGGAAACCACGCGCCGGCGCCGCCGTTGTGGGCGCTTGATTCTCCGATCCCAACTCCGTCCGGCGCCTATCACCCAGCAGGCCCAGGATCGCACGCTTCTTTGGTATCCTCTCTCTCCATGCCCCGATGAGCTAACCAAGCTTGTAACGCGTATTTCTATGCAGACATCGAAGTCATTCCAGGCTTGATGCATGCATGTGACCCGTCGCGAAGTGGCGTCGAGCGAGTCGGGAGAAGCAGACGGAAGATACCCCTGCCCGATGCTCGCCAGCTCGTATAGCCCATTTTTTTCGACTCCGCTCCTTTCCCTTTCGTGCCCTCGCCGAGGTCCCTTGTCAGCGCCTCGGGCATCCCTGGACCCATCAACGGCCGACGATGATTCGAACTCAGCCGGTCGTGCGCCACAGCTAGTCCACGGGCCTTCTGCGCGATGGTCCATCGGTCTTCCCGCCAATCAGGGGTCGTGAGGGTGTGGGCAGAGAGAGAGCGGACCGTTCTAGATGTCGATAGACAGCAGGAGACGGACATGCGGGTCCGAGCGGAGTGTGAAGTGTGGACGTAGCAACTACAGACTGCGAGATGTAACTCTACAGTGTTTTCGGGAGGTCTTCCTAGAGGAACAACCAACCTTTTTTTTTTTTTTT
>UWZB01000071.1:11603-38201 GCA_900536885.1 Peniophora sp. CBMAI 1063
CCTTACCGCCATCCGGGCCCTCACCTAGCTGCTTTTGACGATGTGTATTGTGCACCCATCTTGCTACAGATACTGTTCACCCACTTGCCGTAGTCCCTGCTCCCCGCCGCTCCCTGGGCGCCACTTCTAGCCCACTCCGGGCTGCTCTCCCACGCGCCTTCTATGGCCACCTGCGCGGCCTGCTGGCGGTTCTACCTTGCGCTCGCGCGTGCGGACGAAAGCGGACGAAAGCAGATGAGAGGGGACGAGAGGGGACGAGAGAACAGTGTTGAAGTAGGTGCCCCTCCCTCATCCTTACTATTACTCTGTACCTCGGTAGCATAACTCGTTTGCTCAATATATATGTATCTGCACGAACTTGCTACCAGTTCTCAGTCTCGCTCTGTCTGCAACAAAAATCCCCATAGCATTAAGTGGCGCTAAACTACTAAGAAATTAACCGTGTAGTAATCGTGAGAGGGAAAGAGGGATCAAAAGTGTCTAAGTTGAACTTGATGTGAGAGGAAACTCCGTATTGATGCCTACGCGCGCGAAAGGGGGCGGGACCTGAAGAGTATATCAATGAGCAGTGTGAATTACGAGGACGATGAAGTATATAAATACCGCTTAGTGGCCGGAGAGGACGTCGCGTCTTCAACCGCCGCGCGCTTCTCGCCGACTTGCGCCTTGAACTCCTTCTCCGTGCGCATCATCTCGCCCAACACCCAAGCTACGTCCTCTACAAAGGACACCCATTCTTTGCGGCCACGTCCATCACTCTCCGTAATGGCGTTTCTCCACCACAAGATCAACAGCAACACCACCAACAAGCCCGACGTCCCGTATCTGCGCAACTGCGCGAACTCAATCTCGCCATGGTTGGCAACGATAACCGGCGGCCAATCGCTGCCATCCGTAGGGCGACGGAAGGCAGGCTGAAGGCTCATCCAATATTGACGAGCCTCCTCCGTGAACGCTGATAGGTCCTCGATGTCCGGTATGGTGAGCGTATTTGTCTCTTTATCTCTCCGCCCCGAGCTCTGCCATTTTTGAAAGACAGCGGGACGCCCGGCCGTAGAAAGGCGGTACGCGGCGCTTTTCTACTCGAACAGTCAGTGAGACGATCGCAGAAGATGGGCATAAATGTACGTACGCCTAACTCAAACCCGTTCGAGAGCTCACTCATTTCCCAGAATAATTCCACCCTTCCCCAGGCCCCTTGCGTGTTCGCCAGTGGACCGCTCTCCCCGCCAATACCATTCATAGCGTCCGACATAAACGTATGGTATTCCCGGAACCACTGCGGGCGTTGCGTTACACCCGCAAGCGAGGATCCACCCGTAACGGGCAGCTTCGGAGCGGGAGAGGTGACCCTCGGCACGGGAGAGGTGGCTCTCGGCGCGGGAGTAGGCGAGATCGGCGCATGCGTAGGGACAACGAGGTTGTTGGGTGTCAAAGGCGCGCCGGGCGTGGAGGCGCTAGCTGTTGACCGCTCGGGCGTGGATGGTGCCTGGGTCCCATGAGCACTCGATGCAGTTTCCGCGTCGACGTCCATGGCGCCCTCTACATTGCTCGCATCCTCTTTCCCGTTCCCACCATCAGCGGTGGACGCGACCGGTACGTCTCCATCCACTATCTCATTCACCAAAGGGGACGAAGGGCTGACAACTCTGCCAGAGCGGCGGGTTTGTATCGTGCGAATGGGTACTGGGTGCGAGCGCGGGCGAGCGGGCGTTGAACTCGCTGGCTTATTGGTCTTCGCGTTCTTCGCTGCCTTACTCCCCGATGCCGTCTTGCTCGTGACACCCGCCATCATCTTGCTGGCTGCGTGACGGAGGCTCAGCGCATCAAGAAGACCCTTGTTGCGGTCGATATTGAACATGCGTTTGCGCTCCACGTCCGAGTATCGTGAGCCGTTCTCCCTCGTCTTCGGTATTCCCGGGTACTCATCATCGCTCTCATCCTCCCAGTCACCCTCGTCGTCTTCAAGACTTGAACCTTCGGCATGGTCGGGGGTCAACATCTCGATGTCTTCCTCGGCTATAATCGGGATCGGAGGGAGCTGCACAGCGACGGTCTCCGGGGTAGGAAACGGCAAGGGCGAGGGCAACGGAGATGGTGTCGGTGGCAAGGAGTCTGGCAGCGGAGGGCTATAATCCGTATGGACGTTCTCCGGGCATTCGAGCGCTAGGCTCTGCTCGCGCGACGGCGCAACTCTGCCACGCGGGGCTAGGCTCGACGCGCGCGAAAATGCACCAACGCTATTGGCGCGGGACGGTCCAGCTACCGCGTCAACCGTTGTTCTCTCAGTACCTGGCAAAGCCCATGCCGGTGCAAGGTGGGAAGCTGATTGCAAGTGAGTACGCGGCCATGTACAATGTTAAGACGATTGACTCACGAAAAACAGCCTGGCCGAACTCCTTATGCTTGTCTTTGACAAGCTCGCGGAAGTTATTGAGTCCCGTGAAGTTCCGACCATCTGGTAGCTCCGTATGCCAGCTAACATACGCGTCAGCACAAGCACGCCACGAACACAATGAACAACATGTACGTGAATGTTTGAACTTCACCGCCCTTGCTTGGCTGACGCGCGGCGATAAACAAACTAGCGACAGCTTCTCCCTCGAGTTTGCTGCAGAACTCGTCGAGGATCTTGGTGAACTTCGGACCAGCGGCGGTGAGTAGCCTGTAAGTGATGTTAGCCATGTTCATCGCCGAGTACACGAGAAGCTAACTTACTTCTCCATGCGCTCCAGCTTTGCAATGCGCTCGTACTCTTCATCGTGCATGCCAGCCGGCTTGCCCCAAGGATCTGGTTTTCCCGCCGCCATGGCCTCGCAACGCTGACGCACTCTTGGTTCCGCTTTGGCGTAGAGGGCCTTCCCAATGGCGATGGTGTGTTGCAGCCACTTGTCCTGGACGCCGTCGAAGGTCTTGTTCGCTTCGTCCGATATTACTTTGTCAAAGTAATAGTCGTAATATATCTCGGCGGCGTTTTTCTGTCGGCCCATCTTGAAGGGATCCTCCTTCTTGGTGCGTCGCTTGCGAGGGCCTGCGCGCCCTTTGCCTTTCAACGCCGTATTGTCGACGACGGGTACGTGCGTGCCAATGATACTGACTTGCTCGCCGTTTGTCGAAGGTCCCACGAGGATGCGCGTCGTCGATGGTGATGTAGACGGCGAAGCAGCCGCAGTTGTGGCGGTGATCGTCATGTCCGTGGTCGTCGCGGCTGCTGCCTTGCCCGCGCTGGAGGCAGGGTTGGTGTCCGCACCTCCGGGAGGGACGGTACCATCGTCGACGGGATGTAAAGGCTCGCCGGAGTCAAACTGTCCGGGCTGTGCTGGCAGGGACGCTGACAGCGCTGGGAGCGCTGCTAGTGCTGGCCCTTCGACCGGTGGATGAGCCAGTGTACCATCCGCCAACTCCCCAGTGGGAGTAGCTATAGACACGTTGGCCGGCATCGGTGCTGGTGGCGGAGCATCGAGAGTTAGCCCGAGAGCGTCCGCTGGTGCAGGGTTGGTGTCGGCTGGTGCCGGTGGTACGTCCGCGTCGGCTATGACTGCAGCGGGCATGTTCTGGGGGTTGTGCGCGGGATGAAGTGGGCCAACGCCGTTGACGGGCTTGTAACGTAGAGCAAGTGCCCCCGGCCGTCCATGGTTGTTAAGCCAAGTCTTCAATCGCTACATGTACGTCAGCCTCTCTTCGTCTGCACGAGTTAGCGACGCTAACTTACCTTGCGAATAGGGGGCTGTCCCGGTTTATGTAGTACGTCGAGGTGAGGGAAGGCGGCGAAGAAGCGCAGGTTAAGACCGGGCCAATGCACCTTGAGCTCTTGTGGGCCCTGCCCTCGAGCACCGCAGAAAGTTGGCGTCTCGTCGACGAGCCAGTTCCAGGTGAAGTTGTCGCCTAATGCCATGATGGACAGTGAGAGAAACTGAACTCGGCGAGCAGGACAAGCGGTCGCGGGGGCCGCGTTTGAGCCATATATTAGAACTACGGTCACTCGGCTAGATTGCGCGATAAATTCCGGAGGTACGTGCAATAATCCCACCTTGTAAGCGGTATTTACAACGTGTATGGCCAGACCCCCGCGCGACCCGCCTCCATTGGTCCCTGGTGATTTCTCGCACGTCAAAATGCTTCGCGTAGATGGAGTACACGCCCTGCTTCCTGCGACCATGGTCTCTACGAATGCTCAACGCAATGAACAGCGGGAACAGGAGGCTGAAGCGTACCAAGCAAGTAAGCGAATGATCTTTTCCGCAATGTAGATCGCGCTTACTAGCTACAGAACTCGACTTGGGCCTAGTCGAGGGGCCGATCCCCGGACACTCTAAATATTATGCGTGCACCGACGACCGGATCCGAGGCGTGTACTGCAACTGGTAAGATATGCTTGTCTTCTTTGGTTTCACTTGAGCTGATCAGTTTAAGGGGTCTCCTCCAACCGACGCTGGATGACCTAGGATGCCGGTACAAATGCCAGCGCTACAATATGTTCCAGGAAGCAAACGATGTTGTACAAGCCTCGGACCCGCACAGGCTCTCCACGCTAATGGAGAGGCTCAACCTCTCTGCGGATGGCGGCCGCCGTGACCGACAGACGTACACGAATACTGGAATACGTACGCTTGCGCCTACACAAGACACCCGTCGGGGCTCGGCGGCAGCTGCCCCGGGCACACGCGCGCCTCATGCGCAGTCCAGTTCCCCGGCACCGATCACCTCCGTACCCCGTACTCCTGTTCGCCCGGTTTCAGCGTCTCCTTCGCCTGCTCCACTCGGTTTGCCCTTCAGTTATTCGCGTGCTCAGGCGGCCCCGCGTCGCACTGAGAGCCCTGTATTTACTGGCTCTCGGGCCACTACGTCTGCTCTGGCTCCGCCGCCCTCTCCGGCTGCCACTGCTGTCTCCGAGCGTGCCATGAGAGATATGCTGCTTGCCGGTGTTGCTAATGCTGCACCTCTCTCTCGTGACTGGAAGGTGCTTCGCGGAAACACGCCGAAGCGCGGTTGGAAGTGGCACGCTGTCGCCCGCGGCAGACATACTGGCGTATTTGATGAGTTCGTCTCCGTCCATCTTCTTGATTGAATTAATTACTGATGCACCGCTTTAGCGCCGACTACGCTACCAGGCAGTGCAAAGAGTTCCCCGGATTTGTGCGCATGGGTTTCCGTGAGGAGGAACTGGCTCGCTCGTGGCTCAGGGCGTACTATGAAGGCAAAGTCGGCATCTAGCCGTTTAGTTACAGTTCCCACCTATATTGCAGACAGTATTACTATACAATGCATGCAATACTCCGCTGGATCGTGTAAAGTAGCGCAGTATGCCAGCAGTCTGTGAGTAGTCGAGGCCACAGCGCCAACGATGGAATCTACTCATCTTTCTGTCTGCGAGCGAAAGAACTGCGTAGCGAAATCGGAATGACTACGCGCTATGGAATTTATGTATGTACGAGTAAGGGTAGTCTAGGTGATGCAGAGAGTGCTTGTAATGTATAGTACACGAAGTGGTGGGGGGCATTAGTACTCGAGTCTACGAACTTGACCTTGCACCGTTGAGCATGGATGTGTATGGGCTGCCTGCTGAAGTTCTGTGGTCTGCGTCCCGAGTCTGAGTAGATGATTGTGTCTTCATGAGCTACCTCTCGCTCAACTGATCAGCAGTCTCAAGATAGAATGCTACCCTTGAGATGAGGAAGGGGAGATGACACGCAGGGAAGAATCGAGATCCAGCGTCGTCTGTGCAGCATGCGCGTCGAGACTCGTCGCTAGTCAAGCAACCTGCCTACAGACATGCGTGATTAACTGTCTCGCACAAACTGCGCGATTACATTACGATACAGACACAGCCAAGAAGAACAGGGGACTCCGCTCAGGACCCTGCATGCCCAATCACATTTGTCGTACGTGCTAAATAGTGCAACTCGTGCCCAGATGCAAGCTTTCGGCGCGTTCGAAACCAGCCACACAGCCATTTGCAGACGTGTATTGTACGTTGACCATCGGTGGAGATGAGCCCGGGTGCGCTTTCGTCATATGCTACAGCTGATCGAACGCTCGTACTTCTGCCTTGTGAATGACGTTGGTTTTCGCCGCCGTCAGACCTCACGGTAGATCATGGTACGGCACAATTGGGGCCCAGCATGAGCTATATGCTATTCTTCTCACTTCAGATGATGTCTACTTGACAAGACGGAGCACTTCGTTACCCAGAGTGATTGCCAGCTGCTAAGAGTGCCCGAATATGATACGTTATGAGGGTGAGCAGCGAGAGACGGAAGAGAACGGCAATTGCCGAAGCCGCGCAATGCGCCAGCGCGCTCACTTCGTTTCTCAACATCAACTCCCAACAACAGCCTATCAGCATGCGTATACCACGCTTCTACAAGCGGTACGTCTCCGCCCGTTCTCGGCTTCCTTGAGACTGATAGCTGAACTCCGCCAAGATCATTCATTGGCGGTACCGTCTGGTCTACAGGCCCTTGCGTGTAGCAACGTGTATGGTGTTCGCCAACTGGAAGTTCCTGTACGTGATCCTCTATCCCGCGCGAAGATTGTGTATATTTACGTCTGACCCCTATCAGCATATTCTCGTTGGATCCCTTAAAGTCGTTGCGGTAGGATAGCCTGCGGTCACCGACGCACTCCTATGGCAAAACGCAAGCGACGTGTTATTGTCGAGGCCGGCAGCGACGACGCCACCCCAGCCACTGCTGCCCCCACCACTACTACGGATACTAGCTTCGTTGTCCCTGCTGGCTCGACTCGCGCACACGTTGAGGTCACACGGACTGAGAATGACACCGAACACTCGAACGACGACGAACACTCGGACGACGGCGAAGACGACCCCTTCTATGCAACAACATGGGCTCTTCACGCTCAGGCTGCCGCCCACGCTGAAGTTCAGCAAGGTACGGACGCTCAGCAAGGCACGGACAATCAGGCAACCCCCGCGTCGGCCTCTCCTGCTCCAGCCTCTTCGGCGCCTCCACGAGCGACGAAGAAGGCGCGCCAGAAGAGTAACAAGAACGTGAGCATGTCGATATCTGTACATAGATGATTACGACTTACGCTTATTCTCCAGGTTCACGGTATCCTGGACTGGCGCGACGAAGAACGTGAGCATTATGCGGACGAAAAAATGCGTCATGAGGGTCTTGGCGTTCACCGCTCTCTGCCGCCTTGCCGTCTATGTTTCAAGCGTCTCGGCAACACTTGGTGTACTCATTGTACTGGTCTCAAATTTATCTGCGAGGGTTGTCTTGTATCAAAGCACCACGAGAACCCAACTCATACCGTAAAGGTTAGCATGGTCCGTTCTTCTACATGACATGATGTAGCTCATCGCGCCACACAGCGATGGTGCCCGCAAAAGAAGTTCTTCGACGTATACACTCTCGCCGAGGCCGGTCTCGTGATACAACTCGGTCACGATGGTCTTAGCTGCCCCAATCCCCGCCCGCGTCAAGGACTTCTTACCGTACTCGATGTGCTCACTGTGGCTAGCGTACGCGTGAACTATTGTGCATGTGGCACGCTCGACAGTAACGCGAAGGTCACTCAACTCCTCCGTGTCTGCTGGTGGCCTGCTACGAACGTTGAGCCTCGTACTGTGCTCACGTTCAGCCTTCTGGAACACTACTATTCTCTCAACGCCACCGGGCGCACGAACATGTACGACTACTACACCGCCCTTCATCGCTTGACCGACAATACGGGTACCCGTCCTCCGAAGGTAAGGATGATAGTCCCTTATCCCTGTTCTTGGCTCACGTCGAATTGAACAGTATCGGTACAAGGAGTTCGCGCGTGCTGTCCGTTGCTACCAGAACCTTCGGAATGGTTGTCTAGCCGGGCGCGCACACGATCCGGACGGCTTTGCCGGTCTCTCCTCACAAGGCCAGCCTCCGTCAGTCATCGTGGAGTGCCCGCTCTGTCCACGGATGGGCGAGAATACGCCTGATCCAGCTACGATTCCCGAGGAGATGTGGTCAGTATCACTTCGTGCCATCTGTGTACAACTTACTCACCCCATATAGGCACTACTACTCGTTCAAGATCGCGATCGATGGAAACTTCAAGGCGAAGCTCAAGAACCGCAATCTTCTCGATGTTCCGCTACAGGACGGCTGGAGTTACTTCGCGCCCAATGCGCCTTACACGGAACACTTCAAGAAGTACGGCCATGAGCCTGAGGTAATATCTCCGCTCACCTCCAGTCAGCAACAATGGCTGATATTATATAGGCCAAGTACTGCGATTCGAATTTCGCGGCTGTAGACCACGCGCAGACGCCCTCACAGAAGCGCTTCTCTGTCAATGGCATCGTGTCGTGTGTATGCTCGCGCCACGGGTACTACCTTCGGCACTGCACCGGCGATCTCAAGTTTGGTGAACAGTAAGTCCTTACCTTCTCCTATACACCACTCCTGTTGTTGACCGCTTGTTCAGATTCTCGCCGATCGACTTTCTCGTTCTTAGCGTCTTGGGTATCTACGCCCACGACATAGACGAGATTCTCATTACGTACGATATTGCCTGCTCGTACAGCGTCAACTTCCCGACGCGTATGGAGCGGTATCCGGAGCATTTGCGCATTGACCTCTCGTCGATGCACATCGTCTGGGCTGTGCCGAAGTTCCATCTTCGCGGCCATGGGCCCAGGTGTCGGGGTTGGCTGAATCTGGCATACACGCGCTGGGTCGGTCGTACGCACGGGGAGATCGTTGAAGCCGGCTGGGCCGAGCTCAATTCGGTCGCGCTCTCTTCGCGCGAGATGGCATTCTTCTCGCGGCATGAGACGCTCGAGAATGTCATGTCGAATATCAACTGGCACAAGACGGTCCGCAACTGTACGTCCGTCTATCGTCTCTTGTCGTCCGTTAACCTTCTCAACCCACTTGGTAGGTACCTTGCTGGTCATCAATTTCAACGACGCTATTCTCTATCGCACGAAGCAGGGCACGATCCTGGGAGAGCTCGACGGCGTATTCCCTGAGGACCTCAGGTCTGGATGGATGCAGCAAGTGCGCACCTGGGAGGCGAAGCTCACGAACAAGAACCCGTACGAGGAGAAGGAGATGCGTGCGTATACATGCACCTTTAATCCAATTGATTCATATGCTTATCGTTCCTTAGCCACGTCTATGAATGACGTCAAGCTTGCGCTCCAACACGAGGAGGCGGAGGAGGTCAAGAAAGGCATCTTGCCGCCGCACGAGACGAGTGGCAGCGTCTTCATCATGGTTGGCCTCGAACTTGAGGAGCAACAGTACGCTACAATGCCTAAAACCAGTCGATATGATAGCTCACTAGATCATAGGCGCAGCATCTCAGCCACCGCCGCCAAAAAGTCGAACGCTTTAACCGACAAGGTATCTCTGCGTGAGAAGCGAAATAAGTTGCAGCATCGTATCGACTCGTGGCGCCGGCTTCAAGACGTTTACATGCCGTTCGTGTCCCGTTTGCTGTCCGAGCATTCGCACACGACGAGCGACGACGAGTGGCTGTACCCCGAGCGCGCGCCTCTATTCCTGCCTTCTTCACTATCGGACGCACAACGCGCTATGTGCCTGGGCGATATCGCTGCAAAGGAAGAGCGTCTGCGCGTTGCTCAAGCCTTGGACGCCATTCATCACGTTCGCCGCTGCCTTCGCGTCAAGCTCGGTCTTGTGCACTACAAGCATGTACAAGCCGAAGGACCCAGCAATGCAAGAACGTCGCGCGCTCGCTCACTGATCGCTGATCACGAAAGCAAGCTCAATCGCCATGTTGAGCGCTATCGAGCGACACGCGCCGCGCTACTGTTGCTCTCCCCTGACGGCGAGTGGACGGCACAGCTGCGCGAATTAAAGCGGACGGACTTGAGACTACCTGGCGCCGACGATGTGGGCGATAACCCAGAGGAGGATCGCCGTCGTGCACGCCAGACTCGTCAACGCTTACTGCAGGACGAGGCTACTGCTCAGGTACGATTCAGGCCGCTACCTATGCTATATAGATGCTGACATCTTACTTCAGGCTGGTTCTTCGGACATTTCCCCGTCGTCGCACACCATCCCCGACCCCTCGTCACCGCCTTCCTTATCGACACCGTCAAACGCCGCCGCGCCGTCTCTCACTCAACTGCGAAAGCTGCAAAGTAGTGGTCGCGCGGAGATGAGTTGGATCTGGCGCACTATAGCGCATACTGTGGCGGATATGCCTGTCGGTGACGATTCCGTCACTCAGGAGGAGGTCGATGAATGTTAGTTCATCTCCTCATTATCTGATGCACTTACTGATAAACGAAAAATAGGTATGCGCGTCGAATACATTATACAGCATGCGCGAGTGGATCGGTGGCGCGAAGAAGTTAACCAGCTGGAGGTCGAGATGGATAGTGGTGTCCGCCACTTCGATCATCGTGCACGTTGGTGGCTTTCGCGCTGTGGGAGCCGTCGCCACCAGGTCACGTCTGATATCGCATCCGGCCTCGACGCGTATGCTCGCCGCCAAGCCGATACCGCCAATCGCATGGCCAACATGTATGTCAAACACTGGCAGCCCTGCCTTCGCAAGCACGGACGTGTCGACTTGTGGGCGAATCGGTGCGGCGATGCGTTGTGGGACTCGCAGGAGCTTCCCGAGTCTGCTGACGGCGCGACACCGACGGCCCTCGACCATGATCGGTCTGTATCATCAGACGAGTCGGACACGGACAGCGAGAACGCTCGCCCAGTGGAGGTATCGAATCGGATTGCGGGAATCGAGCGCGGGGATGACGAGGCGGAGGACGGTGACAGTGGGGAGTCGGATGCGTAGTTTGAGCTTAAAGTACTATGTAATCATTAGCATACCTCGTATATACTCGAGATACGGCCTTGATATATACATATCAAGGCTTGCCCGATCACCCGCGCGAATGTGAAGAAGACCGCGCGACTTAGCAATTGAGACCTGAGACTTCGCCCGTTGAGGCTTTCGCCGCCTGGGCTTTCTTGTCGCACTGCTCTTCAGCATGCACGGCTCAGCATCATATAGATCGTTCGAATCGACGTTCAATTGCACAATTTAAGACACGTATTGAAAGGGGGGAACAGAAGTACGGAGGGGATATGAGGTGTGCACTGAGCCGAAGGGGCTAGCCGCGCGGCAAACTACGTGGCAGGTGGTAGACTGTCTGGAGCACCGGTATACGGAAACTATGAGTCCATGGTTATTTGATAAGTATAGGGAAATGAGGAAGTTGCTGGGGGAATGAGGGAGGGAAACGAGGGAGGGGAAACGAAGGAGGGGCCAGCGCGGGCATGCGAGAACAGCAGAGGAATGCGAGAGCGGCAGAAATTCGCCGTAGAGCGCATCTAGCATTGTCGGAGGTAGCCTAAGCTGGTAGGTCAGTGATACGTAGCGAATAGTGGCTACCAACGCACGTATTTCGGGCAGTTTTTCACTGGCCGGTACCGCCAGCAAACCCGCAGAAAGCCCAGCACCCAATTTGCAAGCAGACATCAGTACCTTTCGTGCAATGCAGTAGTGAGTGACGCACCTAGTATAGTAATAGCCGTATTGTATCCTGGCGGGCGGATGGCGGGCGCGACCAGGCGACGAACGGCCGGGAGGGATCGGAAGCATCCCGGGTCTGCGGTCGGGAAACCCGGCCCAAGCTACACAACAACGGTGCGCGAGGGCTGAAAATTACAAGCTACAACGCGGCGCGGCAAATGGGAGCTACAAGAATGGCCACGGCAGCCCAAATTACAACAACAACCGTGCACGGCAACCCAAATTACAAGCAACAACCGTGCACGGCAATCCGATTCTACAACAACAAAGGTCAGTTGTCGTGACTATTGTCACAACAATAAAAGCACTTTGTCGTGGCAATCTCGATTCAACAAACAGCCACGGCCCTCCCTGCATTGCGAGGTCAACATATTTTCCACTCGCGTCAGGCCAACGAACGTACCATCCTCGTACAAGTAATGATGCGGGAAAGGGTACACGCCCGCTTCGTCAAGCTCCCGCAGATACTGCAAGCGAATCTTGTAGTCCGGCTTCTCCACTACGCCATCTGGTGCTTCGTAACCTTCGCACTTGCCCTGACTACCCTTCTCCCAGTAACACGGTAGACAAGCTTTCGATCCGCGGGGTATACAAATGTAAAACCGTTTGCTGCAGTTGATGCAAGGTTTCTATCGGTCATTCGTGAGAACAGAGTCGATGCGTTGAGAAACAACAATCGAAGCTGACCTTATTCGTGAGAGGTAGACCGTCTGCGAGGACTTTCAATCCGTGTGCGTTGGGATGCTCCCAAACTGGGCCGTCCGGTATGTGTTGACCCCGAGGCCATTTCTTTAACATGCGCTTGTGGGCGTGGTAGTCGGAAATGTTCCACTTGAGATCCACTGTGAACCCGCCCGGCGGGAGCCAAGGCGACGGTTGAGTGCGCCTCGATGCGCCAGGAGGTGGCGCGGGAGGCGGAGGTAGTGGCGGCGCGGTGGAGGGAAGTAGTGTTGGCGCGGTGGGCGGCATATCAACAGCGAACGGGGCAGCTGTATCACTGCCGAAACGCCAGGGTGTGACCTGTCTTCCTTCGTTGGGCGACGCCGACGCTGCGGCGTTCTCGGGGGCGTAAGTTCCGTCGCCGTCGTCGTCGAGAATGATAGCGCCACGAAGCGCGGCATTCGTAGCGCCAGCAGCCTCCCGAGCAGGACGACTGCTCGCCGAACGCGACGTGGTAGAGGTAGGTTGGATGCGGGAAGTCGCCGTAGATGGTGGCAGGCGAAAAACGGAGTCGTAAATGTTCTGACGCCGTACAGGCTCTTTGTCTTTCAGATCAGCTAAATTGCACACAATGTCAGTGCAAGTTGTGGGAAGCTAGCCTATGACGCACGGATAGCGAACCACCACGGTAAAGGGCCGAGTTCGCGGGTCCTCAGCTTGTCCACGTTCTGGTCCTCAGGCCACCCTCTCGCCAGTAAGCTCCGAACCTTGCCAATATCCCAACTGCTATCGCGCCGAGCCTCGCTCGTGACCGTTTGCAGGAAACGCTCTATGGACCCCACAGAGGCAGCCACATTATGCTTCTTGGCGAATTTCTGCACTAGGTTAACTGACCACCCGATTGCGACGTTCAGGCCTACACACCAACTCGACCAGCAAAAGCGCCCACAAAGTACGCGTGACAGCCTTCGAAATACGGCGGGCTCCTTTCGCAACCTCCGCGATACTTTCCAGCGATCGCTTAGCACGATTGAGAGCTATGCGGCCAGGTGAAGCGCCTTGCTGCCCCTCCTGTCCGAGATAAAACTGGGTGAGCTCCCTCTTGAGGACCTTGGAGTCGATGATATCCGTCAGAGGACCAGAGCCAGCCAGCTGGCGCGCACGCGATTCGGCGCGCAGCCTCTCCGTGGCCTCTTGAGCAGCAGGAGAGGAAGCGCGAGGAGGCATGACGAGAAGGCGCTTGCGCGCGTCGACGCGGAAGGCAAGGGTAATGGGTCGTGAGCGACGCGTGCGTTAGTTATAGGCGCACGCCGACACAGAGTTTGATGGGATTTCGAATCGACGCCCCTGATTGATGCGCCCGGGGTATTTCACACCGCAGGGCTAGCCCCGAGAGCGGCGCTTCAGACGCTGGGTGGGCGTGGAGGAACCCCATCAAACTTGCGCACTTGCGCTTCTTATACTCGAACCACCTTCTGTCTTCGACATTTGCTTTCTCCCCTCGCCTTGCCCGCCCCATGGCCGGTAATAGCGCTCAAGACGCGATCGAGCTGTCCAGTAGTGATGACTACATGACTGATGGCGTTGAGGACGACTCGTTGTCCGAGGGAGAGAATGTTCCGAGCGACAGCGCCAGTGATGATGACCCGTTATTTCCGCCTGTCGAGCCTGCGCAGGGCAGTGAGGACGACAAAAGCAGCGACGAAGTTGACAACGATATAGCATCTCCTGGTGCGCGTTCTGCGTCTCTTCGCCCTCCAACACCTAACGTCATTATCCGCAGCTGATGCAGCGCCGCGCCCTTCAACACCGCCGGCGTCAGCACGCGCGGCCCCGCGAATGCCCGACATCCCTCCCCGCCAGCCGTATGTCATGAATCACAACGCCTCTTCCGCGCCTTTAAGGGTCAACGTTCCCATCCCCCCCCCGTTCTCTCGCGTCGGTTTGCAAAACTCAGGTGCATCTGTTGCGTAGTCCAAGCCCGGCTTAACTAACATACCTTCAGAGCACTTTAACCAATGGCTGCGGCACATCAGAGACTCGTCCGTGCCGGCGCCACCTTACTCTGAGCATATGAGCGAACTGCACGCGGCCGTTGGAATCCAGTTGGGGGTCACGCTGCAGCATGAAGCCGCGAATCTGTTGACCTGGCGTGTTCTTCTCGAGGGAACCGAGAGCGAAATACTCGAGCTGGATAGACTTCAGTTTATTCTCGCTCGGATGGCCTCGAGCCCCCTCATGCGCGCGGCGGCGGCGGTCCAAGGCGCAGATTTAACTTTGCCGCAAACTCTCCTCGATCGTGCTGCGGCGCCGGCGCCAACGCCTGGCGTTATCTATGGGCTCGACGTGAATGAGCGGGAGGAAAGCCCGCTTTCAGATGTCTCGCTTCCAGGGCCGAGCCTCACGACGAACGCCAGAAAGCGCACTCTAATTGCTGACCTAATGCCTGTCAGTTTCGACGAACCCTCGGAGGAGCCCGCGGGAGCTGCGTCCGGTGGTGCCAGCCGCGCGTCCGCTAAGAGCTCGAAAACCCTTGGGCGCGCTCGTTCACCCCCTCCCGCCGCCGGGCCTTCTCGGCTACGCCCCCCTTCGCCGCCTCTTAATGTTGCTGAGCGAGCGCCAACGCCTGGCCCAAGCGTTTCACGCTCACGTCATGTCCGCCGGCGATCCGACTCTCATTCACCCACTCAATGGAAGAGGAACAAGAAGCGCCGCAAGCGTGTCCACGGCGATGTTTCGCGCGCTTAGTTTAACTATCTACCCGTCTTGGTACAAACACATTTATGATGTCAGTCGCGATTCGATAATAAAATACATTCTTCGGGTTGGAATGATCTCGCTTTCAAAGAAACGCCGCGATGCTTTGCATCAACGCCGGGATGAATTTTGCACACCTGTTCGGCACAAACGCCGTGTCTTGTGCGCAACTGTACTCGCGATCTATACATACGTTCAATGGGCCTGCGTACAACACACCCTTGGCGGAGTGGTAGTATTACCCGTGCTCAAGGTACTCAGAGTTGCGGGTTCGAATCCACTTCACCGTGGCGGTGTTTTTGGTCCTTCTTCGCTCAGGCGACTATACCATTCTGAGGCTTTCTTAGGATTGGATGGTTGATGGGGGACTTCACTTGATAATATACTTCTGCCCTTGCATGAGTAAAGCAACGTAGCAAAGATTCTGAGACCGGTGCTTTGAAGTGCCATTGGGCCTCGTGTGAAAAATCGGGCCTCTCAATCACCTGTTTGTCACGCACGTCACTGATTTGCTCACCTCATGGCACCCTTGTTGAACGCATTTCGTACTGCCATGGACCCTGCTATTCCGCATCCCGTCTCAACCTCAACTCCCCTCATGGACGAATGTGCTCGTCGGGCATGCGGCCCAGGTACTATGGGTGATCAGGTCACCCCTCTATTGCTACAGACGGAACTGGAGGGCTTTTACCGAGGAGACCCACCGCCGATGGCGGGGGTTTCGTTGCTTCGCTTGCTCTCGGCCCTGGATGCCCTCCTGGCCCTTTCCGTCGTATCTTCGGGTGTTCGCTCGTCACAGTTGCAGCTGCTCTGGAAGTTTGTTTCGGTTGAGCAAGTGCGTGGTCCCTCGGGTTGGTCGCAGGGCTGTATTAACATCCAACTAGGCTTTGTCGACAAATCACTCTCCTTCCTCAGACGCGGACATCATTCATATGTTCACTCCTGACAAGGACCCTAATGAAATGTTGGAGTACATGCGTACGTTCAGGAGTGCGACGAGGCAGTTTAAAGTTCCGCCTCTTGCCGCGCTTGAGCATAGTAGGCTTGGTCCTTTGCAGTGGTGGTTCGCTGCTGGTAAATTGCTTACCATTCTATCCCCAATATCCAACGTCACTCAATTGCTTGCAGATAGCATTCCTAGCGATGGCGCGATGCATCGGCAGGACATCTACGATGGCGTTCTACAACTATTTGCGGAGCGACGCAGTCGGACTATCGTACCTTCGGTCCAGCCGGATCCTACCCGCGTGATCCAAAACACCTGGAACTTCGACATCGTCGCTGACTCAACCGCCGAGACTGACGCATACGTCGAACTCAGCGTTGAGCGGAACTCGTCACCTGGTATGGCGCCGTCGGCCGGGAGTGCAGCTGTCACAGCTCGCAGGAGATTTGTGTCACCTTGGCTTCCTCCATACGAGTTTCAGGGGGAGATTACTTGGCGGATTGAGGACCTGAACCGGCTTGTTGAGGATCTCTTGAACTGGCCATTGGGGCAATCTGTTCCACATGCTTTGATCTGGGAGCACCCGGCAATGCACGGGTGTCTTGTGGACGCCGCTGGATGCGCGGTGCAATTTCAGGTAGGTTATGGTTATGATTACATCATTGGCCACCCGTCAACTAAAGTCATCCATCAGGTGCGGTGCAGCGTATGCGAAAGGCTCAACCGCCATTGTTATTGGCGAGGCGCAAAGGCTTGCCTGTCGTGCTTCTGGGAGAAAGCCTCTCAAGGCTCTTGCACCGGAGCCGTTCCACCGGATCTCAGACCAGCACAACATGGGGAGTACAAGCCTCAGTTGGCTCGCCGTGTGGAATTTCTACAGAGGCTGGAGGGTCGGGCGTGATTTCGTATTCCGAGCATCTGGTCGATACAAGTGGTACGTCATTGCCACATCACCAAGTGCAACATATAGTCACTGCATCCCTTAGGTCTCGCCATTAGACGCCCAGATGTCAGGGTTGAGCTTCTTCAAGATACGTCTCCTGTGCTTGAGTAGATTAGGGCAACAATCAGTATACTGCCGGCAGGTGAATCAATATGGTTTGGTGACCCAAGTTCTTGGTGTATATTACTAAGTTCTGAACATGCGCAAACGGTACTTATGAGTATTAGTGAAGTCGCTATCTCACCAGAAGCATTTGTATCAATCTGACCATGGGAAGCCAATACACCGAGAGGCCCCACATGTTCGACAGCCACGGCAGAATTCTTGCATAGTGAATGTGAGAATCAGACATCCTGTCAGGATTCAGAACAGTGTTAGAGTTCTAAGAGCAAGGCAAGAACACCGATCTGGCGAATGTCGGTCCTGCCTTCAAAACAACCGAGCCCCGGCGCGGCGCCCTACTCCGCAGCTGGTGTGTTGGGGAAAGTCATCACCTGGCAAATCCGACTGTCGCTGTCTGGTGATTTGCTGGCCACCCACCTGGAGTCGGTGCACCGATCCAGTTGTATTATCTCGTACCCTTAGCATGCATATGCTACACCAGCACTGGATGCCCTGTCTGCCAAAGCCTGCTGCCGGGAGAATAGTAATATATTAAACTCGCAGGGTGATATATTAAACTCGCAGGGTGATCACCTGTCATTTTTCTTTACTAACGGCCTCAATCAATCTGTCATTCACTGCTATCAACGACTTTGCACTGCTAGATGGGGTCATGCTCAGTACATGAAGCTCATCGCCCTTCACGCCGACATGGAGACCAAGTTGAAGAGCGCTATCGTGGAACTCAATGTCACAAAGTACGGGTGGTCTCTTGGCTTTCGATGGCGCTATTGCTTATACAATCTCCAGTAAAATCAAAGACGACCTTCTCAACAAGATACCGGCTACACTGGCCGCCTCATGCTCTCATGAGAATGAGTGTATTCGCCATGTTCTAGGGTTCGGGCACGAGCGTTGGCCAAAGGGCATCCCTCGGGATGAGTGGGACAAGTTGTATGGCTCGATGCGGTGGTATACCGAAGAGCAGTACAAGTCTGGCGTCCCCGCAGGCTCGAAGACGCACCACCCCGACCATAACATGCATGGCCAGTCTTTCATGGAAGACGAGTTGGGTGAGATCGTGTCTAACGAGCTTGCGAAGATCATTCGGGAGTATGTCAAGGCCCTTCTCAACTGCCTGCGGATGTTCGGGCAAGCGACAGAGACATTTGACGGTCTCGATGCCATGTCTCGCGGTTTTCTCTACGTCAACCTACTCACACGGTGGCCTTTTCTCGGGCTCTGCGACAATGGCACATGGAAGTTGGACGCGCTGATCTTCGCGGTGTACAGAAACTGGGCTGAGAAGCATGGATTGACCAAGGCCGCTAAGGAGAAGGCTGCCAAGGCTGCTTCCCAGGCTGTAAAGAAGGAGGAGGAGGCGAGATCGAAGGAGGCTGCCAAGCTCCTGGAGGTTGCGCTCGCAACGCTCAACCTGGACAAGGCTCAATACCATATTGAGAAGGTATGTTGTCATATTGCCTCTGCCATCATTGTGGTGTTCACACCCCTATAGCGAGAATCTATGACACCGGCGCCAACAGTACGTGCATCCCAGTTCGCTCCCCCTATAGCTTGCTGACCTCTCAAAACCTTGCAGCCCGTGTCCGAACAAGAACAAGGCACAAAGACATCCCAGGTAGCGCCCATGCCGCTCCCGGCGGCACCAGGTGCCGTAGTTCCCACCGCGCCGCCTTCTTCCTTCGTGGATGGGCATCCCGATACTGCCACCATCTTCGCTCCCGCTGATTCCATCCCCAAACCTGTTGCCGTAGATCCCTCCCTGCTCGCTGCGCTCGCACCCATTGCTACCTCTGTTGCACATTCGGCTGCACATTTGGCAGAAGGTGTGGCGAATGGGGAACAGATGCATGATCTGGTGGAACAGGCAGGCGCGCCTGAGAATGTTGCGGGTGCATTCGTACAGCAGAAGACGGACACGCCGACCATTGGTTCGTCATATCTCCGCAGAACTTTATACGGTCGACTGATTTCCGCGGATTGCGGGGTGATAGCGCCGCCACAACCTGCCCATACTGCTCCGACAAACCCTCTACCCGAAACAGTACCGCACGCACGCGCTACCGACGCCACTCAACACCCTGCACCTGTCGCCCTACCGGGGTGCACAACCTCGAGCCCCGCAACTCAGGCCAGTACTCTGTATGTCCACTCCTTGAACCCATCTAATGATGACGCACTCATCTTGTTTCAGCCCTGTCAATCGTGGCAGGGTCCGCCCAGCACCTGGTGATCCCGAGGAGCGCCCGCCCAAGAAGTTTAAAGGCCCTCTCCTCAAAGATGACACGACACAGTCCCAGGCCAAATCGGAGAGGTACGCATGGCGCTTTGTCAATATCTGCTCGGTCTTTTACTAAGATTTGCGTAGGGGAGAGTATCTCAGGTCCCTTCAACAGGATCCGAAACTCAGAGACACACTGACGAAGGCGGAGGCGCTCGAACGGTGGAAAACCGTTCAGGCAGATCCCGCTCAACTCGAGGTTCGTTCTCTTGCGCGCATATAGTGCTTACCAAATACTGATCATATGACAGCCTTGGAAGAAAGCGCTCGCGGTGTCTCGTGCCAAAGCAAAGGTGAGCAAGTGGTTTATCCTATCTCAACAGCTCTGATCGTCCTCGTACAGGCCGAAAAGTCGAAGGGGACAGGGTGATGGGTGCAGGGAAAACAAGAGACATTTCTTACAAATATATTGGTGCTTGGATGTGCTACGTAGTGACGCTCATTATTATATTCGAACGTTACGCTGAGATACGCGAGCATACGTGAGGAAGAGGGAAGCAAAGGGAATGATGTGAAAGTGAGCCTGTGTGAGGTTTTCAAGACTGTCGTAGATTTACGCCACCCAACGCTACGACACGGTTGCGGCATCTAGCTATCCCTTTGACTGTGGTGGTCGCGCACGCCCACTCACCTGCGCTCACGTCGGTTTCCGCGTCGACAACGCGGACGCGTACGCCAGCGTGCCCCCAGCAGCGCGCGTCGGATCACCGCAGGACACGTCCGCTCACGCGGCGTTCCCACTGGGGATGAGGGGTAGATTGGGCACCAGGAAAGGGCTGTAACCCGAGAGGATAATCTGCGCGGAGAAGTCTAGCGTTGAGTATTGTCAACTAGTCACAGAGACGTAGTAGCACACCTTCAACATGCCCAGACCCAAAATCATTGAAAAGAGCGCTTTCGACTGAAGCCAGAGGTTAGACAGATAGTAGTGCACCCAGAGACGAGGTAGACTTACAGTCTTCCCCTAACAAGCCTGGCGCAAATGCATCGGTAGTACCCGTTAACACCTCCGTGGTTTCTGCCGCAGTCCCCAGTGAGAATGACGCGAGACTACTAGTTGCGCGGACCAGCCGGCGCTCGGCTGATTGAAGTACGTGTCAGTAAGTGCTTTGATAGCTATGACGGTGAACGCACTCTGGCGACGTTCATCGGCCGAAAGCGCCAGTTGGTCAGACATTCCCGTGGACCTGTGTTCGGGTGCAGTTGGGGTTGGTAGTGTGCGGGGGGAGATGCGAGGAGTGGGTACAGGAGTGGGCTCCGACGGTGAGGACTGCTCAGCGCCAGCTGCAGCAGACGGTTCTAAGTCATTGTCAGAAAGGAGAAGCTATTAGAAAGCTGTACCCAATGCACCTGATGCCCTTCCCTTGCCCTTGTTGTCCAGCTTTCCTAAAGAACGCCGCCAATGTTCCTTAGGAGAGAGCCCGTCACCATCACTATCAGACGCTGCATCTCCCTCATCGAAGGATAACTCGTCCTCCAGTGCATCCGGATCGAAATCGGGTGCGTATTCGAGGCGACGTTTGGACGGGCACTGTTTTGCCACCCAGCGCGACATGTTCCGTTCCCTGAACGGCGCAAAGATGGCTGTGATGTGGGAGAACTGGTCAGGGCGAGTCATTCCTCAAGGTTATGCGGTGATGACGACGTACCAAGATATACAACCTTCCTGCTGATATCACCAGCCTTCGGTGAGCGGTGTGTGAGGACGTCCGCGCCCGTAAACTCCTGCTTCTGCACAAGTCCCATAACCTTTGACCTTCCGTCTTTGAAGGCAAGAAAGAGCTGTTTGCGCGCGTCAGGATAGAAGAGATCCATGTACCGGAACATCTCGGGAGCAAAATCTTCAATACTGTCCATGACGGTTTCGTGTGAGTCCGCGGGATCGATCAGCATTGGATGCAGGGTGTTGCGCACAGCCTGGCCGTAACCCAGTGCATTCTCAAAGTCGGTTTCACTAGGTGCACGTTCCGAACTAGACGGGAGCTTCTTCTGTCCATTCTACAACCCATGTACATGAGTGTCATGATTGTGGTGTGATACAATGAAGTGAGCTTACCCGGCCAGCCTCCACGTACGGACCCGCGAAGATGAAGAACAAGGATGGGACGCCCTGTGCGGCGATGACGTTTGCTGGACGCCCCATTTTCTTCTTCTGCACCCAGTTCATATGAGCATTAGTACGTGTTCACCACATACTAATGATCAACGAACATACCTTAAACTGCCCAGCCTCCCGTCCGGGGCCTTGGGCGCCCGAAGTTGCGCGAGCTTTGCCCTTGGTGTTACTTGACTTGCGCTGAGGTGGTGGCTCTGGTGACGAGTCGCGCCGAGATCGCTTCCGAGGACTCTTGCTGGATTCCCGGCCCTGGAGACCACCAACGGCCTCGTCTCTAGCGCGCTGAACAGCTGCGTCTGATGACGCACTTGACGTTGCAACTGTGCCCGCCCAAGTAGGACCACGCAGGCCGGACATGATCTCCTGGAACGTGTTCGAGGGCTTGCTAGTAGACGTCTTGCTCTTCGCATTGTCGGAGGTGCTAGAACCCGAGCGATAAGTCTGTGTCGAAGGGCCAGGTCCTGATACACAGTTACTAATGAAAGGATTACACAGGCAAAGGTAACTTCTGCGCACCTGCTAATGGAAGCACCGACGCTTGTGAGGAACTAGATGCGGAGGAAGGTCGATTCTGTTGTGCAGATAGGAGCATGGCTGTTAGCTCCTGAGGAGAAAAGTGAGTGGCGAAGGAGCAGCCGCAGTCAGCACAGTCCAAGCCGACGGAGTCAGTGGCGGGTGAAGTATAGTGACCGCAAGCCATATGAAAGAGTGTGGTGAGACAAGTGAGCGTCGTCGAGGTCACCAAGATCCAGAACCAAGAGAGCCTCTGCCTGTATGTCCAAACTTATATATACTAGGGCTGAGATGCCTCGGCTCGAATGACCGAGTCGCGTCGGCAGCTAGAGCTACGCGAACACGAGGCGTTCGATGGCTGGAGGTGTGAAACCCGAATGGTTGTATATGAAGTACATCTAACTAAAGTACATGATGGTGGCAATCACAAAGGACAAGATACAACTAGAGTGTAGTATCAACTGTCAAGAGAGCTAGAGCTTGTGACCAATGGGCAGCTCGGTTGAACCATACTTGGGACGGGAGGTGGATGCGCTGTGTGCGCAGTTTACGCCGCCCAACGGGAATGTCCTCGAACTCAGGGTAGCCGGTCTGCAGCTCTTCGGGGAGAAGGTTAAACCCATCAGGTATAGTCTCCGCACTCCGCAGCGTGTCGACGCCTTCCCAAAAGTGGGCTTCGCGGTCAGGATCACCGGCAAATGGATTTGAAAAGCGAGGAACGTGTACGGGCTTGTGTCGGATGCTCGCTTCCATGTTCTCGGCGATCGAGCGCGCAAGTCGGTCAATGTCGCTCTGGTCATCAGGCCAATCTTCATCCTCACTCGATTCTTCGGCTGTAGCTACAGAGAGTGAGGACTTTGACGGTGCATCAGGCGCCAAGGGATGTTCCTCAAATCCCAGTGATCTCTGCAGCTCTTGAATGTTGTCCTCCGTAAACGCATCACCGACCCGAACAGGAGGTGAGATGCCGTTCAATGAATCAGCCGGTGCGGCGTCGTCTCCATGCCGACAATAGATGCCTTGCCGTAACCTCGCGAGAAGGCGCATGTCCTGTGCACGGAGTTAATCCCGCCAGTTGATCAAGTAATAGCTATCAACATACGTCTGGTGTTCGATTGCTCTCTGTCGACACACTGTGGGCATTCCAGTCTGCTTTGAAAGACTGACACTGCTGATCAATGAGAGGTAAGAACAGTTTGTGCAGCAGCCAGAGATGTGCTTGATTCTTGACGTCCAAATGGTGCAGGCGTTCAAGTCGCATGAAGAATGCGCGCCACTGACGAATGGTCTGTATTCCTAAATCGAGCCAGAGTCGCTCAATGCGCTGATTGTTTGTTGATCTGAGCGCATTTTCAACCATATGATACATAGCAGATGGTAAGGACCAGTACTTACGTGCCCCAGAGAAAGCTTGCTCGATCAGGTCCTTGGACAAGAATCATGACAATTGCAACGTCACGATTCTCGCCTCCGCGATCACCACGGACCCGAGACGGAATACCGTACTGGTCAGTTGCTTCTTTGAAGACTTTCAGCACCGTGCTTGCGGAGTTGCTATTGCCAGCACGAAGCCCAGTGACCTATGTGTTATCTCATTCATATGCTACTATTCTAAGATGATGGATGGCATACAGTGCGAGAGTATCCGTCAATAAACCCGTGTATTACGATCCCCCAGCGGATCAACTTATGATGCCCATCGGCATGCCAGAGGTGATTCGGGCCCGGTACGTGGTATTCACGACGCTTGACCGTGATATGCTCTCGTAGCTTCTGGCCAATCGGATCAACACGTCGGAGGGAGCCACGTATGCGGTTCATCTGCACGCGGAAACCATGGCGGCGAAGAAACGCGTCCGTGAAGTTCCGGCCAGCGTTGGGTTTGACAAGCTTGTAGAGCTTCACAAGCGTATCAAGCTCGTCGTCTGACAGATCAGCGTATCGAGGCGGTAACCGAGCCTCGCGACGGCGAGCGTAAAATGTTTGCCGGCTCATGCCAAGCGCGGCTGCAAGCTCTGCATGCGTGATCTTACGTGCAGGGGAAGTTGCATTGCGAAGGAAGGAAAGATCAATCTCCTTTCGCGGACGCCCTGTAGCGGCTAGGCGGACAAGTTTGACCGGAGTGATTGTATGCACGTTTGCAGTCTCGCTTGAGACCAGACTCAGAGCATTGTTCCATAGGTAGATGACACTAGACATACATCTTCTGTACCCTATCTGCCGCATCCTTCAACCTCAAGACAACGCCTCCGATGGCATGGGCACAGCCCTCGGCCCATTCATGGCTGCCAATTTCATCGACGAGAGCCATGAGTAGAGGTACAATGTCCTCCGCGAGGCGCTGGCTCAGCATCCGTAACTGAACGGTGGTACTGTCCTCCTGCCGAAGTAGCTTTATCGCAAGTTGGAAGGTGCTTGCGATGAGATGATGAGCGGTCTGTATGCTACCAGACCAACCCAACTCTGACGCAGCTGGTAGATCGGGTAGATCGCGAAGGTCCCAAACTGGCTCGGGGTTGATTGCAGCATTCATTGAACAAAATAGAGGGAGCGTGATCGATGTTGCGGTCAAGGCGTATCAGTGCTTCCGAACAGCGCGCGGGCGGCGTGCGCGATGCGCGTTCTCCTGCCTTCGACTCCCACCATCATAGGACTATGATTGAAGAACTTATATACAGCTGAGCTTTTGTCTGACAACGCAGTCTTGCCCCTTCACATTTTGGACTGCATGCAAGACCCGCCAACTCCCCGCCTCTCACAAGTCCTCTCACAGCCTGCGACACCCCTGAGTGCGTCGGGAACAGGCATCTATGTCCGAAGTCTGTGGTTCAAGGTGCGTCAATTATGCCTGCACAAAGCACCGGCATCCGAGCTGACTCATTAATAAAATAGACGAATGACGGTCTCACGCACTATATACCCGTATCCCTCATGATGTACCGCGTCGACCTCCTCAAACGCATATTCACGCTCCCTCAAGCCCCGGACAGTACGGAGGGCCAAACTGAAGATAATGCTGTCAACGTACACATGCTCGACGGCGCACAGCTTGCAGCCATTGTTGATTACTTCTGGGACCGGTGTGTTACCTCTTGTATTATCTTTTGTATACTGTCTGACAGGTCAGTAGCCGTGGCGCGCTTACGGGGAACATGCCTGCGCTACGCCTCCTCTTGCACATGGGTGAGGTTTGGGATTGCGCCGAGATCTCAAGATTTGCCAAGGACGAGCTCCCCAACTGTCAAGACTGGTCCCTCGCACTGCAATTCACGCTCGGTGCTCGATACCATGTAGAGACGTGGGTCACAGAAGCCTTCCGCTACTTCCTCTGGAAGCGTCGCGGAGAGCTGACAGAGGCCGAGCGCACCGAGCTCGGTGTGACGAACCTCCTGCGTCTCGACAAGGCCTACGACGAGATCCTAGACTACCGCGCGTCCATCGCGTTTCGTCCACTCCCTTTCGAGTCAGGTGCAGAATGCACAGGATCCATTAGCTGCCGCGTCAATTGGTACGAGATGTGGAGCAATATGGGACCGCGCCTACTGTTCCACCCACGCGACAGTATAGTGCTTGCCAGCATTCTCCCAGCGCTCCAAGACCCGGCCGGCCGCGAGAGTCTCGGTTCCTGTGATGGGTGTTTTGAAGCAACCGTGCAAAGTTGCATCACAGGTCAGGTTTTTGAGAAGGAGGAGATGATCATCGCGGACTATCTTCGTCTTTACTAGTTTTTACGATTGCCACTAGCTTACGCATTTACGATTTTGGAAATGTTATGACCTGCCATCATCATACATTATGTCTTGGACTGGGCTCGCTTCTGCTGGTGATGACCTATCCTTTTGAAGCCGATGCGAGCGCACAGCGGGTGGTTCTGGCTGTGCCAACAGTTCTGACATTCGACCTAGCCAGTCGGGATGTACAAAACAACAAGGAGTGGTGCATAGCAGGGACTAGGCTTATAGTACTGTACATATTACAACCAGATATCCATGACATTGTACGATGCAGAAAATGTGATGATTGCAAGAGACGCCGAGTCCTCGACTATGTGAAGAATGGAGATACTGTACTGTATCTCGTTACCACTAACTCGTGCAATGAGCGTATGACGACGTACCTGACGACCTCGTAACCCAATGCTAGCTCCAGCTAGCCACACACTTGACGATTACCAGAGCCAGCCGCGTTGGCTCACACCCGAGGACCGAGACACGGGTTAACAGCACTCGCAGCTGCGAGGAAGGGGGAGCTCGTTTGTGGGTTGTGGTGGGGCATTTGCAGGGCCCTTGAAGGCTGCCTGAGCGGTTAGGGAGCTTGAAGTGGCGGCGGCGGGGAGGGAGAGCGCGCGCCAGGCGCGCGCGGTCGAAGTTGGGGCGGTAAGCGGCGCACTGCGCCCGGGACGAAACGCGCCGCGGAGCGCAGACCTGGCAGCCAAGGCAATCGGGGCGTGGGTTGCAGCAGTCGAGGAGACGGTGGTGGCGGGAAGCAAGTGAGGCGCGCGGGCGCGGTCGAGCTTGAGGCGGGCGGCGCGGACGAGTCACGACACGTGGGGCAGGGCCGAAAGGGCGCACCGAACGACGCAAGTGAGCGGGACAGCAGTCAAATAAATTAGCGCAGCGGTACGTATATACAAGAAAGTAAATGTACGGAGGGAAGGAGAAAAGGGAGATGGTGGTGTGAGGAAAGGGGCGATGTGCGGAAATGAAGTCCGCGCGGTGTGTGGAAAGTGCGGG
>UWZB01000071.1:38211-84223 GCA_900536885.1 Peniophora sp. CBMAI 1063
CTCAAGGCCCCGCTCAAGGAGAGCAACCGAACGCGCTCTACGCTTTGTCGCAGTTGTTCACGTTCTTCGTCATCGCCTTGGTCTTCTGGTACGGTGCCCGCCTCGTCTCTTTCGGCGAGTTCACTAGCCGTGACTTCTTCGTTGGTGAGCCCCACTGGTTTGCGCATTACAGTATCGTGACTGATCAAATTCTCAGGTCTCATGTCCATTGTCTTCGGTGCTATCCAGGCCGGCAACGTCTTCTCGTTCGTCCCCGACATGTCGTCCGCGCAGGGCGCCGCTTCGGACATCCCGCCTCATGGACATCGTGCCTGAGGTTGACGCTGAGAGCACGGAGGGCAAGCAGAATATTCAGGGCCACATCCGTGTTGAGGATGTCCACTTCCGTTACCCGACTCGCCCCGGTGTTCGTGTGCACCGCAAGACGTGGTTCTTACACTCGGCCGTACCACATAGGTTCTCAGCCAACTCGGCGAGATTGTGCAGGTATGACATATTCCGTCTCGACCTGATCATACTAGTGACAATATTACCTAGCCCACAATCTTCAATCTTCGCCGACTTCGCTTCAGAAGCTCTTGCGCTCACTCGCACCTCCCTCCACTCGACATCGCCCTCTTCCGCGCACGCCACCCCATTCTCAAAGAGACAGCCGTGGTCTCAACTGCAATTCTAATCCTCATCGTCATCATCCTCCTCCTCATCATCGTCATTGTCTTCTGCGTCCTTGTCTTCATCCAGATCCCTTACCCATCCCACCTCCGTACCCAACTTCTCCAGTACAAACCACAAAGTCTCGACCCCTTGTGTATGTGGTGTCTGAAAATCGTGAGGGATCATTCCCACCACCGAGCAGATGTATTTGACATCTATGACTGTCAAAGCAGCCTCCCCGAGATGTCGAGCTGCCCACAGAACACCCGATGACTTTTCGAGCAAGGTAGGATCCGGATCGCCGTAGCGGGATACGAGTGCAACGGTACGGCGCTTTGCATGTCGGTCGGTAGATACTGGTAGGGAGAAGTAGTAGTATACTTCACCAAAGGCAAGACCAGTATCTGTCACGTACTACATGAACGCGTCAATCGTCCGACTTTGACCATATATTGAATGTCCACAACTCACTTTGACATTACGTGACCGCCGTGTCAGTCCCTGTCTCCCCACCTCTCGCATTCGTGAACGCGCAATCTGACCATTTGGCAAGTAGCATCGTGACCACTTCTGAATGGCGCGAAAACTGTCCTCCCAGCAACGCTCCCAATCGTCACCGGCTACTGACTCCAGCCACTCCAGTATTGTTGTCTGTTCAAGATCCTCTATGTGTTGAGAGGGGCGGTTATCTCGGGGATGGAGCAGAATGAAACCATTCCCAGTGCTGGCAGTCATACCAGGTCGAGAGGAGACTGGTGGCGGACGTCGATCGAGAGCGGGATACATGGCAAGCAGGGCGTTCACTTGAGCAAAGCGCAGGGCACGTTTAGCGATATTCCCAAATGGATTAGAAGGTTGCTGTATCTCGTCGCCGAGCATGCCAATATAGCGCTCAATTGGGAATTGCGAGGAAGCGATGAGCGGCCCGTTCCGAATGTAGTCGTCGGCATCATGTAGAACGGCGTGCGTGCACTGGGGCATGAAATGAAGTCGTGAGATCTTGAGCTTAGCAAAGTCGACCTCCAATCCCCACTTCCAGTCAGCAGTATTGCTATGACTCTTCTTCAGCTGTGCTATCGTAGCGCCAACTTGAAACGCAACCTGTGCACCCGCAACAAGTTTGCAGAAGTGTTCCCATCGACCATCTTTGAATACCCCGTACGAGAATCCCGGAAGAAGACCGTAGAACCAGGTCATCCACTCCTCACACTTGTACCCACTGTTGATCTTGTGTCGAGGAGGGCGCGGGACGCGTCCGAAGCCACCAGGAATGTGCTCGCGTGCACCCGCCACAAAGTCGCTCTGTTCAAACCAAGCCTCTTCGCCACCTTCCTCATCCTTTGCCAGGTCCGCCCATGTCCATGTAGACTTCTTATCTCCCAGCTTCTCGTCGCAGGGAAGAAGAGCGCGGTACATCTTGATGCTATGTTCGGTGATATTGAGCCCGAGAGCGTGCATGATATCACCAGGAAAGATGTCCGGGATGTCAGAACGATGTGCGCGAGGGATCCCGAGAATAAGGGAAGGTTTGACAAGGCCTAGCTCCAAGCGCAAAGCATTGTACTCGGCTGTATCGGAAGCTGCGGATAACTTGCGGATATCATCAAGGTACTGTTCCTCCGTCTGGGCGGGCGAGAGTTCGCTCGGTTCAAGATCTGGATGCGAGCAGCCCACTTCGTTATAGTGATCCGGCCGGAGATCGGCAGCGTAGTAGTGACCAAGATTAGGTTTATGCCGCCCAGCTCGACCACATCGACGGCGGCACGCCTTCTTGCTACCATGTGGGCAGAATCCGGTCACCTCCGGCGCACCAACGGCATCTGTCTCTGCAAGTAAGAGATAGGGGTGCGATCGGAACAGCCGCTTGTTCAACCCGTCGTAGATGCTCAGTCCCTCCCTTGCAAGCGCGGCAAGATGTGCAAAGCCCGGATAATTGAAAGAGTCAGGGAACTCAGGCTTGTTGGGACCAGGTACGATGGCGCCAGGGAGGATGTACGGGCACTTGTAGCGCCGATCGGGAGCGACATCAACAAGGATCCAGATGTAGATCCAGCAATGAGAGGCCTTGTGCTCGTACAGCTGCGCTCCGTCCATAGAGTATATCAGCACGAAGTCATCGGGAGCGATCTCGCCATTCTGGTAGTGCCTGTAGAAGTTCGTGCCGTGGTAGAGATCCGAGATACGGCGCGAGTCCTCTGGGCCCAGTAGTTCATCCAAGAACTCGCGCATAACACGCTCGCGATGAAGCATATCATGAGCACCCTCCGGCGAGCGCCAGCGGGCCTGCACCTGGGGGCCCGGCAGAAACGTGCTCCACTGCTTATAGGCGACGTCCTTCCCCCCCTTCTGATACCACCGCTCGTGATCGCAGAAGAGGCACTGCTTCTCATCTTTCCATGGCCCTACAAACGCCATGCAGCTCTTCGGGCACATGTCAAGAACGAGAGGCACGATGCCTGTCAACTCGGCTACTTTCTTCTTCACTGCGTGGTAGGTAAACAACTCGGCATCCCCTGAATGGGCGCGTATTGCGGTGAGACGGTTCTTCTCGTATTGCTTGCGGCCGGGATTCGAGAGCCAGAGGTCTATCGCGTGGAGTTCCATGTCTGTGAATTCAGGAATATCAACGGGCGCATTCCGCAAACGCGCAAGAACGTCGGCAGGCAAGCCACTGTCGGCCAGAGTCGCAGACCGGGCACAGCGAATGAGGTCGAGCGTATATTGTATCTTGGCAATCTCTGATGTGGTCGGCACGTCTAGGTCGACGCGATGTGGGAGTGGTGGAGGTGGAGGTGGCACAGGTTGCTATCCATACGGTAACAGACAATGAGTATATATGTCACGTCTGTGGAAGTCAAATTCAGACTGACAGCATCGGGCACCGGAGTGCGGAAGTCATCGGACGGCCCCGGAGAGCCACCCAAGTTCTATGCAGAGGTCAGAAGAGAACGAGTCAGTTATGTAGACTCGGAATCAACCGGCGCGAACATACGTCTTCTGGTTCTGGACTGGATGGCGAAGTGTGGGATACATTGGATGATGCGCGACCCTGTTGTAGGTTTGAGCATGGTGTTGTAGAATTTCCTGAAACACAAACCCTTGGTTGAGATCCATTGCGCCGTCCTTCGGTCTGTGTGCGGCCACCGCGAGCTGGACCTGTGTTCTATAGCATGGGGACTATCAGAGACTGTGCTGCCAGAGACAGTATGTACAACAAACCCTGTCAACGCCCGCGAGTACAGGCTGTGGTCCTCTGAAACGTTTAGGTGCCGGTTGTGTACGTGCTGCAGCATCGGCCTCGAGACGTCGTTTACGAGTCAGCCTAGGGATATGGGGTACAATAGCTTCGCGCGATCCTACTGGTGGTACACTCGCAGGGTTTGCACGGGCTTGTGCCAATCGTCCTGTAGCATGGCCGTACCAGGCTGTTTTGCCTATCCAACGCCTATCCTTTGGTTTGTTGTAGCAAGGGGAACAGAAGCAGTAGTATCGGTCCGCTGGAGGATCCAGATTGGCCATGATGAGCTTCTGGGTGTCTCCGAAGGGCCTGTAGGGCGTAGCACTGTTCTGTTACCCAGCGAACCTCGCCTTACGAAAGGAGTGTGATGAGGGTGGGAAAAAGGTCTGCAGAGAACGCCGAATCTTCCGCGCACAGAGCCTCCGCGCGGAAGATTCGCCGTCCCCGCAAGCAAGTTGTCACACGCCAGTTTCGATACGGCCAGATCCGATACGAGTGATCCATATAATTTTGTAGGCTCAAAGTGCAATGCTACTGTGCTAACATAGACGGTGTATAAACACTACAAGGAACCAATGGAAGTATACTTAGTTTTAGGAGAGAGCGGGTTAGTTCGCGGTCTGAGTGTGGCGTTGGCGGCCGAATACAAGGTCCATTGGCAGTCGCTTTCGCGCATAGAATACACCTTGATGGAACAGGCATTAGCATCTGGATGGACCACGAGAGGAAACTCTCACCGGAGCCGATTTCTTCCATGAACTCATCGAGTGTTTGGTCGAGAGGTGCTGGCGACCTTGTATTGCGTTTCGGACAGTGACGAGGTCGCTTTGGCGGTGGCGGGTTTGATGACGGCGACGAATCCTCGGATTTTCCCACTGTGTGTGTGCAAAGCTCGACGGCCGACGACCTGGCAAGCGGTATCAGATCGAAACACACTGGTTAGAGGGGCACAAACACGCACAATTCTGCACTCTCTGGCATCCAAAGCTCCATCTCTTCCATTTGCGAGGATTCTACAGTCTCCTCCGTGCTTATTGATACGAAAGATTCGTCTGTTCGACAATGACGATGAGTGTCAACAGAGGCAATGATACGGATCAGCATACCTGGCCCATTCGCGGTGCCCATGCGTTCTTCCGAAGTTCGCGGCGCAGGTTTAATACTATAGATGGATTAGTCCCGAGGGCACTATAAGGCAACATGATGCTCACGAGACTGAGCGAGACCGCTTGCGACCTCGGGTTACTTCTCGGCTGCAAGTCGACGCGAGTTCGCGCTCTAAGCTACATAAACGGGCGTCCATCTTATATACGAGCTCTGCGAGTGCAATACATCCATCGCATGCAGCCAACTCATGCTCGGCTGACATAGTGTGTGTGGCAGGAGGGGTGTAGTGCTGGTAGCGCTTATCGAAGCCTCTGCGTGCCGGTGAAGTGGTGGAGAATGTTTGTTCACACGCATAGGCAAAGGGAGCAAGAGCATTTGATTGGCATTGCTACGAGTATGTAGAGGTAAGGTGAGGTGCGGCAGGTCGTGGTGGGCAGAGGCATGCGCCTGTTCACGCCGATACACGCCGCGCCATTCGATCTCACGCGGGCTCACGTCCGCTCACGCGGCGTTCCCACTGGGCCTCATCCTCCAGCACCACCACTTCCGACCATTGAACCAGCACCACTCACAATCGATCAGTTCCTTGCCATCGACGTTGATGCAATTCCCGATCCGGAGGTTGAGATAACCCGACACACGCCGCCCAACGCGTTGGCAATATACGAGGCAAAACAGCGCCGGTTCTCAGCCCTGTTCAAGCTCAATACACCTTCCAGCTCCAAGACTCAGAAGTGACAGCTCAATGACACATTCTAGTACTATAGCTCCTAAGACTCGCCCATCAGTACTGTTGATTTCGCCAACTTCATAGTGACCATTTAATTTTTTCTCATTTTAGACTATCCGCTACTACTTCTACACTCCTCATATACTCCTCTAACTATACCCGTTATGACAACACAATCCTTACGACGCCCAGTAGCACTCCCCAATGACAGCGACATTTGATTCAGCACGTGCGTGACTTTGTTGAACGCGTTTCGGGGGTCCCGACGTGGAACTCGGCCTCAAAAGTCGCGCCCATCTCCTACTCTGACTGCCACCACCATCGACCACCATGCTCTTCCCTCGTACCTGCTGTGTGCACTCTCGCTCGCGAAATATGCGACCTCTCCACTCTCCTGGCGCGCAGCCTAGAGTGTCATTGGCCGGGGGTTCGTCCCTTTGTCAGTCGCCGCTTTATGCGGCGACACTGGAGAGGCTGTCATATCTTCATACGCGAGAGAAGGCAACGGCAGTACCCTAGCGCAAGCTTGTCGACCACCACAACCAGGTAGGCTGCCTATACCACACTGACCTTCAAGATCTGAATGTTCGCAGCAAGTCTATACGAAATGTGCGCTGCGCGCGTACACCGTCTGCTGCCCCCCTTCACACAACGGTACGTAGCACCTTCTCACTTATCCTACCTTACTTACTAGAACTGACATGCCACAGGTTGCTTTATACATGCCCTCTCTGCTTGTCGAGTGTGCGCGCTCGAAGGCGGCCAACGCGTGAAGCCGACGCCACACGGTCGGGCGCGTGTATGATCTGCGCGTTCGAGAAGTCCGCGAACGTTCATCTCGAACCGCCATCACACACGCCCGCGCGCCCACCGTCGAATCGCCTATGGAGTCGAGTGTATGCAGCGTGACAAAGGTGCGTTTCCTTGTATCGTCTGCAGCTCACTCGTACTAACCATGACTTCGCAGCCTGGCCCGGGACACGGGCTCGCTGCCACACCTCACCCGCGGCTACCCGGCCCACACACGAAAGCCCGTTCAGCGACTACTGGGCGCCATAGCCGCCAGCCAACGCTGCACGGGTGTCAATACGCGCTTCACCGCAGGCTGCTCGAGGGAAGGGCGCGCGTTCTCGCGCAGCTCCCGCTCGAACCCTCCTCGCAAGTTGCTCGGCGGCCGCTGCACTCGCGCGCGACCACGCTCGCCTCGCCACCCCGCCATTTTCCCTCAACACCGCGCCATTCACTCATTCCGGTCTCGATGCCGAGCTCCGCGCCAGTCTACTGCGAGCGCGCCGGCGAATAGCGTGCCCGCGTCGCGACGCCAGAGCACCTGTGACGATGACGTGGCGCCAGCAAAGCGCTTGGTTGGCCGCCCTCGACCTCACGCGGGTGCCTGCAGGCCAACGCAGCTCGTACAGCGGTGTACCCCGCTCTGCAGAGCCTTGTGACAAGCTTCCGGGCGAATAGTCGCAGTTCGGCGGTAGCCCGCGTCCTGACGCCATCGAACTGCTCAAGGCGACAAACCCCGCTCTGTCACTTGGCGCCCTGTTGGGCGCGAAGTTCGGTAGTCTGTCCGCATCGGGTATACCGAATGTCTCGCGGCTCACGCCCAGCGCCATCGCGTATCTCTCGACGCCCGGTTTGCCCGCATCGAGCCGTGGTTCGCCTGCCTCGTTTGCGGACTTCTCTGGCGACCCGTTTGGTTCCCGCGACGCCCCTCGGCGGTGGCCGCGGTAGTGGGACTGCAGCAGCCCTCCTGGGAAGCAGCCTGGCACACCCATCCCCAGCAGAAGCGATCCCGCTCATCAACCGCCTGAGCATGGGCGAGAGCCACTCTCCGGGGATTTGCGGAACAGCCTTAGCCGCGCGCCGAGCGGTTACATACAACTGTAACGGTCTCCCGCTAGCACTGTTCGACGGTGCCGCTAGCGGGTACGGCGCCAGTTCGTACGGTCAGGGTACCGGAAGCACCGCGCTGTATCAACACAATGGCACGCGCTACGGCCTCGGTCTCGGTCGTATGAACGGCGACGCGAAGATCAACGGCATTCACGGCCCCAAGCGCGCGTTCAGCTCGTGAACGAGATCACCTACAACGCCCTCACGCTCGTACAGGACCCGTACGGTAACTACGTGCGTATATACTATCATTCTCTATAAGCTGTGCCCTGACATTTTCCCAGGTCGTGCTCAACCGCTTTTCGGACGCCGTCATCCGTCAGTTCTAGGCTAACGTCTGCGCGCTCTTCGTCCAGAAGTTCTCCTCGAACGTCATTGAGCAGTGCATCCGCGTCGCCGAGCACTCTACGCGCAAGACGCTCATCAAGGAGCTCCTCAACCGCACACGTCTCGAAAAGCTCCTCTGCGAGTCGTACGGCACAACCACTGCATCCAGACTGGTCTCAATTACGCCGAGGGCGGCCGGCACGCACTCCTCGTGGAGGGTATCTGCCCGGTCTTCCCGCTCATCCGCAACACTCCGTATAGCAAGTGCATCCAGCACAAGCTCCAGCACGAGCAGATGGATCACTACGGCTCCGTTGGCGTCTACCCCGTGGCTGCTCAGCAAAACCTCGTCAACACGGCGGCGCTACGGACACACGGGCTCGGTCGTGCGCCCAACCCGTGTGCTGCGTCCATGCACGCGTACGGCCAGCAGCACCCGCAGGCGCATCTCGCGCGCGGCGTCGACGCCTACGTCCTCCAGGGCTACTCGAGCCATAACCTCACTGCCGCTGGTCAATACGGCGCTGGCTACAAGGGGATGGGTGTCGCGGTGTACCCTCAGGCTGTCAGTTTATCGGGCGGTCTCGGCGACTACCAGTGCGGGGCGTCGTACGGCTACGGCATGTAAAAGCGGTCGAGAGCGTCTAACTCGTCTCGTATCGCCGCGCCGTTGTAGCGGAACATCAAGTCATCGAATACCCTAGCGACACTATACCTCTCAAGTCTCTTCGTCCCCGTCTCAACAACAGCAACAGGCCATTACAACTATATGTTACACGCCGTTATCCTCGCACATGCACTCGCTATGCCCTCCCTGCTATCCTCTATACTCCCGCAGACCCCATTTACGCTCTTCTACTACCCGCCCGTCCGCACTCACACTCGTGTTCACCGGCGCATTCACTGTATTTCACCTCACACATTGCTTGCTTCATCAAATACTCCTTTCACTCTGTACAATGTTCACTACTCCCAACCCTGGCCTTCCCACCATTCAGGTTGTATGTAGAATCTACTCTCTACCCTGCCAGTAGGCATTGCGAGCTGCAGCTCTGCGCTGCGTCCTTGCGAAACGCTCCGCCCGATCTGCGTCCTTCTTGCGCACCGTGACGTGGATACCACCAGAACCTGTTGTAGGAGGTGGTGGCGAGCCGGCCACTGCAATGTGGGAGGTGTTGCTCTCGGCATCGCTACCCACGTCCGACCCCGCTCCCCCACGAAGTCGCTGTGCGCGAGGTTGAGTGGTTGCGCGCCGGGTACGCGTTGCCTGCTGTCGAAGGGATTGGATAGTGCTGTTTGTGGGCATTATCGACCCGTGTAGATCTTCGCTACGGAACCACCTACACGATACGTCAATTATAGCCAGGTATCTGTATTGGCAATCACTTACCAGACACAGTTCGCCTGGGTCTCGATGTACACCCCCCACTTCGTGAACGCGAAGTTGAAGTCTTCTGTAGGGCTCCCACCAGCAGTATCGAGCTTTTTGTACAGCTGCGAACACAGAGACCAACCCACATCATTGTCGCCGTGTTGTTGGGACAGGTAGTTCGAGCAGTAATAACTGCTGACCCCGCAGCTGCCCATGTCCTTGAGCTGCTTCTCGTCCGACAAGTCGCGGATGCTGTTGACGACTTCAGGTACGTAGTCCTTCACCGCATCAAAAACCATCTCGATATCCTGATGTACATTAATCAACGCAAAGCAGAAGCTGGTAGGTTGAGCCACTTACCTCAGCGTGCGCAAACATCATATCAACGTCGTCGTGATCTCCAGCCTTCTCACTTCGGTCCGCTTGGTTCACCATGATCGGATGCGGGCCGTACTCATCTCCCGGCCGTCCACCACCTGGCACTCGAAAGCCTACAGGAATCATCTTGCCATATGCAAACTCGAGAAACGATGTCCCTCGCCGCAGACCAGGGAACCGGCATACAAGGGTGTGGTGTTTGATAGCTTCTTCGAGTTGCCGCTCATTGAACGCTTGGAATATAACACCACCAACCTATAGCAGTTGGTAAGTGTCTGGTGAGCAAGAGCGTCGATTGACTTACAATGGCTTTTGTAGCAGTGTCCACGAAGATGAAGACGTGCTTACCCCACGCCTTGAGAATTTTCTCGTCGGGCTTGATGCATTGCAAGGAGTATGGTGGTTCTCGGGGATCGATGAACTTGATACCCGTTGAACTGTCATTGGACGCTTTCTTTCCTGTTGGCTGAGCAACGTAAGAGGCTATCTTTTCGACAGTCCAATGAGAGACATACCAGGCGCTCTATCCGATCTGAAGCATGAAAGGTGAAAGCTTTACCATCCGTTGCGTCGAGTAGCTCCTTGTCGAGCGCAGTCACAGGGAAGACAGTGACCTCGCGCTTTCGTTCCAGCTGTAGTATTTGTCAGGATATAGCCAAAATATATGTTTATGTACTGACGTTCTTCATGGTGACGTTAGATGTGGGCTTGACCAGATCACGCAAGCGCTTACACTCCTTGAACAGGAGATGCAGCTTTTCGGAGCCTTCCCCGAGTCCTTGGAGATGGTCAGCCTTGACCTTCATGATGTCCGCGTAGATGTTGTCAAGGTCTTTGTCCGAATCAACCTAAAGAAGATCTGGTAAGCGTCATTGAGGGGAAAATAAAATAAATCAGACACACTCTGTAATCGAACAGCATGAGCGCAGCACGACCCCATAGGTAGAAGTTCCGCAGGAAGTGTGGGCGGTCGAGAAACAGAAAGTAGGCCTGCATATTGTAGCGGCTCGGGAGAAGCTCTGGGTGATCTCCGAGGAAGCCCAGGAAACTTTCACCGAGCGTCACGTCAGTCTTGAGGACAAATGGCTCTGCGGGTTTCTTGTTCTTGTTCCGTGGGCGTGCCTGCCTCCGCTGATTCTTGTTCCATGCAGTTATCGCGCTTTGTTCACGTTTCTGAGTTATCAAAGTGAGCACAGGGTACCAAGATACAGAATCACCACTCGCCTCGACGTAGCGCTTCAACCAGGCCGAGTTGTCGTAACCGTACGTTGAAATGTTTTTGAGCGTAGCGCCAGCACTCAGTGTTGGATACGTTGCTTCAGCGGCGATGATGCCCGCAGCCTCCTCCAAATCCTTTGGCGACCATTTGTCGAAGATGATTGAGAGGGCTTCGGCCCATTGATGAAAGCAGAGGGAATGAAGAACATGCCCCAGAACTGCACGCTCGGCCTTTTGCGCCTGATACTGCCAGGAAAACATGAACTCTGTCCGCGTGATCTGCCTGAGCAGTCGGGCAAGGCCGCTCTTCTGCTCAATCGTGAGCTAGTCAGAAACAGTGGCACAAGGACATAGACGGAAGCCACATACCGTAACCGCAACCTTCCATTCTTCTGTCTTTGTCGTTGTCGAGCGTGGTGCGCATTTCATTTGCGTCAGTGTTGTCACAGCATCGACGCGCAATCGTTCCAGCTATTCAAGATGAGTACATGTGTCATGTTCGAATTCAGAATCATCGTCGCACCTCATTCTCGGGAATTCCTGATAGGCATTCAAAGAAGTATGCCCTGAGGCGACGCTCCCAAAGACAACAGACGCGGAGTTGGACGTCAGGCTTGGTCATGGCTCGCAGGAAACTCGCTCTGTTCGTGGGCGTGAGCTCAAACGCTTGCACGGCCTCATCCGTGCTCAGGTCCAGCTCAGACGTTGGAGAATCGAGTGGGACGTCGTCGGGCCCCTGAGTCTCGAGAACAGAGTAGAGCTCCTCGACCGCGTCATTGTCCTCCCCAGACGCGTTGAAGCTTTTTTTGGAGCGGTACATAATCTCAATATCATCCTGAAGACTAAAATCAGTGACCAGACTCGGTGTCGTACTTGGCACACGCACATCAAGATGACCTTCGGCTTTCTCCTTCATCAGATACTGCCGGACTGTATCGCCGTTGAGATGTTCCTCGATCTCGCTCTCGGTCAACGTCATCCCCTTTTTAACCCTCAGAGCGTCCTGCACAGCGAGTTGTAAACATGTCGAATAAACTTGAGCGGCCTTCTCGATCATCGTGCGCCGTCCACATTTTCTGATAAAAAAGGTGTTCATGCGCATGTGCTATACAGACTGAGTTAACGGTGAAAGGGCATGAGTCAGACCCTGTACGTACCCAATCGAGGGTAGAGCTGCCAATTATCTTGGCCTCTAAGATTTGTCGTGCCCGCTCAACACCGGGATGAGTACCCTTGAGTACAGTTCTCGTGAATTTGATCGCTTGAACCGTTGCCAGAAACTCGGCGACAGCGGGATCGCGGAACCATATGTCGAGCTCGAGGTCATCGGGCAGCTCAGAGGCCTCGGCGTCATCGAATACAATATTCGGGTTGTAGTTCTCGTTGTCCATGGTAGGGATGAACAAGGCGATGAGATGTTGTTGATCGTGGTCAAGGTCAAGGTTAAGGTAGGGCGCGAACTCGCGATTTCCGCGCGTCGATTGCCGCGTATCGATTCAAACACACCGCGCGAGCTAAGATATGTACAACAAAGGCCTGGCGAGATGGGAGGAAGCCCAGTAAAGGTGATTGGCTATTAGTGACACTACTTCTTATGACTCGTACAACATACTCATACACGAAGAGCACCGTCTCAATATCATTCCCGCTCGTAGAACTTCTCACCGCCTGCGACTGAAGTCCCACCTACTAGCGCGCAGCGACCTTCAACAGCCGTGACGGCAGATTGCCCATCCAGCACAATCTCGACTGTGCCGCCTAGCTCGCAGCCAAGATGTCGGCCGCATCAGCGAGGTTATCGAAAGTACAGCGCGCAACTCGGCGTACATTCCGCGTAAACGATCGGCGCTTCGCTGGCGTCACCTTCCACACCATCGTCTCCCTCAGCACTCCCGCACAGGCTCTTATTGTTATGTATCCGCGCGAGGAGCATACTTCCTAGTCTGATGCACTTGCAGCGGTTCGGCGAGCCTCGGCGAACCCGTGGTAAATGTCTTCCTGCGCTGGCGCCGAATTGTGCTCGAAATAGCTCGAGCCGTTGATCACCGTCGGAGCTGTGTGCTCCCCATGTCACTGACAGCTAGCTGGGGCCATGCCACACAGCTTGTGGGTGGCGCATAGGTAAGCCGGATGAGGGCGACGGGAGCGCAGGCATGAGCGGGCCACGAGGGTATTGAGAACTTGAGAGGCGACGAGCGTTCAGTCGACGCGTGGACGCCGAGTCACCGCATGAGCGGAGCCGAAGGTGCAGTCTGCCTGTTGCGCTTGGTGATCGAGGCGGCGGCGGCGGGGAGGGAGAGCGCGCGCCTGGCGCGCGGTCGAGGTTGGGGCGGTAAGCGGCACACTGCGCCCGGGACAGAGCGCGCCGCGGAGCGCAGACCTGGCAGCCAAGGCAATGGGAGCGTGGGTTGCAGCAGTCGAGGAGACGGTGGAGGCGGGAAGCAAGGTGAGGCGCGCGGGCGCGGTCGAACTTGAGGCGGGCGGCGCGGACGAGTCACGACACGTGGGGCGGGGCCGAAAGGGCGCGCCGAACGACGCAAGTGAGCGGGACAGCGATAAAATAAATTGGCACAGCGGTACGTATATACATGAAAGTAAGTGTACGGAGGGAAGGGAAAAGGGAGATGGTGGTGGAAGGAAAGGGGCGATGTGCGGAAATGAAGTCCGCGCGGTGTGTGGAAAGTGCGGGAGTCGACGCGTCAAAAGTCGAAAGACGCGTCGAAAAAACAAAACGTTTCTGGACGTTTTGACCGCCATAGCAGCGTGACGACGGGAAGATTTGGTGAGAGGCGCTAGCGACGGACAGCGGGCGTGTCTTTCGCATAGCGGCCCAGAGGCATGGATGAGTAGTTTTGCAAGACTGCATGGACGGGCTGTGCGGTACAAGCGGAGGTCGAGGTCGTAAGCGAGATAAAACGCGCGGGGATAATGGGCCGGCGGTGGGGATATGACTGCGGGAGCTCCGGATCAGGTCAAAGTACAAGGCCAGGCACGCGGGAGCCGTCGTCTTCGAGCCTTGCCTTCTGTTCTCATCCCTCCCTCCTCGTCGCCGACGTCGGTCCCCACCCCCGCCGCCGTCCGCTCTCGCCGGCCTCAAGGAGAGTGCAGCGCGCTCGGCCCTGCGCTTTTTGTCGCTCTTTTTACAGCAGACGCTGTTCAGGCCTCTTTGAGAAGAAGGAGGCCGACCAGCCATGTTGTACCTCACTCAGGATAAGTTTCCTATATGTACGATATTTCTTGTCGCTTTGCTGGGTGGCGTATGTGCTGATTGTGCTTGTGAATTGCAGTCGTCCCGTTTGGAGTCATCGGGTGAGTTGAGCGTCCTAGGAAGTGATTAATTGGCGCTGACGACGGCGATGAATCTGACAGATTCTACCGCTACCTCTGGTACTGCATTCGTTTACTAGCCTTTGCCGTCTACCGCCCCATCCCGCTCCCCGAAAACCCAACATACGTCGCGAGCGAAGATGTGACGATCATCGTGCCCACCATCGACGCCGGCGAGGAGTTCAAAGAGGCCGCGCACTCGTGGCTCGTCGGCAAGCCCAAGGAGATCATCATCGTCACCGAAGAGAAGATGCGCGGACCCTTGCAAGAGCTCGCGGACAGCGTCGACCCGTCGCGGATCCGCGTCACCACCGTGCCCTTCGCCAATAAGCGCCTGCAAATGTCGCACGGTATCAAGGCCGCGACGACCGATATCATCGTTTTCGCCGACGACGACGCCATTTGGCCGCCCACGCTCCTGCAATACTGCCTCGCGTGCTTCGAGGACCAGAAAGTCGGTGGCGTCGGCACGTCGCAGCGCGTACAGCCCGTCGGCGACCACATGACCGTCTGGGAGGTCCTCGCCGCCTTCCGCCTGACGATCCGCAACATCGAGATCTCGTCCGCGACGCACATCGACGGCGGTATTCCTTGCTTATCCGGCCGTACAGCCGCATACCGCACCGTCATCCTCAAGGACCCGGAGTTCCTCCACGAATTCACGCACGACTTCTGGCTCGACAAGTACCACCTTAACTCCGGTGACGACAAGTTCCTTACCCGTTGGATGGTTGCACACGGCTGGTACACCTACGTCCAGGTCTGCGCCGGCGCGGAGCTGCTCTCGACGATGAAGCCCAACTGGCGCTTCCTGAAGCAGGTCCTCCGATGGACGCGCAACACCTGGCGCTCAGATTTACGTTCCCTTTTCATGGAGCGCCATATCTGGACGTCGCACCCGTACGTGGCGTACACGATGGTGGACAAGCTCTTCAACCCGTTCACGCTGCTCGTCGGGCCCGTGCTCGTCGCCATCGTCGTGTGGAAGTCGACGATCCCCGTTGACGACGGCGGGTTCCACTTGCCGTGGTGGAACGTCATCCTGTGTTACGTCGTCTGGCTCACCGCGACGCGGACGGCGAAGCTCCTCCCGCATCTGTGGAACCGCCCGCAGGACATTATCCATGTGCCGGCGTTCATCGCGTTCGGATACTACTTCGCCGTTATGAAGGTCTACGCGCTTCTCACGCTGCACGAGGTAAGCATCACATCGGGATGATATGGCGTGCTTGCATATTGACTGACGTCCTCCCCTTTTTCTTTCGCGTTACAGACTGGATGGGGCACCCGTGCTGGTATCGGCGACCCGTCCGCTGCTACGAACGCCGTGGACAAGGGCCCCGAGCCGGAGCCCGAGCCCAAAGCACCGCTCACGCCGTACCACGATATGCCCTCGCCTAATCTCCACCCCGCACAACCTGCACCGCAATACGCGCAACGGCCGATCGAGATGCAGGGTGGCTATGCGCAATAGTTACCTTCGCGCGACAGTCACGTTTGTATTCGTGTTACGCTGTGCTGGAGAGGAGGGGAGCTTTCTGCTGTCACGGTCTCACGCCCGTTCATCCATACTTAGAATGACGCCACGTCACGTCGGTTCATGGGTAGTCAAGAGCATTTCATCTACGCGCACTTCGCACCGCGCTTCGTCAAACCTTTATACCTCGCATACCAATCCATCTATATCTTGGACTTTGCCCCTTACAATTTCTCTTACCTACTTTCATCTTCTCGCCCGGGCTCTTCATTACGAGCGCGGGCGTCTCAACGGGACGGTTTTCTGCCCGTACTCTTGGTACGCGGGACGATACGCTTGACGCTCGCCTGTGATCTGGGGGATCTTTGTTACGTTGTGTTTCTGCGATTTTTGGCTGTGGTCTGTGGCTCGTGTGTTCTATACAACTATCATCGTACTCTAACTACTAGTCTGTCTCTTACTCATTGGATATGCGTGAGCGTGAAGGAGCTTTGGTGTAAGGCGATACGCCGACAAGGAGCACGCCGACGCTGGTTCGCGCACAGCGTCACTTATGCGGGCAGGTTTGAGCCCATCACCTCGCATTCCCAGCTATACAGCGCTTGGAGCCCATCCTCGGTACCAGTAGCTCTATGCAAGCAACGGAAGACAATGTGCAAGCCTCTACTGTCCTGTGTGCGCACCACGGGCGCGCTGTGAGCGACGGACGACGGCGAACGCGCGGAACTGCTCATGCGTTCTCTCCTTGCTCCCGACCATCATGTGCATCATGGCCATGGGGCATCGCCAATTCACACTGTGGGAGCCTGTCTGGCCGCTCTATCATATCGAAAGAATACACCCATCGGCGAGAACTGTTGCATATAGGCGCCGGTACTGGGTATGATCAGGCGAACTCGAGGCTCTCTCTAGGACCACGAACGTCGACGTACTGTGTGCTGGGCACGAGCGATGCTGCTGAAGCTGCCTACAGAGTCCATCGTCCAGGTTCTGGAGTATGCCGACTTCCAGTCTATCGTTAAGTGTAGCGCGGTACGTTGACCTCGTCTCTCGTCGTCGTGTACCGTTATTGATCCCTGTATTGTAAGCAGACATGTCGGACTTTGAGAGAGATCACGACTTCGTTCGAGTCCTTGCTATACATCGTTCTTCTCGGCGCTACAGGTCTACGGGAAAGAAACGGAGAATATGACAGGACGCTCGCACTTACCGACAAGCTCGCGCAGGTGCGCGAGTACGATCGCGTCGGTAGCCGAGGAGGCCAACTCGCAATTCACAGCCGTACACCCGTCGTTCCCGCGGTGTTCAAGAGTGGCACCTGGTTAACCTTCAAGTACGATGACGACGACGGGGGATGCAGTATCATGCGGAGATACCTGGGTGGCCCGCGGTGTGCTGCTGTATCAGAGCATGCTGATACGCTGGTCACGATCTCCGATTTCCGGAGTAGGACCGTACTCGATTATGACTCTGAACGCGGTCTACTGGTCGTGGCGTATAGGTTACCAGCGAGCGAGGATCAGTATGTGATGTTCATCGCTTTTAAGCTATTTCTCGCTGATGTGACTCATCTTGTTGATAGAGAATGCCGCTGCCGAGCTTGGGATAGGCTGGGGTCTGAACTTGGCCCGCGAGTCGTCTTGGATATACCTAGTAATCTACCCTTGGCGGGCTTTTCGAATGTTTGGAGTACGTACGGCTTCACGCTGTCGTATCGGTACCGCGATGGCGGTGTCTTGAGACGGACATTGAGAGATTTGCGTCATGACGAGACTTACCTGGTACTCGTCTATTCTCCCCGAGGAGGGCGTCCTGGCTGATCAGTCCAACTGTTAGACATACGAAGTCCCCGACCACTCGAAGCTCGAGTTCTTTTCCCACAAGATGGTCGCCGATGACATGTTCGTCAATACGAGCTACATGAAAGCAGACGCCCATCGCCAGCTCTATCCCAAAGGCTGCGCTCCCGCGGCCCCTCAGTTCGATGTTTGGCTGTTGAATGGAGATGGTCTACCATCGCTCTTCACGCTTCTACTTCCCGAGCTCAATGACGAGGAACCGCGCGTTACTGTTGAAGACAAATGGCGCACGACGGGCGTCTCTATAGACATGCCTTCCGGGCCCATGAAGGACCTCACCGCCAATATCGAGGAAGATCATCTACTCTACGCACATTGGCGTCTCACGCGCCCTGCCAGTGACACGCCGAATAGCGTTCCTCCGTACACATTCACGGAAAACCTTCTTGTCGTTATTCACATTTCTCGACTGCGCGCATTCCTCAGGTCGCGACGATACGATTCAACCTTGCAAGCCGTGCTCGGATGGGATGAGTGGGCCGCTCACGCGCGTATCGCCTTCTTGAGGCCGTCTGTGCCCGGAATGGTGTGGCAGACTACAAAGAACCCCTGTGGAATGCGCATCGCGTGCTGGACAGAGTATTATAGTTTGTCTCAGGCGGCGACCGAACAATCGACGTCCGCGACACGTCGGCTATCGATCTTGGACTTTCACCCTCGGCGCGCCGCGCGGGCACCAGGAGACAAGTCCGAGTCATTCGCGCTCGCCGACGGTTTACGTGGTTCGGGTGTTGTGCGCCCGTTCAAGGATGAGAACGTATATGCGGGCGGGTTGGCATGTGCGCAGTATACGTATGTGTTGCCTCCGGAAATTACGCGAGGACCGCGTACCGAGTTTTTGGTGCACGCGATGACTCTGGACGGCGTTGTTGTGCTGTACAGAGACGGTGAGACCTAACCCGTCTCTTCTTCTTCCGATATCTCAACCTTCGCCCTTCGTATCACCAGGCATGCGCCTTTAGCTGACTTTTTGTTCAGGTAGACCGGGACATCAAGAGTATATCCATTGTACTCTGCCGACGCAAGGTGTATGAGTCGTGAAGGGCGTGCAGAGTACGGTCAAGATGGCGATGGTCTGCCGAACGGCATAGAATAAGCCTGTCAGTTGTAGGGTGCCGTAGTCGCCCAGTGATGCGTATACAGTTTCATATGGACATGATCGTGCCGGGTGAACGATCCGTGCCGAAGTTCGGCAAGGTCTTTGGGCCGGATCATAGTCCATTTCGGGGCATACTGCCATCATGTTTCGCATCCAAACACGCAAACTCCGAAGCTTTGCGCCGCGGTAAAATCAACTCAGTCCTGGACCACCACCTGCTACTCGCTGCCCTGCGTGTGCTGACTGAGGTCGGCAAAGCGCATCCAGTGTCATGTGGCGTATACGTTCTACAGGCAAAGTGCACCCCTTTGCCACGTTTGATGAAGGTTTTTCCGCGGGTTGTGGCAACGAAGACCGCGTTAGTACAAGCAGCGCTGAACCGAAGGTAGAGCTTGAAATTGATGCAGATGAATCTGCTGGATGAGATGTCGAGGCTCGAGATATGAAGTACCGCGTTGGCGCACCCACCTATATTTCGCCGGCGCACGTTCTTTCAGTCCACATAGTACTTGACTGAACGTGAACGCCATCGGCTCGCGCACGGCGGGGAGCGTGTCCAAATGACCCAATACGTCTAACGATCTCAATGACTCACTGAAGTGAAGGATAGGCACCGGAACTGCTCGGATCCTGACGCAGTGTTACAGCTTTCGGCTCGAACCCACGGTCTCGCACCATCCAGTGCTCGCCGACGCCACCATACAGTGTCTGCGATAGTATACTCTTCACCTTTTCTATGCCTGTCTTGCCATAGTGATTTCTGACGCGATCTGTCTCAGCTATGGAATATCTTGACCGCTTCTTCACCAACATCCTCATCGCGTACATACTTCCCGCAAACAGGAGTGAACTCTGTTTCAACTCGCATACGGTGACAGCATTCAGGACCGGCACAAGGCCCGCTGGTTCAGCCACAGAACTTCAGGTTTTGATGTGCCACTACCCTTGTCATATGGCTCACAGCACAGTTGAGCATGCCACTGAATACCATGCAGTTAGCTCTTGGAATATCCCCACTTGTTTCCCGGACATATGCTACTTCAGGTACACCAGTACCCTCAAAGGACGTATAAAAGCCGTAACTACTGACCTGCTATGAACCTCAGAACTCGTCTTACAGATCGAGCTCTATCGTTTCGCCTTCTGAATCCCTTCAAAAATCCTACTCTCATCAAGCGACATGTTCAAGTCAATCTCCTTCGTCTTCGTTGCCGTTGCGGCCGTCTCCGCCTCGATCGTTCCCCGGCAGAGCGTGTCCACGCCGATTGGCACGACTATTACTGGCGGCTTGTGAGTGTATCGGACGTTCCGGCCTTTGTAACCGCCTGCTCATGACCGCCTTTAAGCGCAACATACTACAACCAGTTCGGCGGGTTTGGCGCATGCGGCCAGCAGAATCCCGACAGCGCGCTCATCGTTGCCCTTCGTGCGTACTCATCTCTTACTCTGAGTGCTGCTATGGGTCTGACATCTCACGCATTGATGTAGAGACGCAGCGTTACGCTTCATCGCTGTGCGGCCAGAGTGTCACCGTCACGAACCTGAACAATGGTCGAGTCGTCACCGCCTCCATTGCAGACCAATGCCCCGGTTGCGCGAACGCCAACTCGCTCGACCTTTCCATCGGCGCTTGGGAGGCTATCGGCGAGAGCACTGCTGACGGCTCCGAGGTTCCCATCAACTGGGTCCTCAACAACTGAGCACTCAGACAGGCCTGACCACTCGTTTGTCGTTTGTTCTACATGCCTTTCTCTCTTCTTTGCGGTTCAACTTGGGTGTATGTTTATCCATCATGGTTACATGTGTACCTTGTATCTTTTCGTCAATCAAGTATACACCTCCGCCGGTGTCCTTTGTTCTCATCTGCGATCTGGCCAATGCCGATCAGCTTGTGAAGTTGTGCAAACAGGGATGCAGCCAAGACATCAACTATGTAGTACAGCAGGTGCAGCAAAGACCCGTACTCCGCCATTCATCACGAGCAGGCATCGGTCAATCAACCCTTTGCGATACTGTGGAGAAGACCATAGTGAGCCCATGAATAGCGCCATGCGAGTCAAAGCTTACCGCTGCAAGCCAGCCAAGTCACCGTTGAACAGATCCTGGTCGCCAGGGTTCGAACCTGAGTCCGCGTATTGCCAGAATGTAGCATAGCTGACCCAGGATCAGCATACCGATTTCATACTGTACACGAGATTGAGACACACCTCCAGCCAGCAGGTGTCGTTCCAATGGAGCTCGCATAGTGTGCGAGCCAGAGCGGATTCGTACTGCCGAAGGCCGCGCTATTGCCTGTGCATGTCGTCCACCAGTCCGTCGTTGTGTATATGACTTCACGGTCGTACATCAGCCCGGAACATAGAAACCGCATATTGAATACGCACTGGGATAGACGCCTGTCGAAGAGTGATAGGTATTGCTGAAGTCCTTGATCCAGCTAACCATCGCGCTCGCACTCAAGCCATAGCACTCCGCGCTGGCGCCGTCTGTCAAATGGTTATTAGTCGGCCAGGACAGTGCCATGCCAAAGCCACTCTACTAACATTCAATATCCAACGCGCCGGGCAGCGTGAGACCATCGCTCGTCCATCCACCTGAAGAGCGAAACGCAGGTGAGCACGGCCTTGATGAGTACTTGAGGCATCATAACTCACCACCATGCGCGAGGAAGTACTTGGCCTGTGCTGCGCCTGTCGAGGTATCGGGATGCGCGAAGTGATAGCCGCCGCGGATGACGCCAGCGCTCGTGGCACTGTCGTATTGCTGCGAGAAGTCCGGGTTCTGGTAAGCTGTCATATAACCGTGTGTAAGCATCAAGAGCAGTGATAGAGGAAAGGCTGCACACGTACTGGTACCTTCCGTGGCCTTGATGAAAGCGAAAACGATTCCCTTCGCTTTCGCGGCCTCGAAGTCGACAGAGCCTTGGTAGCCGGAGACGTCAATTCCCTGAGGCTGCGCCCGCTTCTGCAGCTGAGGAGCAGCCAGAGCAATTGAGGCGGCGACGAGCGATGACAAGATGGTTGCCCTCATCATGGGCAGATAGACAAATGACCGAAGATGCTCGAGACGCACTGAGCTGAGCACGGTAGAGCCCGCTCAACTCCGCCCGAGTTCTTATACTCGATCGTGCTGAATTATCGACCTTCGGAAGATAGCAACCCATATGCGCCTGTCAACGGGAGGAGCTCGAGCAGAAGGAGAATACCGCATTAGCCAGGGTAATGTGTTGATTGACAGTAATGGCAGATCCTCGTGAGCTATGTCCTTGTGTTCGCTCGGTAGTTGAATTGATAGGACAAGCACGTTCGGCTGTGTCGCACAGTATCATTCAGTTTGAATGTAGGCTTGGGCGCTGGATCTGGATCGCCCAGATACCGTTGTAGCTGCAGGGCATATCTCGATGAGCTGCGTTGTTAGCACGGCAGCATCTGTTCATCCTCCGTATAGAGCGCCCAATGGTTAGATAGTCGATCGGTGTAGATGACCGTTGTCCCAGCTACACTCAGCCTCTGGCAAGTCCGTGGACCATCAGATGGTCGCACATGGACAAGCAACACGGACGAACGTGGGGATGATCAGCTCAGGATCAGCCCGTATCTCAGCCTGACGCCCATGTACGGCACGCGGTCGGAGCTGCGCTAGAGCCGATCTTGAATTCTCTCACACAGGCGTCGTGCTGTGGGAGGTTGCGGGTACGATCTGGCTGCTGTAGGGCATCGGACTGGTGAATGGCTGTAGGCATGAAGAGAAGTGGCTTGAAGCCAACACAGGTATGAGGCAAAGCGCTGATAAGGATCTGAATGACCATCATCGCGATTGCCCGGCCTGCACCGGCGGAGGGAGGTCGTGTGCACCCAGAGGACAATACTGGACGCTTTGCCCGAGATGACCACGGAAGTAGGTAGGTTGCCGCATGACGATGTATGGCACAAGGCTCGGATAACACAATGGTACCGTAGCACGGGGGCCGCTACACAGCTTCGTCCATACTAGTTAGCGTTCTACGCTAGAAGAAGGCGGTAAGAAGGCTCCATTGAGGGTCACCAAGGTGGACGCGGGCCCCAAGGGACAATAGGAAGTACGTTCTTGCTCTGCATGGCGACTTCAGTTCTGTTACCCTGCAGTCGCACTAGACAGCATCGTACCGAAGCTGATGTAATCTAATCTGAGATGACCTTGAAGCCCGAGCTGTTATGCCTCGTTGACCATCATCGTAGGCGGTACGCCTACGAATGACGAGCGGATAGGTAGTCAAGCAAAGAGGGCTTCTTTGCTCGCCGGTGTCGCGACGGTCATTGTTCAAGACAAGATGACCGTGGCTAGTGTTCGAGATGTAGCTTGCCAGTACTTATGATGGATATCGGGACGGCATTCCGACAGTCGCTTTGGGACATGTGGTATGAGTCGTAGGTCGGATGGAACACTTCGCCGTGAAACCGTGGCATCGCCCGGAGAGTACTGGCTCAGTTCGTCAGACAAACATGTAGACGAATAGGAAAGCCTTGGGCTCGTTATGGTGCTCCATCAAGGAGCGCTGAGCGCATCAGGGAAGCAGGACCAAAGAAGATGATGATAGGGAGAGCAGAGGCAGGAGTTCTCACGCGTCGACGTGCACTGCTTCTAGTACGTTACGGTTTATATTGCAACCATGCCATGATGTCTCAGAGTGAATTCCATCACCCCTCCGCCAGTCGGCCTGCGGCCAACTTTACCTCGTGCCCCCACCACTGCTAGACGTCCAGGCCAGCCAGCCGCCGGATACCCACCATGCCTGTTGCGGTCGATGACTCGGAGGCCCGCAAAGTCAGCCGGCAGATCGACGAGGCGTTGAACGTGCGCTTACCTATGCTGTCCTACTATCACGCGTACTGAAAAAAATGTACGGAAGGCCGAGAAGGAGGCCATCAGGAAGAGGCAGACGGCGAGGAAGGATGTCAAGGGTGAGTCGGAATGTTCCACAGTACTTTGTCCCCCTCGAGCGCGCCGCGGCATCTACGCGTACTCGCGCGACCATACGTTTCAGCACCACGCATACTCGGAACGTGGCGTTCCATGCTTCTCTCGAACGCGTCGTCGATCTGCGCCCTGCGCCGCGCCGTTTCAAGCTGACATGTTGCTATGATAGTTATGCTACTCGGACAGGCCGAATCGGGCAAGTCTACGCTACAGAAACAGTTCCAACTCTTCTACGCGTCCAAGTCGCTCGAGAGCGAGAAGCCCTCATGGCGGCCTATCGTCTTCTTCAACGTCATCAAAGCTGTACGCATGATTCTCGAAGAGCTCGACTTCGAATTTTCTGGCCAAGCTGCTGTCGACGATGCACTAAACACCACTCAATCCCTGATCGTACTTGGACCGCATTGGCCGGACGAGATCGCGCGCCTGCGTACCAAGCTCTTGCCGTTGATAGCCATCGAAGACTCCCTCGCGGCCGAGCTCAGTAACGGCATCACCGTCGGAGGAGGTCGCTCGGGCGTATTTGTGCGCGCAGGCTGGCAGGCGCTCGTCACGCCGACGCGAAGCTATCCCATTTCGGACGCTCGGAACTCCCTGTCAAGTACGCGCGCTGGTGTCATGGCCACCATGGCTGGGCGCTTGCTGTCCGATACGCAAGAATTCGTGCTCGACTTGTGGCACCATCCTGCTGTGAAGGCATTGTTGCGCCTACGCAAACTACGACTAGAAGAGTCAGCGTCATTGTGAGTGCACTCACGCCATCCGCATCGCGTCTAATTGCTCACACATATCCTTCGTCTAGCTTCCTGGAGGAGGTACGACGGCTGGCAGAACCAGACTACGTCCCCAACGTCGGTGCGTATCTCTGCACTTCGTTAGCCTTCCATTACATCGGTGCTGTGGCGGGAGAAGATGTCCTCGAAAGGCAAAAGCGGAGCAAAGTTACGCCCGGCATCCCTTCTCTCGCTCGAACGCCCATTCCTGATCGCCAAACGCTTCCGCATCATGCAATTGCGCTAACATATCTTCCATGATCTCATTGACAGACGATGTCCTACACGTTCGCTTACAGACGCTGGGCGTCACTGAGCACTCTTTCGACATTGACTTCGGCGGTGGGAGGTACAACTGGCTGCTCTATGATGTCGGTGGTGCTGTGCGTACGCTTTCGCTTCTTTCTGATGGATCCGAAGCCCGCTGACGGACATGCGATCCACAGCGTGGACAGGCGAGTCGCCCGCCGCCTCGCACGCGTTCAAGCTTTCTGACCCCGTAGTATGGATAATGAACAGAGACACGCCTGGGTGCCTTACTTCGACGATGGTGCGTCAAGACCCCACATCTTGTTGCTCTTGTCGGTCGGTCTGACGCGAAACGTATAGCGACCGCGATCATCTTCCTCGCGCCGATCTCCGCTTTCGACCAGGTGAGCACTTCCCGTTCCACTCACCCAAGATGAACTTTACTCAGATGTCACGGTTGCGGCCACAGTATCTTGAAGAAGACCCACGCACAAACAGGATAGACGACTCCTTGCAACTCTTTACGGCTATATGCACCAACAAGCTACTCAAGCACTCCAGTCTCGTGCTCATGCTAAACAAAACCGATCTGCTAAAGAAGAAGCTTAACGCGGGTATCCAAGTGCGCAAATAGTAAGTCTTTCCCTGTCACCTCACCACTACTGGATGAATAGCTGACGCGGCATGTAGCATCACAAGTTTCGGCGACCGGCCGAACCGTTTCGAGGAAGTTGCCGAGTACTTCCGCGCGCATTTCTCGCAAGTGCACAAACGCAAGGGTCAAACGAAACAGCAGTTGTACACGGTATATTCATCACCCCTTATCATCATCATCCAACTCGCTGCCGCTCACACAAACCCTGTCAGCACTTCACGAGCATGCTCGATATCCGCGCTACCCAGAAGATCATCGTCGATGGTACGTTTTATTCCCATGTCAGAGCACTCACCCAGTGTTGACTGACTCGATCCGAACAGTCAACGAGGCGATCATCAAGTCCTACCTCGGTCAATCCGGCTTGGCTTGAAGTCCATGCTCAACGCAAATCAGTAAATGACGAACAAGACCCCCGAGAACGCGCCCCACGAACCTGCAATATCCTGCGCACCGTCTTACGACTAATCCTCCCCAAATTCGCACGCTGTCCATCTGCTGCCATCTTTCTTTTGCTTGGATCGGACGTCATATCTCCCCTTGCTACTGTTATCCCATGGTGTCCATGCTCTGTTGTATTATCAGCGAATCTGATTGCTGTCTTACCTTGCTCTTCGATTGCGTCAAACGAACGCCCAGCTTCAGTCGGCTGGCCGCTGGCCGATGAGTGATACCCGATGCGTGGTCCAATCACTCATGAGACCACAAGCCGAACATGTCCTATGTCTTGCGCGGGTGTAAGGCTCGCATGAAGACAAGGAATACGACGGCGAGATCTCAAGGTGCAGCTGGTCAGTTCTACGTGGGGTATGGAGTGGGTGAGCTCTGGTCCCTGGGGCTCTTCTATACACTTCGACTCGGGCCATTAAGTTCGTATTGACAACAAGCCTTGACATTGAACATATAACATTTCCTGTAGTCATGTACAACAAGCTTACAAGCGAGGGATGAGGATGACGAATACATATAGTTCTGCCCTAATATGACGCAAAAGCCGAAAGAAACACCGAGAATCGCCCAGAGAGCCCAGGGAAAGTAGAGACCGCGCGTAATCGTACAGTTTACAATGAGAGACTTGATAAGGCATATGACATCCCCTTAGTTGAGGAGCTTCCAGGTGATGGGCACCTCAGAGCCATCGCTCGTGCTTTGCCCGATGGCCTCCCAAGCACCGATGGATAGATCGAGAGAATTGTCGTTCGCGCATCCGGGACAGTTATCCTCGATGCGAGCCGTGATAGTCTTCTTGGTCTTGGTGTTTGTGATCGAGACCGAGTGACCGCACAGTGAGGCATCATAGCGTTGAGACTCTATAAGCGCATGGATTGTCAGCTGACATAAAACACCACAAGGATGCAGTACGTACGGAGAGCGACGATGATCGCGCTGTCAGGGTTCTTTTGGCCGCACGCGCCATACCCTCCGAACTGGTTGTAGTACGTCGCACTTAGATAGCGTCAGTATCTGACCGGCCAACGTCGAGAACTTGTACTCACTAGCCACCCGTCTGGGTTACGCCGACCTTGGTCACAATCTGAGCGGCCCGGGGAAGGACCGTACCAGACACGGCCACAACGGCCACGACAAGGGAGAGGAGGTTGAACATCTTTGATGAAGAGAGAGAAGCGTGGGGGGATGCAAGGAAACAGGCAAGTACAAGTACAGTACTGAGTGAGCAATGGCTCTACCAAGCAGCTTTTATATCGATCTTGAGAGAAGTATGCGGAACTCACGGGTACCTATCCAGGGCTTTCAGCACGTAGAGGACCAGACATCGGGGTACCTCGGCGCTCGGCGCTCGGCACTCGGCTCTTGATCGTTTTGACTTGCGAGAAGTAAGAGAGAAGTGCAATAACACGGTGCGGATGGCCGAGGGCAAGTTATGCGGCACAGTAAGGTATCATGAGGGCACGGGCGCGTTAGGAGAGCTGTGGACGTCAGGCATAAGGGAGCAAATACATCAAATCCAGCGCACGATACCGGTATCCGAGGACTTTAGGCCGACATCCTTCACTGTAGAGGCCTATCATACGCTGCAGGAACCTGAAAATGGGTCGAGACATCGTTGTACGACGTATGGCGCAAGACCTTGGGAGGTGACTGCGGCAATCGTCAAAGTAGTAGACCGTTTTCCTGCTGAAGAAAGTAATCCAGGGGTACAAGTAATTGCGCGCGCAGTGGCGTTCTCAGAGCCGCGTGTGTCGGTATAGAATGGCGGGAAGATATGTTTCACGCGGGAGTCTCAGCTGTGAGAAAGATGAGTTGCGACCTGATACATACAACCCACTATATAATACGTACTGAACTAGAGAGCACGCATGGGCTTGAAATCGAGCTTTAGAGCCAGCCAGTCGCAGTCGCGACGTATCATATACACCTTTACCGCATAGCGCAAAATAGCGTGACGAAGAACGACCCATCTCGAAGTGCATCATACGCGATTGTCATTGTCATCGTCAGGAATATGGCAATAAGTGTCTAGGCCGTGAAGACGATAGTCGATCTCAATAACGCCGTCATATGCGCAGATGTGCGTCGAGCCGGCGCGCCGCCCCGCCGGTGATGGTGAACCCTCCAGAGCACGAACAGTATCGCGCAGCTAAGCGGGAGATCGCGGTAGAGAAGACGCGGGAATGTCTCACAGTCGGGTTATCACGGGTAGCGATACATGACAGAGGGGACGACAATGGTTCAAAGACCTTCGTCGTGGTGGTCTGAAAGAAACTCGGCTTGGGCGCGGGTTCACCTGGGGTTCACGGCCACCGGTTGCCGCACGCGCACACGTGAGTTCTTCGAGGGATCTGAGCATCGCGCGAATGTCCTCACGCGCGTCTGATCGAGATCACGCAACTCTCCGGACGTTACCTAAACAGCCGGCTTGCATACTCAGAGAACAATCACACAAGCACCATGCTGGCGTAGGATTACCTGATACAAAGTAGGAGAGGACATGCAAGTAGAACTACAGCCGTTCGATTATAGGTAGTAGTACTCTCCATCTAGAGAAACAATTGTACACCAGAAGAACATGATGACCCAAACATGAGATAAGCACCATAATCCCCATACTGTATCCCAAGATGATAAGCCCAAGCGCTCAGAGGTAAGTGTAGGTAATGGGCACGATGCCCTGGTCGAGAGTGGCGATCTGCTCGAAGGCAGCGACGGACAGATCAAGCGAGTTGGGGTTGTTCTGGCACGTCGGACATTCATCCTCAACGGTTGCAACGACACTCGCGCCGGTGTTAGTGTTGGTGACGCGGACCTGGCGGCCGCAGAGTTCGAGGTTGAAGCGTCGGGCCTCTGAGTTCGGAGTCAGCGACGGAGAAGCCGAATGAGGATGACGACGAAGAGACTTACGGACGGCTACGATCAGAGCACTATCGGAGTTGAACTGCCCGCACGCTCCGGCATTGCCATCCTGAGTGTAATACGTCGCCCTGCCAATGGTATCAGAACGTGTGAATGGAGAGTATCGTGCATTGAAGTACTTACTCTCCACCAGTGTACGTCTGAGCAGAGGCAGAGGCAGCGGCGACGGCAACGACGATGAGAGAGAAAAAGTGGAACATGTTGAGTAAGTAGAGAATGGGAGTGGTAGAAGAGCTCAGGTGGTAAAGCGGTAGAACGAAGATTGCTGAGGTCTGCGATGAAGAAACAAGCAGACTTTATACGTTTCTGCACTAGCTGTGACCCTACAGCAAGGTAACAGTGTATGCCGGCCTGACGGTGTTTGCATGGTTTTTGAAAAGCTAGAAGGGCCAAAACCGGCGCCAGACCACCGTAGACGCTGGCAGTACATCAGCGTATCTGGAGAGACCAACAGCTCCGTATATCTCGGGCGCTGATGCGAAACGCACAGAGAGAAAACACTCTGTACCAAGTTTCGGTTTAGCTGCACTCACGGTGAGAATAGCGAGACTGGCTCAGAGCGCGTCGATACATACTGATCGCCCTAGACATACTTGAAGGGTTGAGGGATGTTAATCGCTGGCAGGAGTCTTAAACTCATTGGCTTCGTTCAAATCCTCTAAGCACGTTTGAAGGAGCAGGGTCGAGCAGTATAACCATGTGGGTATGTTGATGATGGGCGCTAGGACATTGCGGAAACCCTAATTGGCGCTATTGAGCGCAAAATCCGAGCTGTTCCGTTTCGTGGCCCTTCTGGTAGGTCCGAAAGGGTGCCGAGTGGCTCGAAATCCCACACTATACGGGCTGAAGATCCAGAAGCATGCCCCCAGAACGATATGCAGCGTGAAGAGCTGGCGGTCGAGTAAGGAACCTCAAGAACAAGATGCTTCCCTGTAAAAAGATCAGCACATACGTTGTGTAATGACATCTGCAGTTGTACTGACTTGATGTCCGATACGTGACCACCTTGAGCATATGGCTGTAGACGATCTACATTGCTCTGGAGCCTTAAGCGACTCGCTTAGCACGTGGAAAGCTTACAACTGGGATGATTGCCAGCACTCCGCTCCGGCCTAACATCGTGGGCCAGAGTTCGGCACAGGAGAAAATCAGCGTGCCCAGAACACATCCCGGTCCACCTGAAGCACGTTCGCGGCGAAGTATGCGGCAACATCCGTATGATGTTGCGGGGAAGACAGGTCCGTACGTTTCATGGTATCGGGAGCAGGTGGTGGTCAACAGAGAATCGTGATTTCCCCGCGCTGCGCGCATAGGCCCGGTTCACTCTTGATGCGGAAGAACATACCCAGGAGGCGCAGCTACCGGCTACCCTCGTCTCTTCTGGTGCACATGGTCTTGGAAAGGTATCCGTATATTGGCAATGGCCATAGGCGTTGACTAAACGCCTGGTGGTGGTGGTCGGAAAGGAACCTCGCACGACTGCGCCGAGCGCGAGTGATCGGTGACGCGCACACGTGAGTTCCTCACACCTCAATACTTTGGCGCGAGTAGCGTTGTAGAGGTCTTGGCCATGCCAGCACCAGCACATTGAGCGCGACTTTGACTCAAGTTCTAATAGGACAAAGCAATATAGGTGTGGTTCCAGGTCGCGATATACACGCAAACAGCAGAGAATACACAAGGACGACCTCTACTACGATAGACCCCCTCTCAATATCGGGTTACACCAGAGAAAGTGAAGAAGGACCGAAGAAGAACTGAAAGACCGGATGAATGGGACTATAAAATGACCGTCTTGGGCATAAGCCGAGCGCACCATGCGCTTAAAGGTACGTGTAGGAGATGGGCACGACGCCCTCATCGAGGGTAGCAATCTGCTCGAACGCGCCGACGGACAGATCGAGCGAGTTAGGGTTGTTCTGGCATCCGGGGCACTCGTCAGCGACGGTAGCTACGACGCTCGCGCCGGTGTTCGTGTTGGTGACTTGAACCTGATGGCCGCAGAGACCAGTATTGAAGCGCTGAGCCTCTGCATCGTGGTACTAGTCAGTACATATGATCAAGACGGAGGGTGGAAGAGGAGCACTCACGGACGGCCACAATGAGCGCGCTGTCGGGGTTCACTTGACCACAGGCTCCAGCGACACCGTTCTGGAAGTAGTATGTGGCCCTGGCGAGACCATCAGCAAAGGAGGACTTGAAGGGCGGAGGTGAATGCTACTGACTCGCCACCGGTGTAAGTCTGAGCAGACACCGACGAGACGGCCGCGATAGCGACGATAGCAAGTGAGATAAAGTTGAACATATTGGGTGTGTGTAAGAGTGAATGCGAGGGGCAAATGGAGGAGTAGCTGCTGGCTCGAGAGGACGAGGAGTGCTGAGGTTTGGGGTGTTAAGCGTCGATGCCTTTATACGTCTCCGGAAACAGGTCAAAGACACTGCGCCTCTCAAGAGTCCCGCGAATGGGCGTAACTGTGTGGTTCTGCGTGAAGTCTGAAGGACGTGACCTGGCGCTACTCCGTAAGAGATACTTGCGCCACATGAAACATGCAGTGGAATCAAAGACCTAGTGTATGTCCGGGGGGATCTGAAAGACGCGTAAAGCCATTGCTTCGAGCTTGAACAGGGGAGTGATACCAGATCCTTGACGCACATCAGTGCCCGTTGGAGTCGGCCGCATGAGGCTCAAGGGTTGCGTATACTTACTGACTCGAGGGGATTGAGTCCAGAGAAATATTCGCCGTCAATTGTATCCTGAGAAGGAGTCGTTCCCAAATCATGCTGGATGGGTTTCACTGTACGGAATTGACTGCAGGGTCAAGAGGAAAGCCCATGCGTGAGGTTGATGCGGCGTAATTGCGAGCTAGCATGTAGCGGAACCACGACGCGACGCTTCGAGCGCAATGGCTGAATTGTTCCGTTCGTCTGCGCTTCTAGTCAATCGGCCAGCGGTCCGAGTATACTTGAGACGCAAGCCTGAGAGTCTCATGCCCAGCACTGTACCTGAGAAAGCATAGGCCGCACGTATGATTGCAGGATACATCGAGCGACAACGGGTGTCTTTCCGGGTAATCAGTGCTTGTTTCGTGCGGCAAGAATGGTCATTGTACTGACCCACAATGCCATGCAGGCTCGTTATGATCTTGTGACTGTAGATGGTGCACCGTTCGTGTGCCTCAGATGGCATTCCGAGAGCATGCAAACCTTGCAGCTGGGTGAGAATGCCACAAGTCTACGCCGCCCCTACGCCTCGACCCTAGACGATGTCCGTCGGCGGGCACGAGGTACATCGTTTTGAGCCTTCGGTAGACATCACGTTCGTATTGAGGTCCTTGGGAATACGTATACGCTGTGGACAGCCAGCAAAGCGCACGTTTCATACCCTCGGAAGCAGGTGGTGGTCAACAGCAAGTCCTGATCTCACCGCGCGGCGCGTCGCCGCAAGTCCGTTGACGCGGAAGTCATGATGGCTCACAAACCCAAGTGGACTAGCCACCGGGTTTGTGTCTCGTATTCAAGCCAGGTCTTGTCCACCGAGTTTGAGCTTAAAGACGGTGGGTGAGAGAAGGGAAAGGCGAAGAAGAGAGTTCGGAAAACAAGTCCGGAGATCTGCGGACCGACGCCCTCGTGGGAAGGTACACGTGCTACTCTAAGCTGTGGCCGGTGCGCTTGCGCTCGACGTCTATCCCCCCACAGAGTTCGGTGACAGCGTGAAGCCGACACATTCAATCTGAGCTACACCATTTATACTATCAAGTTGCTCTGCGCGGCCCTTTGTCGTACCCTTCGATGATCACGATCTCGGACCGCCACTCGCTCTCGCCGTCTTCGTGCGCTCTGCTCTATCACGATCCGCGTCGCTACCACTGAGCTGACTCATCGCATGCGATAGGATCTGTGCGAAGTACAGTAGTTCTAAGCCCTGGGTGGAATGTCAGAACTTCCGGCTGTCCGCAATAAGGTCTCAAACATATATGACTGATTAGAGGACTTGTTCTGCCAGAGAAAGCAATGGGATACATGCGTAACGAGCGTAACACACAAAAGAAGACTTAAGGTCGGAGAGGAGAGTGTATACTATGCCTAATCGAGGAATTTGTACTCGATCGGGATAATGCCGCTACTTTCGTCCCCGATGGCATCGAAAGTAGCAACAGACAGATCAAGCGAATGAGAAGGACAACCGGGGCATGTGTCCTCGACAGCGGCTACCACACTCTTGCCGTTCGCCGTATTTACGATTTCGATGCGGCGGCCACAGTCTCCCCCGCCAGGCGCAATATCCGCCGCAGCTGTTTGGAGAGTTTTGTAAGAGTAGGCTTGCGAACATTCTTGGTTGGTGAACGACACATACAGAGGGCAGCAATAAGTGCGCTGTCGGAGTTTTGCTGGCCGCAGGATCCGAACCCTCCCTCCTGATAGTAAAAGGTAGCCCTATGTAGACTGTTAGTGCGATTGGGAGGATGAGACCACGCCGATGCGTACTGTCCACCCGTGATAAAGCCGGATGCCTGGCGACGCATGCTGTCGGAGACGGGATTGGCGAGCACAGAGGAGGCCACAGCAGCTGTGACAAGAAGAATGGCAGTTGAGAACATTGAGGAAGAGTGAGGATTGATTGAGGAGGATTGAGTGGCGGTTGGAGTGCGAGTGAAAGTCCTGTGGAAAGACGAGGATGGGGATGTTGATCTTGAAGCTGGCGACCTTTATAGTAGATGCAGTGAGTAGCGGGAGGCAAGGGAATAAGAGTGCGGGTATCGCAGGAGAATATTAACATGCATACGCGTCTGTACAACTGTACAAGGCGGGCCACTGCTACCATGCGTTGAGTGACAAGCGTACACTAAGCAAGCGCCTGACTATGCGCTGCGTAAGGACATGTCGTACCAAGTTCGTAGGACGTTTTGCGCGGGGGAGTCAAGTTGTAGTAGCGATAATCTTCTCTAACACAGGCTTCACCCCGAGGCTCACGTGTCCATTGTCCGGCAACGGCGTGAACATGTCTTCAATAGGATCTCACTAGCATCATAGTAAGCAGTGAGCGCAAGAGCGCAGCGCTAAATTTCGTAGCATACCAGAGAGCAGACGCCAAAGGACTTCCTACCCCGCCGTCAGAATGCTGGCATTCAACCAGATGTGTCGCCTCCTGTAACTCCGAGTCGCGAAGTAGCCGTGTTGACAGGTCAGCGGCCCGCACTGAATAGGGCGGGTCGATATGTAGAGTGGGCGAAGGTCGTCGGGTGTCAAGCTCTCAGCGCCCCTCTTGATGCCATGCAAAGATTGGTGAGCTTCACCAGGGCTTGGCGGCGACCACAGCGTAAAGTCCTAAAATGTCTTGATAAGGATCTGAACGCAATTCCCGAAGTTCGCTTTGGATTCAAGTATAATTCTAGCCGATTCAAATACTGCGCGCAGTCTCCTAAGCGCATCCCATCGGATGAAGAATGCTGGTGAGATCCGACGAAGATTGTGTCGGCAGTAAGAATACGAGGTAGAATAGCTCGTGAGAGATACAATTCGATGTCGTGGTTGAGGATGTTGAGGGCGTGGGGCGCGGTCGGTGTGGCGGCGCGATGCCGGCGTACAAGCGACTTCTTGGTTTTGCCTCTTGCCACGACGACCACCCCTCGACGCTTCCCTCTCTCCCTGTCCTCCTCCTATCTGCCCGCTTCACCTGCAATGATGTCTGAACTATGATGGCCCTCTCCTCTGGTACGGGCCCGGAACTAGTTAACCCTCTGCATTGCGATGACTGATGCCTGTCAGGTAGCCGAACTAGTCGTCACCTTGGAGAAGTAAATAGTGTCGTTGCCGGAAGTATGGTAAGTCTTGTCCTCTGCGTCGCTGCGACCTTCTCGAGGAATCGCTAACGGCGGCACGTAGTGAACGCTTGCACGCTTGGCCGCCCAAATCGAGCCTCGCCACGCCTACCGCCCATCGCGCACGCCCGCTTCATACTGGTATGTCCTCGATTGCATGTCTTCTGATAGCCCGCTCACTGTCTATCCCTCCAGGTTGCTCAATGATGGAACTGCGGTGTGGGTACGCCGAGGAGGAGGTAATGCCAGAGGCGAGAGGGCGGTAGTGGCGTTCAATATAGTAGATTATTCGCATGTATGAGCCTCGAGATAATGTACACTGTACCTACCCAGCGATGCATAATATATAATTTCTCGTCCTTGTCACCATATATCGCTATACTGCTGGTGTACCGATGCCCAGTACCAGCACCCAATAGCTGCCTGAACAGGGCCGAAGAATCCTAGAGAATCCTGGGAGAATTCCGTCGGGGTGCTGTTCCGGCATGTGATCACCGCCGCACGAATTTTACCCGTATCATGCTCCATTCCGGAACGGTTCACTATGGATTGGGTGACACCGAATCCTCTCTCAATCTTATGCGAATCTATCTGGGATTTCGGGGATCCCGGTATGATTCCGCGTGAAGACATTTTGTGGCTTTACGCTGTGGACAGGTTGTACGACGCTGGCAGAAGTATCAAAGTGAACATTCAGAAGACGGCGGTCCCGCCTACAGGTGTCGGCTAAATGCGAGCTCTGCATTCCGTGTCATTGACATGGTGGTTCGGAACAAACCTGCGCAACCGCCGGACGCGATCACGGTTGTGGCGATCGCAACACGGACCGAGTCCGATGGGGTGGGATTATGAGCTGAATAGGTCCATTTACATCCGCTTAGATGCTGCAGCAAGTGTCTAGATGCCTGAATCCTACGCAGGTGCAGTGCGAAGAACGAGTGTCACCATGCGGGAGGCAAGGTGAGGCAGGTACCGGTGTGCCATGGTGCAACAACTTTGCCACTCCCTCCCTCTTTCATTAACATTGCTCGACGTTCCAGCGCTCTACGTCGGGGAATGTTCTTCGGGCCCGGGATCTTGTGCGCACGTCTCGGATTGGATGCCAGCCTTTCGCGCGTCGTGCGCGTCTATGAGGTAACCGCGGGCGGACGTCTGTGCTGCCAACTACCAGCGACCATCTCGGAGTCTGACAGCGTTCAAAAGCACGATGCTGTAGATAGTAACCGTGTTCAATGCCTGCACAATCCTTGTCATGAAAGGCGGCGAGCGGGATCTCTCCCCCATCCTTTCTTGCTCCCACCGTGGCACTTGGCGCGCAAGCTCAAAGACCTGCTCCGGTGGACTCGCGCCTTGCTGTGACGGGCCTAACTAGTACAGAACGAGTCAGGTCGAATTGATGTGGCAAGAGTACGAGATCTACAGAACGTAAGTAGCTCCGAGACTGGTGACGGGACGAAGAGAAGGGACGACGCGATTGCGACGCGTTGATGGATTAGAGAGTATTCCCAACCGCCGAATTCGAGCCTCTGCGAGCTTGCTGATCGCCGCGTCCTGCCGGGTTCGACTTACTCGGCCAGACTTTTATAAGGGCTGCTTTAGGAGACTAGGCCAGACTCGGCCCACCCTTCGCCGTCCTCACTGTACTGCACCAAGAAAATCATATGCGCAGAGACGCGCAGGTCTACAGAACACGACAGCGGGCTTCCGGGGCTGTCGGGACGGACGGGATCGCGCAGACAGCGCGGGCGGCGTTGCAAGTCCGAGCGCTGTGTGGAATTATACCTGTCCTCTTCAACTTGCCGGGCGTGCCGATCAGTGCTGATGGCGTTCGACCAATCAGAGCTGGCTGGGAGACCATGGGACCCCACCGTCCGACAGAGACGCTCGTTGTGCATAGCGAAGCAGAAAGGAATGCTACAAATATTACCTTTGGATCTCCCTGTCATCCTAGGCTGCTCTAACCCACTCTTACTGTGTTGCACGACTCGGGATTTTTTGCGGAACCTCGAGCTGGCGAGTTGCAGATCGTCGCGCATCAATTACCCACGCATCATGCCACGTGACCCCGAGCGCACCTACACTGAACTCCTCTTCCATTCGTCCCGCAAGTACGCCTCCTGGGATCCCGAAGTGCCCGTGCGCGTTGGCGACTGGGGTGTCATCACCCGCGGTACTCGCTCGCCGTGGTATGCCTTTTGGGCGTATGGTCGTAGACAAGGCATATTTCTGAAACATGGAAACATCTACGAGGACGGACGCGCGGCGGACTTCGCCATACCACCTCCCAAGACGCATGAGCATCAAGGGAGCACAGGTATCAGCTGGGTCGTCAGTCAGAACGCAGTGAAAGTTGGTACGACTGGGGATGCGAGCGCGTGAGTATGATCCCCAGCATACGAATTTTCTTACTAATATCGACGTACTATTCCAGCCAAACCCCTTCTTCTATCAACTGCCGAGCCCAAGCATCGTTCAAGTTCAGTGCAGGGCGTGGCGCGGTGCTCTGCATGGACGGCGACACGATCACGACAATCGACCCTCCAGGCGCTCTCCGACCGTTGCTCGACGACACATCGCTACCAGAGGGTGTCGTCGTCGTCTCCGAAGTGCATGCCACCTCGTCTTACGCACGATACCTCGGGACGTCCGCGGAGCGTCAGGTCAGCATCGGCCTCCGCGCCACAGCCCCTGCGCTGCCTGACGTGGGCGGCGCCGATGTCGGGGCGGAGTGGCTTATCAGCTCTACGGCGGGGAACTTCAAGAGCAAGATCAACCCCGACGGCGCGAGGACTTATTACCCGCTCTTCCGTCTCGTCGCCCTCGACGGCGCGCATGTATCCAACGGTCCCGTCCTTCTGCTCTCCGACGAGAGCGCTCTACGTCGTGGCAACCGCACCGGCAACGGCCCGTTCCGGTGCAAATCCCGCCCGACCACGGAATCCCCGGAATCTGAGGTGAGGCGCTCGTAATCAGTAGACCTGTGCGTACTGATCCTCCATAGAATCACACTGTCTCTGGCTCAATCATCAACGGCGAAAGCCCATCGTAGATATGTTTCGGCTGCTCGCGACTCTGACACACGATATCGTTTTGCAATTCCGTAGTTCTGTGCCTGTAACTCGTTCTGCTCTCGATCTGCTATGGTATATGTATGTCTGTGCGCTGTGTACAATGTTTGCGAAGAATATAGTGACTTCCCTGGAAATCTGCTTACGTCTCGCTTTGAGACGGTCGGCCGTGCGTTTGCGCCAACGCCTTCCCATTTTTAGGTATCTGCGATATACGCGAGACCAGTAACAGCCCACGCGCATTGGAACATCATTTCATTCACATCCATACAAACATCTAGCTCTGAGTGCACTGTACAATATAATAGTATTTTGTCCAAGCATTCCTTCATCCTTAAGCACCATCCTTCTCAATCTTCTCCAGCGCCTCCACAAACCCATCCCACCCCTGCAAAACCCTGACAGCCCCCACACCCCTCAACATCCACACCGCCTCTCCTTCCCCTCCTCATAAACGCCCGCATACGACTGAACTTCGCTGCGTGACAGACAATAGTTCCTACTCCGCCGCGAATATACCAGCCTTCAAGCCGATGCGTTTCGCCTCATAACTCCGACTCACACATTAGCCGCGTTGACATGTCAGCGACCCACGCTGAATAGTACGACGTCAATTTAGAGCGGGTGTAGGTCGTCTGCTGTCGGGCCTTCAGCATCCCTCCCGATGCCATGCAGAGATTGGTGAGCCTCGCAAGGGCTTGGCGACGACTGCTGACAGAAGTGGTCGGGAAGCACATTCAGAACGTTGGTTCCGCCTACAGATGTCGGTTGAATGCAAGATCTGCGTTTCGTCTTCTGGTGGTGGTGGCTCGGAACAAACCTGTGCGCGATCACGTTTGTGGCGATCGCGACACGGCCCGAGTCACCCGATGTGGGTGAGGATGAGCTGAACGCGTCCGTGCTCTCCGTGCTCCGAGATCTCAACCCACCCGGAGCATGCAGCAGCTTGTGGCACAGTTCAGCTTCGACGCCAGCCTTGCGCTCATCTGCGCGGACCCCGACGCGTCGCGCGCGTCTATCACGTGACCGCGCGCGTCTGGGCTGCCGTCCACCTTCCAGTCCACGTCCACGTCGAGTCTTGCAGCAGCTTGCAGCGTCGTAAACGCCGTGGAAGGTGACGACGTTCTGCGCCATCTCATGGGGGATGGCAGGCCGGATATCTCTTCACCCGTCCCTGAGTGCTCTGGGCAAATCAGTGCGTACTACGGCACATTCCACCGCGACATGACCTGCCCCAAGGAACCTGCACTTTGCCGCGACACGTTTTGGTCGGTAGATAACAAGTCAATTGGAATGGATGTGGCGCGAGTGGGAGAATAAGGGGACGTAGGCAGGGTAGAGACTTGCGCTGGCGAGACGAGAACGCGACGCACGCGCACGTCTATCGAGGCTCACGAGCTCACATTCCTTGTTCATCATATAGCATTGATAACAATGGCCGCAGCTACATCGGGAGACCCAAAAGGAGTATAAATATAAGAGTGAGAGTCCCTACTATGCCCTATTCATTCAACATTTTTGACTTGGGTTCATGACGCGCACACGTGAGTTGATAGCACGTCGCGGTCAGGACTTATGTTGGGTCAGGATAGAGCAATGACATGGCATTGAATATATGGTACAACTAGCAATCATAGCAAACAGGATAACAGCCATGTTGCGTGGAATTCCCCGCATTCAGAGCATTCAGAAAGCTAGTGTAGTGCGCCAGAGAGGCCGCTAATACGCCTGATCGCCTTTGGTATCAATGGTGCGCCTAGCTTTCCCTTCGTCAGGTGATCGATTGTCAAAGTGAGTCCTCCATCTGCTGTTCTGCGCTGCAGGCCAAGGGTTGAAAGCATCATCGGGCGCCGAGTATCTTTTTCAGGGTATAGGTCAGCAAACTCTGTATACTCGTGGAACTCGTGATCTACTCACCCGAGCCCGCACCATTTAGCATCCCAGTACCAGTTCAAATGCTCATCAGGGTTATAGTTCTTCGAACGCAGGAAATTGCGTAGCGCGCTCATGACCTCCTGGCGCCTGTCCTCGTCAGTCCACCAGCCGTTGGAGCCCTTCGAGTAGTTGGTATATAAAGATATGACCACTCGCACACTCTTAGGCGTCAAGCACTCGTTCATCGCGAGCTCTTCTCCAGTCTTAAACCCTAGAACTAGCAACAGGCGGTCTCGCAGCGCGTCCTTCTCCACAATGTTCAGATGTGGGTGCGAGCGTGTCTTGCTCAGATTCGCCAAGGTCGGTTTGAAAGGCATAGACGGAGAGTGCAAATAATTGTGACGTCTTAGTAACGCAATGACTTGCGTCCACGACATAGCGAAGCCGAAGTGCATCAGCGGTGGCCGCTGCTGGCCGTCTCCGGTGCATGCATCGGGATCAAAGTCTTCGCGAAGCTCCTTCTGCGGCACACGTATGTCCATAAGAGTCCGCATAACCTCAAGTAATACGTAAGATACAGAGCAAGCAAGTGACGGCAATAGCGACGTACGGCACCTCGGGCTTCTTTCACGAACTTGATCGCAGTGTCAGTCATTTGGTCCACAGCAGGAGCTCGTATCATCTCGGGCGTGACGACAGTAGTACCGCCGTCGACTTCCATCGTAGGGGCGGGAGGTAAGGACATAGCGACTTAAAGATGAGTGGGTTGAGCTGGTGGAAGTCTGGTCGCAGCCGCGGCGAGTATATATGGGACATCGGCGATTGCCGAGGTTCAGGCACCATAATCAGGTTCTGGCGTCTACCCTCTTCCAACCACGACGACCGCGACCTCTGCGTAGTTACTCTTGTTCCGCATGGGACTGCCGTTCCGCTTTGAGAACAAGTTCGATGTCTATTATGCTCGGTTAGGGGGCCGCTGCCTGGCCTTCGCGTTCTCAGAATAGTTAGTGGTGACCACCCGCATCATGATGGCTCCTCGCAAAGGCTGGGCAGCACTGGTTGTTCAGGCCCTTCGATGCCCTAGCTTGCGTTCTATCGTACCCTTTTGGAAGAAAGGGAAGACGGTTGTAACCACTAAGAAGCAGATGCCGTGAGATCTTACAGACTATTCGCACACGCTGCCAGCACGAGTCTTTTGTTCTTGCTTACAAGCTGCTTCTTGCGGTGTTAACGCCAATAGCTTCCAGATGGCCGTGAAGCGCGACTATTGTTTCCTTTTCTCTATATGCTGTACGTCTGTGAGAACCCGTTTGTCCTTCTCGGCCATACTTACGCTCCGATCGGTAGAGGATCATTCTCTGAATCATCTGGGCAAGTTGAGCATCGGCTATATAAGCCAGCCACCTGCTGAGCTCTTCTTCTTCATCACATCTCGCCCTACAGTCAGAGTACATCGCTAGCGACTGCGCAACGCACTTCCGACCACCGCCTCATCCACCCCAACGATCCACTCAGCGCCATTGACGATGCCAGACAACGAGCTTGGATTCATGCAGCTCTTTAAGGCCTCCTTCTCCAAAGAACTCCAGGCGGCTTATCGATATGCTCTGCAACCTTCAGGTGATGGACGTCCGGCGTACGAGGCTGTATCCTACGGGCTCATCAATACCGTCATCACCCGACACTGCACGGAGTTGGCATTAGCCCGGGGTGCTGCATCGGAAGAGATGACGATCACAGTCCCGCAAGGGCGCGTGCAGAAGGCTAACAGCTACCGGATCCCCGACTTCATCGTGCAGCTCATGCGAAACGTTCTGGGCCCACTGAAATTCATGTACTTCTGGGAGGTCAAGCGCCCCGTTCTTCTGGAAGCAATGGAAGATGAGATCACAGACTCGCCGAGCGGTTGGTCTGCTGGCTCGTCGGAGCTCAGTGTAGAAGACGAGGAAGGGACAGTCAACGAGGACAAGGAAGACGAAGACGAAGAAGAGGACGAAGAAGAGGACGAAGAAGAGGATGAGGACAAGGACAAGAGTGCGGACGTAGAAGAAGAAGACGACGATGAGCGCGAGCGCAGCGACGACGGACGACTTGAAGATGAAGATGAAGAACAACCTGACGAAGCCGCACAAGACGACGGCAACGACGACAATGCCAATGCCAATATGGAGGCCGAACCGGAGACTTTTACGGCGGAGTTCTGTCAGGCGTATGTTGTGCTTTACAACGTCGAGATCTTCCAGCAGATCCGCGAGCAGGCCGAGCTCACTTTCTCGAAAGGGATCAAACAGGACTACATCTTTGTGTTCAGCTCCTCTGGCGGATACTTCTCGTTGACCGTCTTTGTGAACAGCAGTGGTAACGCGGCTACAAGAGAGGCGCGGCGTTCGCGCCTGAATCAGTACTGGGCATGGCGGCGGGAAATGGAGGCGCACACGCACAAACTTCATCAAAACTCGGCCAAGCTGCTCAAGGCTGTGGCATCTAAGGACGCCTTTTGGAAGACGCTGGATCCCAAGGAGAAGAAGAAACGTATGGACGCTGCCAAGGCTCCACTGACGCAGAAGTACAACACTCGCCATGAGATCGTGTACCACGCGGTCGAAATGTTCGAGGATATCGCCGGCGTTATGCGGCCGAGCAAATGGCTCGTTCACGCCCTCGATATCATCCGGCGAGCCAGCGGCATGCACATCCCGGATGGAGCTCTCCGAGATGAATGGTCACACTTTTCGACAAACGGCATCCCGACGCCAGTTCTCGACGCCGCGACTTTGGTATGTTCTACCTCCTACGCCTCGATCTATGCTCATGCAAGGCTGATACCTCATAGACCCGTATGAAGGAAGCTGCGGTAGCCTACACGGAAGGGGATGTAGGCTACCAGTGCAGAACTCTGATCAGTCGGCCGTTAAGCGCTTCGGGACCGGAATACAAGTCTAAGCAGTCTACGCCCTCGAGTTCGCGTAGCCAGACGCCTCTACTGGACGCAGACGTGGGGCCAGCGGGTCGTACTCGTGGGCAGATGACCGGAAGAGCCGGAGGCCAGGTAGAAGAGGTGACCAACCTTTTGGGCAATATGCAGGTACAGCATCGTCGGTCTCCTAGGGTAGCTGCCGGCGCCGGCACGTCCACCCGCGATTCCTCGGGGTCGCCTGCTCCTACTCGAGGCGCGCGTTGAAAGAGTCACAAGGGCACCGCTCGCTGTGACGATGCCCAGGCGCAGCGGACATGGAACCTCGGTCGTGGACAAGGACTTGTCAGTATTGAAACGTCGCAATTTCAGAATGACTGTGACCCGATATGTTGTATCGTGACTGAAGAATGACTCCATATTGTCCGTATCTATTCGCGCGTGTATGATATCAAGTTGTATGTTGATTGTGCGTAGTGAATATCTATGGCAAGAGCGATGCAAGAGCGGATGGTGGTGGTTTGATCAGCCCAACGCGGGCGAACGTGATTCGAGCTCCTTTGCAGGTGCATCGTTGAACTTCCTTCTCCAGTGGCTGTTCCCCTCGGCAGGCCACAAGTTGTACTCGTCCCACGGCGCCGAATACCTACATATAGCGAGCGTCAGTCCAGCGAGAAGACGATCACAATAGGCAATACATACCCATACCCGCACCTCTCACCATCCCAATGCCACCCAACCCTTGGAACCCTCCTCTCATACCCCTCAAATCCTCTCTTCATCTCCTCCACAATCGCCTTGATGCCTTCAAGCCTGAAACGCCTCGCGCGCTCGCGTTTGAACACCACGTCGTAGTTCGAGAACAGAATGAACAAGTGCCGGCGTTCGGGGTGGAAAGCCTCTTCGACAGATATAGAGCGGCTTAGGACGTTCCCTCCACATTCGAGATAGCTGCGCATGCAGGTTTGCACGAGGCCTAGATGGCCCGAGTTGTACTTGCTGGTTGTACCGACCGGCACGCCATCTCGGTATACATCACGCGACGGGGCGACCCCGAACTTTTCGGCGCAGTAGAGCATTTGGTCGGAGGTCAGAGCGTAGCCGTGGTTCATCATGGGCGCCTGAATTGGCTTGGTTGGGGAGGGGATGAACCGGTCGTCTAGTTTGCGCATGGCGGGGCGAAGCTCTGCGAGGCGCGCGTAGATCTGCGCGGATACATAGCGTCAGTCTAAGCGAAGTCAGAATGCAAGTCCACTGTACACGCACCTCGGCTCGTATCCTCTTGCGCAAATCCTGAATCCTGATCCCGGCCTTCGCGGCTATGTCCTTAGTGGACGCACTCGGTCCTGCATCGAACTCGCCCAGCACACCGAGCGTGATATCTACGTGGACGTCGTTCTCGAGAGCAAGTCTGGGGACCGAGGCTTCTAGAGCCATAGTGGACTAGAAATGGAGAGGGCCATATAAGGTGAATTAAAGTGCATTTATATTGTGGTCATGGTGGTCGTGGTTCACAACGCCCCGCGGCGCGCGCGGCCGACTCCCGAGGTGTGTGTGTGCGGACCGAACTGATCCGGACACCGGGCACACGTAGGGTCATAATTACAATAGGGATAGGCAACACAGGCTGATGAGTGCAGCTTAGATCGTTCGCGAAAGCATGATTCAGTCAAAGTTCAGGCAGGTTCAGGCTCTGCGATAACGGTGAATCAACTACGAAGCTCTATTGAATGAAAGCCATTGGACGCGTACGTCTATGGCAGGAGTACGGTCTTCGTTCTCGCAGTCTACACTTGCATGGTATCGTCGGCAATCTCGTCCAACTTGTGTTCCGAGTGGTCGTAAAGGGTCAGCAGGCGCTTGCGCTCGGTGTTCTCGGTGTTCTTTTCGAGGACCCAGAAGCTGCGCGGCCAGCCGGTCCTAGCGATCTCATGTGCAGGCCAGATGTTGTAGGTATCCCACGGAGAAGAATATCTGCACGTATAGCGTCAGTGCCATGCCGCGATGAGAGCCTTATCACCTACCTGATCCCACACAATTCGTAGTCCCAGTACCATGCACCAATTGCGTCCAGCTTCTCGATAACTCTCTCAAACGCGATAACCTCTTCTTGGACAGTGGAACCGGCACCAAAGTTGAGGTTCGAATAGGTTGTGAGAACCCAGATCTTGTCGTGCGTGTTTAGGCACTCCACGCTCTTCAAATTCGGGACGCCGCAAGTCTCTTGCAGACGCTGTAAAAGGAGATCCCTCGTTTCCATCTGTACAGATTCTAACTCCATGTAGGCATCGTTCGGCAACATGTACTCGGGAGGCGTGTCCGGATCGGGCTCCGGCGCGCACTCAAAGGCATTGGCATAGTTCCGCACGTCTTGCATAGACAGGGCAACGCCAAAGTGTAGAAGAGGGAGTTCGAACGTCGGTCCCTCGCCTTTGATGACCCTCTCTGGTTCGAGTTGCGCAAAGGGTGTACGCCTTTCGTGAAGAATACGAAGGATCTGATCGGCGTCCAAGACACTCATCAGAACTGGCGCAATGGAATAGACAGCTCTGACTGGCGACAGACCTCTTGACGCACCTCCCGCGCTCTGGCATCAATATCGTCAGCCTGATCTTCATCTTGATCCAGGGCTTCTTGCGCAGCGGAGCCCAAAAGCATCTCTGGGACGATGAAGATGTCGGTATTGGGTAAAATGGGGAGAGGATCCATGATGAGCGAGTTTGATTTATGGGCTGTCGTGTTGTCGTAGACCCCTTTATATTCATTAGCTCGGGAATTGCCGGCAGCGTCGTTGATCAGCGAGCTGGTTTGTGCTCCGTCTTGCTTCTGGATCACAATATCAACATCATTGGTGAGTAGATGTCCGCTTTCTTGCCGCCGACGAAGAGACTCACGCGTCGATCGGCTTTCAGGCGGAGAATACGAGAATCGTCCAGTACTGGACCAACGATTCTATGCGATACGCGTATTCCAAGCTGAGACAGCGCAATCCACAGCCGTTACTGGGCACACGCCCAAAGCACCCAGCACCCGCCAACCCCGCTGCGGCGCATGAACATAACACTCGCGCGAAGGCACCGGCCGCTGGAGGCGAAGGAGCATAATCGTAGGCCAATAGGATGACGGCCGGTGGCCGGGACTGTAGAACTCGAGGGTGTATATGTCGATCGCGTGCCATTCGCGAAGGAACTGTAGATGCTGTTATTTATTTCACGGTTGCGCAAGCAAGCCTAAACAGACGTTGTGTACTATGTGTCCGCTTGTGCTTGGTATATCCTCATGAATTTTTGCCTCAAGCCGTTGCGAAATGATCTGGACCAATCCGCCGCGCATGTCGGTGTATCGGCGAGGGCGGGGGCGTCCTTACGCGCAAGTAAGGGGATCTCGAGTCTTCGTTCAAGATGGAGCAAATGACAGTGGATTTGACAACGCGTAGACCCGCCAGACGCTGCTCATGGTGGTCGAGGGCCACAACGCAGCTTGAACGACCGCGCGACCTCGCTACGGACCGAACTGATCCGGACTCGGGGCACACGCCTCTATCACTCAGCACACCGCAAGGCCACCCGCCCTCCTCCCTGCACCCTGCTTCCAGCCCCCACCCCCCCTCACCCACCCTCCACACCACCATCATCCTATCCTAGTC
>UWZB01000072.1:0-80944 GCA_900536885.1 Peniophora sp. CBMAI 1063
ACCCAAAACTCTAGGGTCGGACCTCAACTCTCTATATATTTTGTGCGGGAGTGCGAAAACTCTGGACTTGGGCGGGCCGGTGTTCTCTATGCTCTCTGACTGGAACGACCGGCCCGAAACTCTCTATGACGGTGCGCCGGGCCGAAAATCTCTGCAACCCGGGCCACGGCTAAAAATCTCTCCGGTGAGCAAAAATCTATGGTGGTCGAATAAAACACCACAATGACCACCATAGTCGGATGCTTATATGATGCTCTGTATCTGTACCGGAGATCCGTTGCTGTGCAATGACCGAATCAAGGGACTTGAGCAAAGGGTACCATTCACGACGTAGGCGGCGCTTATAGTCCTTGCGAAGTGAGTTCTTCGTTGATCTGGCGGCGAGTGTTCTCCCAACGTCTTCATATACTCCGCATATCTCCACTGAGGCCAGAGCTGAACACCATCATCAATTGTGAGAGTTGCGGCAGGCATTGACAAGCAATGAATCTCACTGTCGACATATTCCAAGGGTGATGAACACAGTGTCAATATCCCACGAGCGATGATATCCAGGACGTCATGCTCGCGCACAAGTGCTGCTATGCACTCCGAAACGTATTTAGTGAGATAACTGGTTGCGGGTAAGTAATGACAAGGTTGCGCGCAGTCCTCAATACTGACCTCAAAATGCCTTGCACGCTTTTGATGATGAGCAAGTGTAGGTGTGCGTGATCTGGCGGAATGTTCTGTCGGCGCCCCTCTCTCCTGACCATCTCACAGAGGGAACGGACTAGGCCAGATGATAGGAGGTACGGTCGAAATCCCTCGTGGGTCAGGACCGTCCGTTGCAAAGCGATGCAACTCGCAAGTAGTGGATGGCAATTGGGGTCATTGGTGTCCACAGTTTCGACCGTCACTGTCAGACGCTTCAAGTATGATTCGGCACCGTACTTCAGAAAGACTTCTTGCTCAATGAAGCGCCGCAGTTCGTCATGCTCCTCAATTAAAGACGCAAATACGACTGTACCCAGCATTTCGAAGGCGTCTCGCCAAGGCTCGTCGCGATAGAACCAACACATGAGATATAGCTCACGAGTGCTCAAGAACTCAGGACTGTCGGGGTGATAGGTAAGTACATCGCTGAATGGGCTTTAGTTAGTGATGCAGTTAAGGTTCCAAGATCTTTGATCTCACCGCTTAGCATGCAAGTACGAACCGAGCATGTTACGAAGCAGCATCCTGAGTTGTCTGGGTACGCCAGGCGCGGCTCGTTCCAGACGGTTCCCATCGATGAATATATCTCGGTGAGTTGAGCAACGCTCCCAAACCCCCAAAGCCAATTCACAGATGTCGTCGCACAAGCGCGACTTCTCTTGCATGAAGCGTGGCCCGGCTTGGAAACATCCAAGAATTGCCTCCATGACCTTCATCATGTCTAACACCCAATTCTAGGGAGGAAAGGTCACCGCATTTCCAAGAGTAAGAGAAAGAGGACATACTGAGAACTCGTTGAAGAAGTCTTCTGACGAAACGGCTTCTAAACATAGGGAGCATAGCCCGGCGTCCAAGAGATTCAGCCAAGGCTTCGAAGGACGATAGCGGGTATCTGCTACTTCGATGTCGATAGGGATGAGGGCTGAATGAGCGAATACCGAGAGCGTTCGGGTTAGACCCCATAAAACAGGATTCCTGAGACCACATGGAGAACGCTCGCGATACGCGGTCAACCATACACGAATGAAACCATGAGGATCTCTGCGAAGGAGCTCATCAACCTCGCGAAGTGGTTCTTTGAGGTAGCCGGCAGTTGCGTAGCTGGAACAGCGTAGGATCAGTATAGGGAAGAGGGAAGTCAGACGACAGGCCACGAACACTTCATCAACAGTTCGTGATGGGTCACTCAGTAAGTCCCGCGCCCAGAGTGGAGGCATGGTTTCTATCGCTTTGGGAGTGCTCATGTCAAGGGGACGAACTGAAGAATAGACACTACTGGCGCGCAAGTACAGTATCTGGTCAGATACTAAGAGTTCGTGGAAGCCAGACTACGCTGGCCCAATGAGCAAGTCGATCGTGATGCTTCGTGATGGTGGTCGAAGACAAGACTCCGATGAGAATTGTGCGCGCTTGTTAGTCTTCACGTTCCCCGGCTTCACGATGCTCATCAGTACCCCTGAAAACCCGCACGCATCTGCGAGACGAATCCGGGGCTGTCCTTCGAGATGATCCGGGGCTTAGTAAGCTGGAGGTTCGAGATAGTCCGGGGCTCGGGGATGGGGTTCGATACGCCGAGCACCGGATTGCAGAAATCGGACCAAATATGGGAATGGCGCTTTGGGTTATGAACTAGGTGCACGAAGTCGCCGCGCTGATTCAGTGCAGTGGCAGGTCCTTGCACACATAGTATACGCGGTAATATGGCGATGAATGAAAAGTATGGCCGCGTCGAGGGGTAGGTATGTTTCGATGCGAAGTACTGAGGTTTAGGACTCGAAGGAACGGGTGAACAATGGCGAGGAGTACACGAACGACTTCCTCTCGCGTCCACTGTGACGCGCTCACGAGACCGACGCGCTTGCGCGGCGTCGCGAAGGTGGGGAACACCGAGGGGACACTGCCATCTTTGGCATTCGCGAGTCGAAGACGCCGGATGCTCAAGCGCCCATGGACTAAAGGAGCGGCGAGCCTATCATAATTCGAGGGGAAATGCGCCAGATAATCGATGAGTAACGCTCATTGCATATGCTTCGAGACTAATCCGATGCTCAGGATGACCGGACCGAGTGAAGTGCGAGACAATCCGGTGTTCGAATCCGGTGCCCCCTATCTCGCACCTTTGTGCGGGTTTTCAGGGGTACTTGCTCATCTACGCCGTGCAAGCGCTATGCCAGCGTCTGGGGTAATGCTCTGTCGGAATGCGGAGACTACCCCTGGATACGCCTGTTCCGCCACGGGCGCTCCTCGGCGAATATATATAAACCTGTAGTGGACATGGAAGTCTTCGGAGAGAAGCGGAAGCTAGGCACCGACTACGTGGCCGTGGTGGGCGTGCAGGCCACGTTCGGCGACCGATGGTTCCTTCCCGCCCTTGTGGCGCGCCAGCGGCAAAGCGCGACTTGCTTCTGACCAGCACCTACGAGACTGCGACTGCAGCTGTGGCTCACCTTCGTACCATCGTAGGTAGCCGAACTCGAATATCATGGCTATCTTCATGGATGTTGAAGTACACGTAGTGAATATTGATCAGAGGTTCTTCGCTTTGTCGCCACCCCGACCCGCTTGATCCCCGGTCTCTTCTTTGCTCGGGTCTGGTCTGAAGTGTCCCACTGCATCCTGATAACGCATCTGTGACCTTCGCTCGAGGGTTCCGTTGCATCTCACGATCTGAGTCCTACAGCCAATATGCCGCAACCACCCCGCGCTGCACACGCGCCAGACTCACCGCGCTCCTCACACTCACCACCGCCGACGGGTCTGCAAGGAGATGTCGAAATGGAACTCATGGGACTTGCCTCGGCACTGTATACATTGGGCATGACTGTTGTTGCTGATGCAACGCGCGAGAAGGGACCCGCAGGCGCTCGGAAGCAGGTCGGGGGACGAGTGTACGTATCACTCATTGTTTTGCACGAGGGCCAGTGGTGCTGACTATGATTCTTGTGTGCAGGGAGAACGTTGTGCAGCATCTAGCAACGCTCGACTTGATGTCAAAGGAGCTACATACGCCTGTCCCGCTCGCCGTACTGGAGTCGATTGACAATGCACGGAACCCAGCTGCTTTCACGCGCGAGACGGTTGAGCGAGCCGCTACCGAGAACCAATTCTTGCATGGGAAGATGCGTGCGGTTGAGGTACGCTACCTTTTGTTCAACAAATCACCATCTCGACCCGGTGTGCTGATCATGCCCGGCCGGCGTAGTCATACAAGATGATGTTGGACGACGCGCTACGTGATGCTTTTCCTGAGATTGCGAGTGCTTTGCCTCCAGCGCAGCCGTCTGGCGAGGCGAACGGTGTGCAGATAAAGACAGAGAACGGTGCATAGTAGGATCTGAACGTCAGGGTGTGAACGGGGGCTGTGCCTTGTACCGAATGTAGCGAATAGCGTACACGTATCACTGTCCATTTGTGTCCTTAACAGGATTAATTAAGATAAAGATCTCGCCGTCTCGGACCTGTCAACGGTCACTAGCTTGCGGTTGCCAGGCCCATGATAGCGACGCCCGTCCGCTGACGCCCGCGCCGGAGAGGCGGAAGTGTCATGTTAATAAGGGCGCTCGGGGGGCGCGCGGAGCCGCTTTGCCGCCCATTCGCTCTCTCTTCTCGCTCTCAGCAGCCCTCTTTCTCGCCTCTCTTTCTTTCTCGACCACATCTTGACGGCTATACCCCGTTCCCGTTCCCGTACCGTCCACGCTCGCTTGATACGACTTCTCGACGAAAAGATCTAATCAGGAAACGAATATCACCTTCTACCTCGTTCCACGTCCAACGTCAGCGCCCATGAGCGCTCTTCTTGACAAGTATACTGCCCTCTCGGGAAAGAGTTCAAGGGACGATGTATTCAAAGCTTTGAAGGGGATCGAAGATGGTGCGTCTATTCCCGTATTTGGGAAAGCTATGTATTGATACTGCCGCACAGCGTCGCCGCTGCAGGTGAAGGACGGCGAGCGTATACGGCTCGTCAACGCGCTGCTTGATGACCTGAACAAGCTCAAGAAGGGCAAAGATACCAGCAGACTGGATATCTCCGGTATGCGTGCTTCCATTTCATTATCTTCGGACCTTCCTGAGCTAGTCGGTATAGATGCCGCGCAGGCGTTGGGCGCACTCAAGTCGTTGGGAAAGCACCCGAGTGGTGCCCGCATCCTCGCACAGAAAGATAATCTCTCTTTCTTGCTCGCACTTTCGGAGACATACTACAAGGAGAATCTGGATGCTGCGCTTGAGTCCCTGCGCTGTATTGCAAACTCGATGCTGCTTGTGGAAGAGGCCCGGCGGACGCTTATCGGCGAGGATATCAAGGGTGGAGACATTGCACTGCGCTTACTTGAGGTGCGTTTCGCCGGTTACCGTTGTATTTGTCTGAATGATATTGATGACTCCCGCTGTAGAAATCAAATTCCCCCGATACGATCTTCTTGAGCAGTCGTATACTGTTCCTCGCCACAGCATCTTCCGCCCACGGCGGCCCGCTCGTCATCCAGTTTGTCGACGAGAAGGGTGCTCTGGAAATTATCGCGACCCGCATCGACTCGCTTCTCGTAAGCATCCTCGCCGGAACGAAGATGGCCCGCGAGGCCTTGACCGACTTGCTCAAGTTCTCGTATAACCTCCTCGCTCACTATCCCAAGGTTAGCTTGTTGTATCCGTATTGAGTGTACCTGTTGGTCTGATGTCATGCATAGATCGGTGATAGCGAGCTGGTTCAAGACTTCGGATGCGGCGATGAGCAGCGCTGGTCCGCAAAACTCGACGTTCTCCTTCCTCCAGCTCTGCGGGCATTCAACGCACTCCCGCCAACGCCCAATACGCCCCTCGCAGCTCCGCTGACGCATGTCATCCATGCCCTGATCGAAATACCTGTTACACCCAAGAATCGTTCGACCTGGCTGCCTACCGCAACGCCCGAACGCCGCTCCGGCTCGTCCAGCTCCCGTCCCTCGCCAACGCAGACTCCCGCTGACCTTTCTGGTACAGCGCCGAGTAGTCCAAAAGAAGGCAAAACTGGAGCTCTCGATAGAGCCATGAGCATGCTCCACGCCGGCCGCCGCTCGTTCTCGTCCCGACCGTCCTCGCCCAACCCCGCCATGCCACGGCCATGCCCGACAGATACCGCAATGCACGCCGCGGATCTTCTCGACAGCGCTCTGGCACACTACATACCCGGTGCAGTCGAACCGGACGACCCCTCTGTGCGATCTCGCATCCAGAATGAAGCGAAGGCGACGCTCGATGAACACTTATGTCCGCTGGTCGTGTTACTAGCCAAATTTGCGCGCGCCGATGATGCCTGCCGCGCAAAACTGAAGGAGTGGGTCGTGCCGGCCAATCTTGACCGGACGATACCACTAGCGGAGAGAGAGGATACGCTAGGAAGGTTGCTAAGGTGTCTGCCGAGCGTGTATCATCCTCGGTTGAAAGCTTGTGTGGGCGAATTCTTGTTCGCCTGCTGCAACCAGGATTGTGCGTACTCTGCCCTGCTGCACTGAAATGATGGCATGCTGACACATTCTCATAGCCATGCAAATGATCTCGGCATTCGGCTATGGCTCGGTCGCCGGCTTCCTCTTCAACAAGGGCATCGTCACTGGTCCACCATCAGGCGTAGAAGAAGTTCACCCCAATGCGACCATCAACCCCATCACGGGTGCCATTCAGCAACCACAACAGGATGCGGACGAGATGACGGAGGAAGAGAAAGAAGCTGAAGCTGAGAGGCTGTTCGTACTCTTCGACCGCTTGGAAAGGACCGGCGCGATACCACCCAGCGCAAATCCTGTCCGACAGGCAATGCGTCGCGCAGCGGAGAGCTAGAGCTTCGGCGAACCCTCCCTGACCGTCATGCTTGCTTTGGCTACTATCTTCATCCCCATGCCTTGAGCGTAACCATTCAAATACGCCGACTTCGTTCTCGCTCTTAGTACCATCGTCGCGAATGCACCTCATGTGCATATGTACATCCACCCCATCCCCAAGGACCACCTATATATCTTTAACTTCTGCTTCCCGATATACCACCTCATCATCCCCATGACTTCTCATCTACCATCCACCCTCAATCTGTGCTTCTCTGCCTCGTCTATCCGCGCTTCGCCAGTGTTTGTAGTACCTTACTCTTTTCGCCGTTGCTAAAGCTGGGCCTGTGGGCTCTAATGTCATGCTCGCTTCTCACTTGTCGCTGGCCATGACGAGATTGGGCTTCTATTCATAGTGTAGGGTGAGTCATGCATTTCCGAACAGTACTCCGGGCGACTGTATTGACTGTGAGATAATAGGAATTCATGATATCGTGACCGGCATTTGTGACACGCGTGGAGGCGCTGAATTTGATGGCCAACTAGCGCGCTGCGCTGGTTCGGTTCTTCCCTTCAACCACCTCGTACATCAACTGCATCTGGATCCCCTCGTCCCAACCCGTCTCTGTCAGACGCTTCTCATGAGCTCAGGCGGTTCCGAATGGGATTCAGCCTGAATGGACGCAGAGACCGCCTTCTGTTTACTTGACTAGATCCTGCACTACGGAGGTCACCGACCCTTCGCCGAGCTCTGAATATAGCTGCAACACACCATGCGTTGATGTATCGAAGCAGCCGATATGAGCTCGCTGATTAGCATGGCTTCTACGTCAATGGGGGCGGCCTCCCCTCCGGGAATCCGACGGCCGATTCTTCCTTTAGCGTGCTTTGCACGTCCTCTGCAACGCCCACGGCGAGCGCTGGGCTGGCTGTTCTTCTCTTTCATACTACCCTGTCTGTTCTCTCTGTGTACTCTTCTTGTAAGATATGATCGTGCGGCAGATGGCGTTGCTCGTAACGGCGTTTGTCGCGGCTGCCGCGACACAAGATCTCTCTGTCCCGTCCTCATGGCAGGTGAGACTGCTCTTTGAAATACCTGTTGTAGGCAAAGCTAACGCGTCCCTACGACTAGAACACAACATCCAACCTTCCGTGCTCCGAGCGCCAAAACCTCGCACACGATGCTGCCGCCACTCTCGTCTCGCATATCGCCCCGGGTCAAGGCTTTGTTGAAGGTACGTCGCATTCGCCGGGTCTTCTTGACTGTGAGTCTCATACGGACGCAGGGCTGAAAGGCTATCAGACCATCGGGAGTCAGTTCGCCGTACTTGCGCAACAGGACTGGTTAAGTGGGAACAGGACATGGGAGAACACGGTCACGAGCAATATGCAGGTCTTCACGCAGAAGTGGGTCACCATCTCTGCTACTCTCGTCTCGCCCCCTCTCATCGTAATGTCAAGCACCGTGCTGACTTGTGTGGCGCAGACTTGGTGTATCTGGCAACAACCCAAAGCGATGGAGCAACGTCGCATACTGGTCTCTGGTTTACATCTACGCGTACCAGGCATATGGGCAGGATTCTCTACTTAAATCCGCCCTGTCGCTATGGACGGACATTTACAACAGCGTTTTTATCTCCGATGCCGCTGTAGCGAGTGGAGCAAACGCGAGTACAGCTGGGCGCAATGTATCATACCCGCCACCGACGGGGTGCACAGACAGTGCGTGAGCTTCGCGCTTGTGCGACTCAGAAAGAGCTGAGCTTAAGCCCTGTTGCAGGTACGATTGTGGGTGGCGTGTTTTTCACGGATGTTGCAAACAACACTGTCATCAACGGCGAGACGGTCGGAGCGTTCATGGCGTACGTCTTCATCACCCCCTTTCCTTTGCTCTACGCTGACCCTCTGTACGACAGGGCATCAGCATACCTCTACGAGGCAACGCAAAACACGACCTATAGGGACGTCGCCCAGCTATCTTTGGACTTCATGACTCATCATCTCTGGAGCAAGTCTGCCTCCAGGCTAGGAATGCTATACGCTGACCTATAACGATGCTAGACGGCACCATCGTCTACGACAGCTTTGATCCAAGAACATGCAAGACCTCAGATACGACGACCTTCGTAACCTTCAATCAAGCATGGTTCATTGAGGGCCTGAGCGTCATGGCGAATGAGACGAAGAACGATACCCTGGTCAACTTGTACGTCTACCCGGCGTATAACATTATACAGCCCGCTTACGCATTTGCAGGCTACATACTGCAGTACCGAGCACAGCCACCTTTCCGGCGTGGACATTGCAGAGCGGCGTGATCAGTGAAGGAAGCGCGGTTGACGATCCACGGGCAGACTTGAAAGCCTGGTTCGTGCGCGGACTCGCAGAGGCATGGAGGCGGAATCCCGGAACCGAGCTGGCGAAGTACATCGAAAGCTACATCACGGTTCAGGTGTGTGTGGCGAAGCTCGTACGACTCGCTCGATGACTGACTGAGACACAGTATAACTCTATCTTCAGCAACTCTCGCGCGGAAGGTACCAGCTTCTACGTGCCGTCTTGGTTCGGTCCCTCCAACACATCCTTCCACGCGCTCGGCAGCATCGCAGCGCTCGACGTCTTGAACGCCGCATTCAGCTTCGTGGAGCGCGACAGCACCGGAAGAGACGGGAACTCGACAACGCCCGATACACGCGACAGCAGCGGCGGCGGCGATGATGACAACTCGGTGAAGTCCTGGCACGCTGGCGCTATCGTCGGTGGTATCGTCGGTGCTGTGACGGCTCTGCTCATTGTGGGCTTTGGCTTCTGGCTCCACCGCCGCCGCGCACGTCGACGGTCAAGTGCAAAAATGTCGCAGGAGAAACTCCAGGAGGCCGGAAACGGTCGAGGCGATGGCATCGTTATCGAGCCCTTCCTCGGAGGACACGAGCACTCTGAATCGGGTTCCGATCAACCCTATACACCCACCGATCCCTTCGCGAGGGCGCATGCGAACAGTTCGGGAACCGTGATGCCTGTGACGGTCGGGCAGCAATCGAAGTCGGACAGATATAACTTGAGCGTGCCGCAACTTGCGTCTTCGCCAGTCTCCATCACCGGCGCCAGATCTCTGCCGGTCGCCTCGTCACCGTCTGGTTCAGGTGGAGAAACAACCCTCAGCTCATCCAGACCACCGCAATCCGAGTCCGAGGATATCCCGGGTCTGGTGCAACGCTTGAATAGCCTGTTACAGGCTTCGGGACATGGGCCGATCATCGCGCCCGTTGGCGAGACGGGGACGTACGATGAGGCTCCCCCTCAGTACGAGAGGGAGGTGCGGTCCAACTCAGAACCCTGAGTTCTTCACAACAGACATTCTCCTGCCCGTACTCTCCGTCGACATGCTTTGTACACTTGCTCTGTATACCACTCACTCGTTACTTATACCGGATCGTGCACACCCTATCATACATCGTTTGGCTTGAACCTCCCTCGCGCCCGCTTCCAACGAAGTGCTTGTCTCATGTCGGGCTATACGGGCTGATTTCGATCCAGCCATGTGGACAACAGATCACTCGGCCCGTACACTGATATTCTCGCAAGAGGAGCCTGGGAACGCAACGTCGAGATAGGATGGAAAATGATGCTTCGAGGAAGAAGTTCGGTGTATAAAAGTGCGAGCGCATTTCGGGGCTGATAAGCACGTTCTACGAGCACTACGCTATACTGGTACGCCCATCGATTTCACGACGGATCGCATAATGATCGGTTCACTTTCCACGACGTAGATCGCCTCCCATGCTGAATTCCAACGATAACTCCAGCGACAAGCGCAACGCAGACTACATGCTCGTCGACGGCCCTGCCGAAATACGGCGGTCTGTTGCCCATATAACGAGATGGATGATCCCGACGATTCTGATCAAATACCCAGATTGTCTACCATGTACTACCTGCTGAAGTACTTCTTCGACAACCAGAACTTTCTCCCCGAGCCGATCAACATCGAAGAGATTGGCAACGTGCTCGACGTCGGAGCCGGCACAGGAATATGGACATTGGATCTCGCTGATCAATCAGCGGCGGCTGCCCGCCTCCCGCCTCACGACTGTGAACATCCTCTCCGGCTTTCCATGTGCGATATATCCACTGCGAAGTTTCCTCCAGCGGAAGTCCTTGCACCAGTGGGGATCAAGGCTTTCCAACACGACGTCCTCACGCCTTTCCCCGCCGACATGCATGGGACATTCGACCTGGTCAACATGAATTATCTCGTCATTGCGCTTACGGAGGATAAGTGGGGAATAGCGCTTAAGAACGTACATGACGTATTGAAACCAGGAGGTTATCTCATTCTTCGCGAGAGCGACCCCGTATTCTACTCGGCGTCTAGCCCTCCACCACCGGACGATGGTACTCCGCACGACTTGCCGTCTCAGATCAACGGCACGACGGTTGTGCACAAGATGAACTCGATGTTGGCAAACTTCGCCATCAAGAATGGTTTCGTCGTTGGGTACACCATAGACCTCTTCTAATGCGGCTGAAATGCAAGCTGACGTTCTCTCTCAGGCTGTCGTATCGATTTCCCGAGTTCCTTGAGCACGCCGGCCTCAGAATCGCTCGACGAAAACGCGTTCTGATGCCGACCGGCGACCTGTGCGATAGCTATACTACAGCTCGAGGCGCTTCTATGGCATCACTGAAGGCCACGAGCATTGATAACATCGACATGGCTCTCGATGGACTCAGTAAGGCCTTGCTCGATAAGGGTATGCTTGAGGCACCGGTGGGCACGAAGATCGAAAGCGAGCAGAAGCGTTTGGAGATGATGAAGGAGGTGCATGAGCGAGTGGCAGAGGGTTTGTTGGTCGTGCAGATGGAGGTGGTTGCGCAACGCCCATGCCCTTAGTAGAGCACTCAGGATACGTGAAGCTGTCTGCGCGCATGTAATAGCATCACTACGCTTGTCGAGTCGTCGCCCTGCGATTCGTGAAATAGAATTGACAAGATGAGGGATAGGAGAGAGCGAATGCAGGGCACCGGATGACCTCCGACCTGGGTAACCACGATTGCATTGTGCTGAGGCAGCTACGAGAGGCTATAATGTTGACAACACCGCCATACAATCCTTCTCAAGTTGAGCAGTAAGTGAGCAACAGAGTGAGCGACCGCGCCGACACGCGCCGGCGCGGTCTGATGAACCACGTCACGTGGGTGCGCCGAAACTTGATCGCGGCCGATAGCGGGCCGAGACTGTTTGTGCGTTGACTATCACCACCAACGTTTAGGGAGCCTCATGCCTCATGTCTCAGGCTTCAAGTCGTCCTATAGTTATACATAATGCAGCATTGGCTCGTGTACTCGCGAGGCGACGTAGGCGTGGTGCACCATTGGAATCCACGTCTTCACCTGCCACGTATTCGGGCAACTCGGTAAAGACGTCCATATGCCTCAACCCACTCACGAAGTATGCATACGTTCTGACGATCATATTATCGGAAGTGCAGCGGCTCTCAATCGATTGAGAGAACGGACTTGACGCTGCTAGTGTGTTGATGGATAGCGTTTCGTCGGCGGGAGTCTCGGTTACCGGTGCTCTCACCTGGAGGAAGGCCGTCAAGAGGCGGTGGTCTGACGACCTGTGAGAGGATCTTCGGCGCTAGCTTGCGATCTCTATGGCCGTCATACCCGCTACAAGCCCCGAACATGGATGATGTAGTGGGCGACTTCTCGTCTGCGACGCCCTTCCTCTCTTAGAGGAAACCCTTATCATAACAATGTGGTCACGATTCTTCTCGAATGGAGCGAGATCACAAAAGAACCTCACACCGTGATGACTACGTTCGCAAGCACTGCCTGCGTTGGGTGCAACCGCTCTTCTGTGATTGCTTAAGAGCCTCTTGCTACAAGCCTTCTCCGCTTCTACTCCTGCCCTAGTCTTTCGAACTTCGATATTCCCGACTTGGGCTGTGCTCGCTATGCCATCCCCCTACGCCCCGGACGAGCCTGAAGCCAACATCATAGGAGAAAGGGGCCTTCTCGTAGCAATAAGTCTTGCTATGGCGACTTGGGGTACTCCCACTGTTGTCCCAGCTCTCGGAGTTCAGAGGCGCTGACTACGGTGCATTACAGGTGTATTGCTCACACTCGTCGTACAATGTGTATCTGTGTTATATGCTGGCGTCTCCCGCAGAGGCAGTACCAAGACGTACACACTCTTGATCTATGTACTGCTCATGTTCTCCCTGGGGACGACGGCAATATTCTGTCACCTACATTGGGTGCAGGAGTTTCTCATTGACAATAGGAACTTCCCAGGAGGGCCGCTTGCATACGATGCTACCCACTACGCCAATGCAGTCAATGTCACCGGGGTCGTGTGGTATGTTGCGAGCGTCGTTGCCAATCAAGATAGACTAACGAGCACTCGCAGTTACTTCGTTATGAACTGGATGGCAGATGGCTTGCTTGTGAGTAAACCTGTAGTGAGCTATCGGCCCTTCCATCTCAATCGTTCAATCAACAGCTTTGGCGCCTCTACATCATATTCAGCCGCCGTGCGCTCATAATAGCGTTTCCTCTAATGATGTATCTCACTGCCGTTGGTGGGTTGCATAGTCGTGCTGTATGCGATATTAGTGCTTGACGCTTGACTGGTTTGCAGGTCTCTCTATCGTTGACCTGCATACCCTGGCCCAGCCGGGTAACAGCGAATTTACTCATTCAGCCATCAACTTTGGTCTTCTCTACTGGTCATTCAGCATAGCGTTGAATGTCATAGTCACTGCTGCCATCGTCGGTCGCCTCCTCATCACACGCAGTCGCATATCTCGCCTTTCCATTGAGCCTCACCATGGGATAGCCTATATCTCCATCTCTGCGATGCTCATCGAATCCGCGGCATTATATTCCATCACTGCCATTATCTTTCTTATTGGCTACTCTCTTCAAAACGAGCTTCAGAACGTTGCCGAGGCAGTGCAGGTCATTCAGGGTGTTGCACCACTAATGATCATTCTGCGCGTGGCTCGCGGTACTTCGGTGGACGACTCGGTGGCCACGACGTATGCGACGTCGGACGCTCGGACGCTCAGATTCGCGCGGGCAGTAAGCGCAACGGCTGACTCGTCGTCAGGCGCTGGAGGTCAGACACAATTGAGCACACCCGACACGAGTGTCGGCTACGGGCCCTCGTCGGAAGCCATATCGTCACTGCGCACTGTGCACCTGCCGCTCGAGTCTGTCGATGATGGTCAAGGTGACGGTCTAGAGATGAACAGCATACAGGCGGAAAAGAAAGTGAGCGACTTGGCATGACCTCACTGGACTATCGTTCGTACATCAAGTACTGCCCCTCCTCACCTATGTACATATGTCGGATCGGCTGCTGTAGCTTGTAGTATATTGCCGCGTGTCTATCTCAGCGATCAGAGTGCCCTGGCTTATATCATGCCGATAACGGTTGACTGCAGCCGCAGGTTGTAAGATGCCGCGAAGGCCACTACATACCAGCATCGAGGGCGGTGTGTCTGGACAAAACAGCGGGAAAGCGGCCGAAAATAGGCCCATGAGTCTTAGCGGGCGCTGCGGCGCTTACTACAGCCTCGTGCTCAGTGAACATATGGGTATGCTCCGTCATGACTGGGAGACTCTACATCGGGTCGTGCATATGTAGCATCTATGGCCAGAACTTCGATGGAAGGACGTGGCGATGGAAGTTGGGAGCAAGGACAGGCAAGGACGGCGCGACGCGTGGCCGATCAATTGATGGCGACGCGTCTCTGGCTTGCGCGTCGCGCGCGCGTTGCGCGTTGTGTTCCTCCTCTCCGCCCACCATGTCCCGGACCTCCTACGATCGGTGTGTATATTCAGTCACATATTTATTTAGGCTCATGGCTTATATACTTCTGCAGATACTTAACAGTCTTCTCACCAGAAGGCCGGTTATACCAAGTCGGTGTGTGAACTACTCATTCCCAAACGCGTACGCGTCCTGAATCGCGACCTCAGAGTATGCTTTCAAGGCGATCTCCGGTTCAGGACACACCTCCATATCTGTGCGTGGGAAGGACACGGCCGTCGTGATTATTCAGAAGAAGATCCCCGTGCGTTCACACATTCGCTGTGGTATATGCTCAAGTGCTGATATTCTGCGCAGGATAAGCTGGTTGATGCGGGCACTGTCACCCATCTATACAGCATAACGCCCAGTATCGGATGTGTCATGACTGGTCTTGTCGGTGCGTGTCTGCTGGAAATACGAGCATTAGTAACCAAACTGAATACGCTCTAGCGGATTCGAAGACGCAGGTCATGCGTGCACAAATGGAGGCGGCCAACTTCAGGTACAAATACGGCTATGAGATCACCCCGGACGCGCTTGCAAGGCGACTGGCGAACATGAACCAGGTCTACACACAACGTGCAGGCATGCGTCCATATGGCATTGGTATGTCTGCCCAACGGATCTTCCCCACTTACATCGTAATAACGCCTTCCTATAGCCATGATCATGATCGGTATCGACCCGGAGTACGGACCTCAAGTATATAAGCTTGACCCTGCGGGCTACTTCGTCGGCTTCCACGCAACAGCCGCAGGCCAGAAGCAGCAGGAGGCGATGAACCACCTCGAGAAGAAGTGGAAGCGTCTCCCTGGTGGCTCCGACGACGCCGCTGCTGCACGCGAGACGCTCTCGCGAGCACAGGTTATCGAAATGGCTATCGAGGCTCTTGCGACAGTACATGCGACGGACTACAAGGCTGCAGAGGTCGAGATCGGCATCTGCAGTACTGCGGATGACGAGCCTGAAGACAAGAAGGGGTTATGGCGTACAATGGACGAGGCTGAGATTGAGAAGCATCTGCTTGCGTATGCCGAGAAGGACTAATGTACTTGTATTGTAAGTGAGACGCGCTATCATGATTTGTTCACTGGACTTCTGGAGGATGATTGTGCTCGCGGATGGCCGTCGGTGAACACTGTCGCGGTGCTGAGACTTTACTACCGCATTCTTTCTTCTGGGTCGTAATGGAAAAACAAATCCGGGATCACTTGCCGAGCTCGGCTTTCTGCTGAACAAAGTTCATTGTGCAAGCACATGTCGTGTATACTTTACTGACATCCAGGGCGACAATACACTGCGCAACGGGTGACCTACCTTGATTGCTACGCTACTCTACTTGTACAACATGATAACAGACCCTCGGCCAAGACTCCTGCAAATCCAATACAAGACGAACAACTACCACAACCCTCTTACTCGATGTTCACCGGCGTTCCCTGCGGCTCCTCAACCTGAATCTTCGCGAGCGTGACGGTGAGCACACCATCCGCTAACTTCGCGCGAACGCTATCCTTATCGGCTGGTCCAGGAAGCGGGATCGTGCGGGAGAACTCAGCACCACCCTCAACGCGGCGCTCGCCATACACGCGCTTCAGCTCGCCCTCCGCACGAGCGGGGAACGACCCCTCAATCGTAACGCTCGCGCCTTCATCGTCAACGCGCGCGGTGATGTCTTCCTTGCGTGCGCCCGGTAGCTCGACCTCAAGCACGATCTGCGCATCGTTCGCGAGGATGTCGACACGCGGGAAGGGCTTCTTGCCATGGCCGAATCCGCCGCGGCCGCGATGGCCGCGCGGGCCGAAGTGGCCTGCAAACGCGCCTCCCCAGGCTCCACCAGGACCGAAGTGGCCCCAAGGACCGTCAAAACCGGAGTGAGCCCAAGCCTCGCCCGGCGGCGGAGGCGGCGGTGGTGGCGGGGGAGGAGGCGGAGCGCCAAAGCGATGTCCGTGGCGACCGTGTCCGTGCGGGCCGCGCGGAGGAGGACGAGAGCCTTCGCGCTCTTCGCCATCGACATCGACGAAGCCCTCGGGCCCGCTGTCGTCGTTCGTATCTTCCTTGTCCTCAGGCGGGCCACCACGGCGCCGATGGCCGTGTCCGTGTCCGCGCCGACCAGGACCCCGTCCGCCCCATCCGCGGAACTGTTCCATCATCTCAGCGTATTCGTCGTCGGTGTCTCCGCCACGACCGCGGTGGCCGCGCCTACCGCCGAAGAAGTCGGGTCCGAAACCTGGCGGGCCGTGGTGGTGGTGGTGGGAGTGAGGGCCATGCTCGAAGTTCGGGAACGGTCCGCCGTTGAAGAAATCATCGAAGTCGAAGCCTGGGGGACGGAAGCCTGGAGGCGGGCCAGGCGGAGGGGGTGGTCCGTGCGATGGAGGAGGTGCGTGAGGCGGCGGCGGAGCACCGGGAGGCGGAGGAGGCGGGGGTGCACGCGGTGAATCGTAACCAGCAGGCATGATTGAGTAGTACTTAGATCGACTGAAGAGAAGAGTATAAGTTGTGTGGTGGTGTATGGTGGGCTGAGCGCTTGGATCTCTGTCGAACTGCTCTATATATACCTATCAGGATAGGCCCGACTACGCAAGTAGCTCCGTCCTAGTGGCTACTCAAAGAATGCGGAAGAAGGTTGCGCAGCAGCCTGTGGCGAGCGCGCATGACGCGTCCGCTGGAGGCGTAGCTGCGGAGAGGCAGGGCAAGCGCAGCCTCGCCGTCGGCGCGCGCGGCGTAGATACCATAGTCGATCTTCGTCGACGGCAGAGCTTACGCGTCTAGCAGTCGTATACATGCCATAGGTGTATAGGGCTACTCATGCCGTCGGATGCGCAGAAGAAGCTATACGACGGAATCGTAGAAGGTGACGCGTCGCGGAGAGTTCGGATCCTCGCAGACGCAATCTGGCTCAGGTCTAGCACGGCGTCTGGACAGATTTCGCACACTCTGTCGTATCGGGGGTATATTCACGATACAAGACAATTGTAGTAAGGACAGGAAGATACGACAACTCGTAATGTCCGCACTAAGTACAACGTGACGATTGCCCAAAGAAACAGCTGCAGACTCGAGAACATAAATACTCTGAAAGGATGGTAAGGCTCAAAGCCCAGAAAGTACGAGAATACGCTATTGCAATACATTATTGCATGCGCAGTCCATTTTGACAATGCATGCGCAGACCAGGTAAGACAGGGACTAGAGACGGTGTCACGTCCTTCACTCAAGCTCAAACTTCGGCACCGCGCCCCGATTGCGCGACTCTTCACCCCACCCCTCACGAGGGGCTCATATCCCACTTCTACGTCACCAGTATCGCATCTCCCGCGTGAGAGTGCGCACTAGTTACGCTTTTGCTGAGCATCCTCCGCCAAAGTCGACGCTGCTCCTTGGGATGCGCAGCAATACCACAGCGCCACGCAAATGAAGACACTGAAGAAGGGGAGGCCGCCAACAGTACCGCCTATCATAGGCCGAGTAGATGCAGCCGATGAGGTCGATGACGAATTTGACCCTGCAGAGGTCGTAGCTGCGACATGCGAGGTAATTGTGATGGCGGACGGGGTGGTGGCGGACAGGATGGCGGGCAACGTGGTTGAAGGCGCCTGTGAAGATGTAGAGGTAGCTGCGGCAGTTCCCTGCGGCAATGCCGCTGCTGCATTCAGCACATCGAGCGCGACGATGTTGCCATCACTGTTGTAGGACGGCGGTGCGGGTCCAACCAAAGACGTCGAGTAGTTGCTACCGGATCGCGCATTGCCTACAAGTTCGTTGTACTGTGTGCACGTGAGAACAAGTTGCACGCTCAGACAGGTGCGCGAGAGGCTTACCTGGACGGCGAGGAAGGATTGAATGAAAGACGTCAAGTCGGTCGAACTTGGGAAGCGGCGCAGGGTCTCGCTAAGCGCTCGAACGAGAATGGCTGATGAAGATGAGCGACAGGCATCGTTGAGTGCGCGACCACATACCTTTGTCGTCCCAGACGTTATCGCTCACGTCAGTATTCGGGTCTGCCGATGCGATCAGCATCAATCGTTCGCACGATCGTACTAGTATGCGCACCCGTCAGAAGGCCCGAGTTCGTCTCGGTCCAGTCAGAACTGAGTACAGAGGTGGATACAACTTGTCGCAGACTCAACCAGGGATGAGTAGGAGGCACAGATGGTAAAGGGGTAACAACTCACAGTCCCAGCATGGATGAGTCGTTTGTGATGTTTGCCCAGATACTCAACGGGAGCAGGTACCACCCTTGGAAGCTTGGGCTGTGTCCGGTGTAGACCTGGCAAGCTTGGACATCGAATACGCCGTACTGAAGATTGGAGCTCGCTATGCGTGGGATGAGATCACCGTCCATTGCAACGATCAAACGGAGACGTACCGTTGTGCATGGTCTTTTCCATGAAGCTCACAGTCTGTAGTCCTAGAGTTTTGTATGTCTCGTTTCGCGTGGCCTCGTATAAGTTCCCGGCAAGTCTATCGTCGCCAGATAAGCGCACGACCTACGGTTCCTGGAGAATCTACTCACGTTGCAAAAGACCTGTGAGAGTCATCAGGTCATTGGTACGCAGATCCGGCAATCGTGGAGACATACCCGACAGTATCTTGCTGTATTTGAGCGTTGTTCGAGACGCCCGGCAGCTATAGACCCAGTTATGTCAGCTTAGACCGATCCTCACATTAGATCAACACCGACCCAGAAGACTCCTCCGGCTGCGACCTTGTCTGCATGCGCTAATCAGCCAAAGCTAGGGACACAATGAGCAGACGAAACGCACCGAAGCACCCAGTAGCATTGAGCCAGGTGATGTTGCGCGGTGGCGTCGGTTTGCTCTTCGGCGGGGTGACAGTGATATCAGCTGTTATGAAGTCGGCTACCGTCGTATCCCACAAACTCTGAGCCATTGTCAGGAACGATGTTTGGTTGTATGCCTTGTATGCATAGTAGCTCGCAATCCCCCATTGCCTGTATCATGATCAGATTGATCATGTATCAACAATGAAGCAAGAAAGCCTACAAGCCATTGGTGTTGGTGCGCTGCGCTTCCTTTGTCCCGTTTCCGAACGGGTCATTTTGCTGAACCCAGGTCTGCAGGTTCTGCGTGACAGATGTCTTCCACGTCTCGTTGCCACTCAGCCAATCTTGCATGGCAAGTGTCGTGTACATGCTCGCGAGCGCTTGTCCGTTGATCTGATCTATGAAGGGCGTCAGCGCTGCACGACGTGCCTCACGATGGCATCGACCACGCACCAGACAAGCTCCCGTTGTTTGTGAGATGGCTGACTAGCGCTTGTGCGGCATCGTTTGCGTAACCATGACGAATCGCTGGGGTGTCCGTCACGGTTACATCCTAGAACGAGTGAGTTAGGGAAGGGTGTATACGAATCGCTCGAACGTACCGTCCAGCTCGAAGGCACATTCAACTCCTGTCCGAAGGCTGCATGTGCCGCAGCAAGTAGAACAATAGTGGCGCGCGCGGTGATCATGCTGAGCTAACCGGGGAAAGACGCGGCAGATACAAAGAGCCTCGCAGTCTTCGGGCACGAAAACCATCGAGCTTTGGGTGGTAACCCATATATAAGCAACACAGCCTATGCATCTGTTCAACGAGATTCAGTACGTATCCAACATCGGATCGTCGTAGGGCGCTCAATCTGGACTTCGATTGCATGCACAAATCATGAGAGCTGTTGTGAGCGGGAGGCTACTGCCATGAGGACGATCCAGTTGGTAGCACTGCTCCAGTACTCGATGTTGCCTAGTCCGTGCAAAATGATATGGATGCACCCGTTGCCGCATTGTATGCGCCTTCGGGCATTCATGGCGTTGATGTAGCGAACTGATAATGAAGATCATCATAGGACCCGAAGGGCTTCACAGCATGCCGACAAAGATGCGGTTAGGGGAGCAGAAGAAATGACCTTCCGCTGAGGAGACATGCGGGCCTTTCTTGACGACGGTGTGTCTTCGAAGCTGTAGGTCTTCTTTCGGCTCTCTATAGGCCGAGAAATGACAGTGGGACGGGGAGTGAATAAATCACGACAACGTCAGATGGGACCCATCATAGGGGCTGTCGCATGAGCACTTCATGACATTATACTCAACACGAGGGCGATACATAGGAGATAGGACCTGATAGGACCCATTGAGGAACGTACTACTGCCATAGTGCTCGAAGCTACCAGTGGCGATTCACTTGTGCGATACGCATGACCATATTCGAGTCTGAAGTTCGTTGAACAGCAGGGTCAATTCAAGAAGCAACCGGCTAGAAAAATTACTTCAGCCACACGGGCCACGACTTGTAGAGCCTGAGTATACGCACCTGATGAGTCCCTGACCGATATACGTGTCTTTGACGTATGTCTATTCCATGGTGTCTTCACTCCCATACTCCTGCCTGCCAAGTTACATGACTCCACCAGTCGCACAACGTGAACGCGATGCCTAGCGGCACAGAGCCGACGACGACGAGTGTTAATCGCTGAAGGTGGGGCCAACGGGTAGTTTGCATCCGGCATATTTCCACATCACTAGGAGTGTGATGACTTTGTGGGCATTGTCTTTGTCCTGAAAACGCGCGGAGAGATACTAGAGGGCAAGTGATGTGCGATGATCGTGGTCAAGTCTCAAGTCGAAGCATGCGCTGACAGTGAGCGCGCGGTTCAGGCCCAGGGCTCGCGCGCCATTCGTTATCCGCGACGTCCACGATGAGAAAGAAACGTGCTCGCGACTCCTACCTCAGGGCCTGCCTATTGGGCGGCTTCTTCGTGGCTCACGCTTGCTCGTGTATCTCCAGCTCGAGAACGAGTCCATATGCATGAGATGGCCCCGTCGTACTGGCTGTTGCCCAAATCGGGCGATGGCCGTGCGGTGGTTCACATAGCTTGCGACCTTCAGGCTCCGTGACAGGGATACACATTTAGAGGCGTACGTGGTAGCTAGATGATGATGGCAGTATAGTATAGTGTGCGTCTTCAGAGACTTGGTGATGTGAACGCCTCGTGCTGTCCGCTGATGATACTTATGAACAAAGGGTCGCCTACACTGAAAGATCTGGCAGAGCGCTTCCTCCGCGCATCTCGCTCTGCAGCTCGTCCCTCTTACGGAAGAACTCTTTCACTTGTCCCTCGAACACTGCCGCATGCTCAAGCGCGGGGCCTAAAGTCTTGCACACATTGGCTTGGCTTGCGCGCAGATTCTGAAGCGCGCTGCGCGCGGTGTTGCGCTCCTCGCGTAGCCTATCGGACATACTGCGAAAGGTGTTGCGCTCGGTGCGCACTCGATTGAGCGTGTTGTTGGCGTCGTCGCGCTCCTGGGTCACAGTTCTGATGGCCTTCTTCAAGTCGTCGCGTTCCTTCAATACGGCTGCGTGTTCGACCTTGTGCGTCCGCTGCGACTGAGCGTTACCTTCGTGTTGTGCCGCAATCTGACCAAGAGCATTTGTGTGAGCGGCACGCAGGCGTTCATTGTCACTGGACGTCTTGTCGTGCGCTTGACGGAGCTCCTGGTATGCGCGATCCTTCTCGTTAATGACCTGCTTGGATTGGCGCTCGTTAGACGCAAACTCCTCCAGATGCTGGCGGATGGCAGACACAAGTGTTTCTATTCCGGAGCGCATCAATCAGCGCCAGCCTCAATTTAAGTAGCGAAGATGCTTACCTGGGTTGGAATCCTCGGGTACTGGTAAAGAGTAGAGCTTCGTGAGGTCTTTCAAGAGCGCTGCTGTCGTATCTGGCGCGTCTATCGCACATGGAGCGTACATCACTAACCAAGTTACAATACCATATAAAGTGAAGCATACCATTAGCGCGGTCCAAATGCGCCGCATCTATGGGCGGGGTGGTCCCGGAGTGGCCGAGTACGCGAAGGCGAACCGTCGGAAAGACTGGGTCCGCGGCGTCTGCTGAAGCATTAACAAACACCCCCGCTTGAAACTCTAGGAATCTCACATCGCTCACTAGGTGGAGGAATAATCTCTATAGACGTTGATGGACTGAGCATGGTGCAATCCTGAGTGGTGGTGACGGTCGAGCTATCAGTCCAGTTGCTCCACAAGCTGATACGACGTGGATAATGGCGGCGGCGCTACTTACAACTATCCGGGGACGACAACCAGAAGCCAAAGAGAGAGAAAGGTCTTCAAGTAGTGATAGGCGCGCGCGCTGATGGTGGAGGTTTGAGAGCAAAGGGTGAGCGACGTTTGAATTCTGTTGAGTTTGCTGTTTCGCCGATGCCGTCGGCACTTGCCGGACGGACGACTGCCCTTATGCTGCGCGTATGAAGGGCCGAGAGAGCTAGCATACCTACCGTTTTAAAGTGCTAGTTTGCGTCGGTAAGCGTAGGTATGCGTCGTACTCTGTACTAGCAACGCTTGATTCTCCGGTAAGGGAATTTGGAAGGAAGTCATGTGACCGCGAATATGTGCCACTCAAGTTGCCTCAGGTGCGTCGTCCACGCTACCTCGCGCTGCAGGCTTTCCGAACCGCGAACATTCACGTGGGCGATGCTTCAACCTATGCTATCAAATACGTCGCCATCTCACCTTACAGAGCTGGTACTAGACTGTACCGTCGGACCCCGCCGCGGAAGCTCAACGCTGACTCGGTCTGCTACGACATGCAATGCGGCGTGCGTACTCAAGATTCGACCGCTAGAAGATTGAGGACATGTAAAGAAGGAGATGATATAATAGTTTGACGGGCTCTCTACGTATGATCCCGGACGAGAGATATATAGATAGTAGCGATGCGGTTCAGAAACGGAGAAGACCGACGTATGTACAAACATCGCCGTGTAGTTCGGCGAGGTGGTGCGCGCTAACTCACAGCGTGTTCGCGGATGAACGGACCTGTTCAAAGAAAGCCCGCGCTCCATCCAGTCCCATGCCAACATAGCTCGAGAAGGCACCCGATATGCTGGCGATGATGTCGATCGCCCGGCTCAGTTGGGATTGGGTTTCCTCGAGCTCTCGGCGCTCCTTGCCGAGCTCTTTGCGTAGCGTGTGGAGCTGGCCATTGGCGGCGTGTAGCTGGCCATACGTGGCATGGACCTGGCCCTGCGCGACAAGAATTTCGCCTTGTGCGGCGTGAAGCTGCCCCTGAACGGCGTGAAGACGATCACTCAGAAGTTGCACCATAACCCCTGCATCATGTAAGCTAACGCTTTACAGGTTGTAGAAAGGTATCTCACAGGCGTTACGCTGTTCCGGCAAACCGACATCATGTTCGATAAGGATAGACTCGGTGAACGTAGTCATGCGCTGTAGACGTTCAACAACGCCAACGACAAGCGGTGAGCTCAAGGCGGGGTCTGCCAGCGCCCGCTCAATAGCATCCATGGAAAGCAACGGTGGGTGGGTCGCAGACTCTGTGTGCGCAGTTGGCGTCGGAAGTGGCGGTACAGATGCGCTTGTGGGGTCGTCCAACGTAGGCGTCTCCGGAGATGCTTTGACTGGGCGCTTGGAAGACTCCGACGGTTTCGCAGGCAGGGATGAGGGCAGATGAGAGATAGAGGCATTCTCCCCAGTCGCAGTTGCACCGCGAGCTGTCGAAGATGACGCGATGGGTGGTGGCTGTATTGCGCGCAAAGCGCGATCTTCGCGAGAGGTAGATGGGCCTGACTGGTTCAAAGCTGCAAGCGCCGTTAGATGCATTCTATCAAGAGTCACGGTACAAGCGTACACAGCGTGCGAGAGGTGGGAACCTCCTTGATTGCCAGACTAGGAGGGATCGTCACATTAGACATGCAGAGTCGCCGATAACCTTCCTGTTAGGACGATCAGCCATCTCACTTCGACGCACTTCTCCGTGCTACTCACGGAAACGGCCATCGGGCTCTTATCTGTCCGATAACAGAAATGACGGGAGGGACTCTGGATCGGACCATCGCAGATGTAGCTGAGAAATACAGAGGGTGAGCAGAACTGACATGGTCTCAGTGAATGTATACGCACGCTGCTGTGGCCGATCTGAAGTAGCACATGGCGTTGAGCTCCAATCATCGACGTTACGGAGATCAGACTTACACATGAAATTGTCGCATCCGTGATGAGTTCAAATGCTTTGTGAGCCCGTAGACAACCTCCATCGTGATTACGTGCTGAAGACGGGCGTCGGTAATATGAAGAGATGGAGGGAGAAGTGGGCGACTTACAGAAAACAGTCCGGGTCGGCTGAGTGTATAGTAGTGGACTTGGCCCGGCCGTTTACCGGTCGGTTGGATCCACTCAGCGTCGTCGCTCTTTGGTGCGCCCAGTGCGACTGCAAGGTCTTCGTCCCGCTTCATGCGCTGCGTGAAACCGCCTGAACGTGTTCGATAAGTTGCCGTCATCATCGTGCAAAGTTCTTGAACATACTGCTTAGGTCCGACATGATGTATATAGCCACACGATTGGCGTCTAGCCCTGACCCCTTCTTGGATGTCATCGTCTGCTCGCGCCGGCGCTGTGCTTGAGACATGAAGACGAGGACGGAACGGCGTGAAAGGTATAGGATGTGAACGTATCGGGAACGGGAGTAGTAAGAGGTGTGGGGATGGGTCGAAGCAATCGTTAAGCCTAGCGTGGAGGCTTATTAAACTGGAGCGCGCAAGCAATCCAACAAGGTTCGAGTTCATGCATCGGGCCGCGGGCGAGCGTAGATCAGCGTCCGCTGCCATCTGTCCCACGTCAACTCCGGATTTAGGAGCGCAACGTCTATTCACTGCTGATTCCCTGAATGAGGATGAGCACTCGCCTCCAGATGGCTGCAGTACAGCGGTGATACGGATCGCATCTCGACGACGACGACGAAGACTAGGCACATCGAGCAAAAGCCTAGGGCGGTACAGCGCCACTCGAACCATCTCGGTTTGACACATGTCACACGATATATTGTCAGGGATGACAGGCCGGCACCGCGACGCGGATGAGGGTATGCGCCTACGGAGCGGCGCAAGAGTGCATGAATGTTCCCGAGAAGCCCGTGAGGTATGCGAGTTAGAAGTTCATGCACTTCACGTCTTTCAACGAACGACAACTGTGAATAAGCGCCGTGAGTATACATTGAACAGCAAGGTAACAAAGACCGCCAGCGCGGGAATAACATACTAGTTCGATGGGCGGGGATCGTATCAGCTTAAGGAGCGTGCGGGCAGAATGAACGGTGGATCCATTGGCAGTAACTTGAAACGATGACAGATAGCCATGACGAAACAGGATGGCACGCAATACGATTGCTTGAACTCTCCATCAGCACGCAAGTCCTCTTCCAAGCCGGTTCGCGAAGCCGACTTCGACGAGTCCCCGCATGCCTACTAAGAGCCCGCACAGCCGCAAGCGGATGTGTAATGTACAGCATCAGACCACACACTTTGACCGTCCACACCTCCAACCATTCCTAGAGCCTTGCTCGAAGCAGGTTCGCGACGCCGACTTCGAGTAGGTCTGAAGTCCTGGAAGGGGGTACAGATGATCGCCGCGCTACATCACAATCGGAAAACAGTCATGGAACAAGACTAGAGAATATGAAGGCAAAAGCCAAGACGGATCGAGAAGACGGGTCCGGATTAGGAGGGATACGAAGAAGTAGAGCGGAGTAGAGTGACGGGTAATCTGAATGCGGGTGAGCATCGAGGCAAAGCTAGGAGCGATTGCAAGATCGCACCTTGAGATGAACATGTAGAACGATAGGTCCTGGCGTCTTGAAGCGTTGATGACCAAGGTGACCACTGGAGAGGTAAACCAAGATGTTGACTTTGAAGGCGTGAACAGGAAAAGCATGCAGCTGTTGGGTGTGAGCATGGCAGCGGCAAGAAAGTAAAAACGGGAGCGTACCTTGAGGGAAAACCAGAGAGCAAACTGGGCCGGAGTCTTGTTACCTTGAGGACCACGGTGACCAAATTTGCGGGCACCGGGCGAGCTCAACCCACGCGTGTCGGTGACAGCAACGCAGACGGAGGGGTCACAGCGGACGGGATCCAGAGGGCGTGGATGTCGTTTTGAAGACCGCGGCGGCCAAATTTGCGGCGGTCGGGCGAGCTCAACCTGTGCGTGTCGACAGCGTCAGACAGCGACACAGGCGGAGGGACCACAGCGGGTAACGGGATCAGCTCGGGATCAGCGGGAGATGAATAGGGCGGCCTATGCACCCTTCTGCAAAGTCAGTGCCGTTATGAGGCAACGGCGAGCCCGGCACCACTGGGGCAGCCAACGACTAAAGTCGGGGCGGTGATGCTCTGGTGTCACAGGCAGTAACCAGGCATGCGGGCAAGACACACCGCACAAGGCGGCGCCGCCTGAGCGAGTTCGCAGTCCATAAGCCGGGCGGATCGATAACCTCCGTTTGGCACATACTTCCAGGGCAGGCCGGACTGTGTCTGTTGTCGCTAGCGCGCACAACAAGACGGCGTGGGACCTCCGTGGTGAACCCCGAAGGGTCCACTAGAAGTACAGTCCAGGGCAGGGTAACACCCGGGTGGGCTTCTCGGACGCACAGTCTGAACGACCATACATATGACTCCCCCGGCCGGTTCAGATAGGGGAGCCTGCGAACTACTACTCTCCGCCAGACAATGCGCGTAAACCCAGACGCCGCGCATGCCATTTGGGGTGCCGATTGGGTCAAGAAAGGCGTTCCCCGCACCACTAGGGCGCTACCTCGCCTGGTCGCGAGGAGGGTGGTCGGACAGACGCGCGAAAGCCCTCGTCTTATGTCCGCAGGCAGAGCGCTCGCAGGCAGCGTCCACTGTGACGGCCACACAAGCCGCACTGATCGGGATTATATGCGCGTCCGAAGACTTGCACCCACGATAGCACGGCTGGACTTCCCCGCAACCTAGCCAGAGGCCTCGGTGCGTGTGAGCGTCAACCCCCTACATGAAAACTATTACGGCAGCCTCCCATGGACGACGTGCGGCTGTAAAGTAGTGTCAGTGAGATGTTTGGGCAGATGAACTAGAAATTGACTCACCATAAAGCCTAATACACACGCGGACGAGCTGAAAAGAGAACTCTGTAAGCCGGTGTGCGATGTGCATGGAAGAGACGAGTACTCACGACTCGAAGAGAACCGTGAGGATATTCTGACCATTGTCTTCCGGCTTTATACGGGCGCTTAGCACTCGTCACATGATACCCAACAGGCGATAAACGGTCTCAGCTGGTCTCATAAGCTTGTGTTTGAGCAATGGATATCATCCAGGGTCCAGACCATACATGAGAGATCAAACGCGTTACAGATTGTCTCATTCAACCATCGGCGTAGCCAGTCAAGCCGACAGTCATCAAAAAGTATCAGTGCGGTATCAAGCTCGAGAAACCAAGAAAGTGAAGGACAATAAGGTATATATGCCAGACGCAGGTTTGGTCTCCGTCGTGAAGGTGGAAGACAAGCCGAAGAGTCGTTCATCGATTCGCGCTTGACGCGATCATTTCGCTCCCACGCCCTGCGCGACACGGTCTGTGTAAAAGCACTGATGCAACTGCTATCTCTGCGGCTTCCTTTCGAGATCGTGGCTCCGCTCTGACATGCATATTGCGCTTGGGTTCACGTAAAGTATTTAGAGGTATCCGGAGAGGCTATCACGGCAGGTCTAAACTACTTACGGGAAGGCGTTGGTCGCGATCACATGAGCTCGTCTCCGCCGCGTTGACGCGTCAGCGATGACCGTCCCGCGCCGGGGTTGCATCGCCGGGTCCGTCCGCACCCGCAAGGGTAAGAGAGTTTCGCATGAGTTTCGCATGCAGTAGTAGCTGCCAGTATTGAGATTGGATAGATGAAAGGGAGAAGACTATTATTTGTGACAAATACCGATGGGAGACGGATAGCAGAGTATATATTTGCGGGTCGAAGTGGTGGTGTAGTGTGCAATGTATAGTACAAGATGCGCGTATAGTGCCAAGTTGTCCGTGTTCAACAAGAGTGTATCTATGAGAAATGCGACAAGGAGAGTTCAGTGCTGTTATTGCGGTCCGCAAGGTGACGATGACGCGTGCGAGCGCGGATGCGCGGATGTTGAGGCGTACGTCGAATCCAGCGACGGTGTTCGCGTCGTCGACGACGAGAGATGCTCACCAGGCAGAGAAGCAGAGGTCATAATCTACTCCTGAATACAAGAACGCCCTCGTATACGCCCCAACCGATCGCAGAGCTGAGGACCTTGCGTGTAAGGCGCAGGCCAGCACCGTCGAAGAACCCTGGTACACCGCGCGTCTGCGGGCATAGTTAGTACTTAGACGCCGAAGATGGAGGGTATGAAGTGCAGACCTGGAAGACGGCTCGTACTGTGGGTACAAAGCCTCTGAACTGCGCCTCGCTTCTCACTTGAATCTTGGTCTGTCCATAGACGTCAGTATCTCGCATTGAGACATACAGTATTGGCAGGTACTCACCTTGATGACATCGAAAGGGTGTGTTGCAAGTGTTGCTACGGTCCCCGCCGCAGCAGCACTGGCCGTGTGTACTGCCCATCCCGGAAGCACCCCTGCGTTTCCACCCTTCCCAGCCCATCTCTTCGCACCCTCGTAGCTCAGCACAAAGAGTCCCGCGTACGGTGCATCCCTCAGACTGCTCGCCCAGAAGCCACGCGTAAGTTCCCTAGGTCCAGCTCTCGCCAAGGCCGCCAGAGCCGCAGGGAGACTCGGCAACTGGTGTAGTGAGGACTCGTAACGCGCTTTCAGAACCGACACGGGGTTCAAGATGAATCCGACGGCTACTCGTGTCGATGCACCGGCAAGAAGGTTCCCGGTCGGACTTAAGGTAGGAAGTGTTGAAGTGACCGATCTCTCCGCCGCGAATACCTGGATTGCAGCCAGACGAGCCCTCAGAGCACTGAGACTTGTCATATATAGCGCGATACCAGGTATATTTCTGGTCAATGTCGCAGAAGTACCCCGCCATAGCCCTCTTGGTCCATCTGTCTGTAACACTGAACGGGCAGCACCAAGGATTGTTGGGCGCTGGTGGATCAAACTTTGTTGTTGACGAGTTTTAAGGAGATCAAGCGGTTGAAGAAGGGTCGAGGAGGTAAAGCCTGATAAAGCGCCGGATGCGAGGTGCTCGGCTATCGAAGGCGCCATGACGGTATGTGGCGAAGAACGAACTGCAACATGCAAAGGCGCGTGCGTGAGGTCACCGTGATGACGCGGCGCTTGTCGCGTCTTGTCTTCGGACGACCAGGTGCGGCTGGAACGTCAACTACCCACCTTTACTTTACACATACAGCGCACGTCGCGCATGCTCTATACCTTCTTTGTATAGATATTTTCCCCTGTCATTGAAGAACCCCTCAAGACGTCATTCCAGGAAGACAACCAACGAATGCCCGGAGGCTTGACCAACGGGCGCGATCTCTTCACGTCTGTCATTAGTCGGAAAGACGTTCATATCGTGCGCCACTGGCTCGTCATCTATGACAATTGAACCGCGAGACAGTGTGAGACTCGTGAAGCAAGCGCCCCGTCGAGTACGTACTCTATCATGCATTGCACCCACCGCGCTCACAGGCGTTCACCTCTATATATTGTTAAAACTCTGCTTCGGGGCTTGTAACTGCACTGAACCCCTGAGGCTTGCTCGTTTGTCTAATTTCATTGTCAACCTACCTAGGATACAGCCACTTATGGCTAGGTCGCCCAAGATGCCCGCCTGTCCTGCGTAGCAACCACGCGGCCGGAGTGAGCGGCCGTGGCTCGGCGGCGATGCGCGCCGAGCGCGCGCACCGTCTTCTCACCACTATCTTCGACAGCTACTCCATATTCAAGCTTCTAGCCGCGTACTTGCAACACACGTTTGGCTTTATCACCGGGTAATCCTAAGCAGTGCGGACCCAATTCAGACGCGCCGGACTGCTGCTCTCACGATATCTCACGGTCCCGGTACGCTTCTCGCTGTGTACCTTCGGCGCTTCGAGACGAGAACGCGTACTCCTTTCGACTTGCAAAGATGCCGGTCTTACGCTACCTATTCTCGCATTCTAGCATTTCAGTGGGAGAGCTCGCCGCACCATACGTCTCTTCGAATAGAGTTCACGATACACTGCGATAACTGACGAAAAATACACGTCGGACATGGAGCTCCGAAGCTACGGTCCACAGAACTACACATTGTATACCTATACATCGAGTTCCATCAAGAGCTCGGGCTTGGAAGAAGCCGTGTCTACAGCGAGTGATGAAGATGAGTACTTCCAGGGCTAGTACGCATTGTGTGCTGAACTCACCATGAAGCAGCGTTTGCCTAGTTACACGATTTGGACATCTCGCACTCTTCGCGATGCTTAGAGCAAGCCTACGAGCTCGGCAGTAGGCGGAACTGGGTTTGTAGGCGAGAAGGCGCCAGGAAGAGGGACAGCACGTTTCTCATCTATGCACACATGAGACGTCGTACATCGAGTCGCGTTCTGTACGACGAGACCGACCTGTGGGAGCAGCGGAACCGACAGCGGCAAGGAGTGCCATTGAGATAAGGATGGTGAAGCTGCGCATATTGACAACGAGTATGTTGAGTGCGGTGCAGCTGAATAGAGTGGGAGGCGCCGGTGTCGATGTTGATATCCGCTGTGACAGGCTTTATAGTGCGGGTGATACAAGCTGTCCTTTAACTCTATCACGCGGGTGCGCGCCCGCGCCCGCCGCAATCGTATGGATTCTTCTGCGCGCTCCAAAACTCACCTCATAGCTACATGGCGCGAGGCTTCCCTTCTATCAGGAGAATGGTGAGGGAGAGAGAAGCAGCATCTCCTGACGGTCTACGGCTTCTGATTCCGAGCGTTTCACGATATCTCCTCCGTTGCAAGGTGCTAATAATACGGGATCTCGGTACCGTACTCTCCGTTACGTCTAGTGACATACGCAGAACTTTCCTCTTCGTCATACACATGCCGATGAGAGCGACTATCGACCTCGTGCCGCACGACTCCGGCGAAGCTATCATAAACGACGATCGCCGAGCTCCGCCTTCCCCCTCGCCCAAAGAACGATGCGCACGACGGTCACTCCCCCAGACATGCTGCTCTACACAGTGGCTGGTCTCTTGCTTCTCATGATCTACCAAGGACTCGAGCTTACTTGGAAGATGCAACTCATCCACTCGCTCCATCGCATCCAGCATCCCGAATCAGTTGCATACAGTGCGTTGCGAGCTTCGAGTTGTGAACGTCATGCTCACGAGTGGGCATAGGCTATGTGGGACGCGATCATCCTGCTGAACTTCCGCTCTACGTTCCGGAGGCGGCTATGAACGCTGAATGGCCCGATGACGAGCTGTACGGGCTATTCGAGGATGAGGAGTGGGAGTCTCTCTTTCCGCGCGGCAACGGATGGGTGACACTGGGGCCCAACGACGAGATGTTTGTTCTCAGCATGTATCATCAATTGCATTGTCTTTCCGTGAGTCCGCGCACACCAGATCTTGCTACGAAGTCGGAATGCTGAGATGCGCCAGGTTTTGCGCCACGCCTTCGTCGCGGCAAACACAAGCACCCTCGTGTTTGGTCCGCGGGGGAACGGGACGGGTGTTGCACACCATACAAACCACTGTCTGCAGTATGTCCCCAAGTCTTCGTACTCGACGACATTCTGACGCTCCTCAAGATATCTTCGCGAGCAGATCGTCTGCAAGGCAGATACTACACTTGAGGAGTCGGCTCTTTTCGTGGCCGACGACGGCAAAACGAAACATGGCGCCACAGGGATGGGTAAGCCTGCGAATCCGCCATCGGTCATACTCTGCTACGGCTTTGCTGATAGGCACTTTCGCTAGATATGGTCCACCGTTGTCGCGACTGGACGAAGATCAGGGATCATCTTGAGGCAAACTTTGAGACGCGGCTTGAGAAGGGGCTTGTTGACATCTACGGAGAAGAGATCCTACAAGAGTAGAGCATCGTGTATAGTACTGTAATCCGTATGACCTTCACATCTCCATCCCCGCAAAGAGTGCCCCAGCGCCTCTCTTCCTTTCTTCCGTTGGGTAGACCAAGTTACCATCTTCGTCGCGCAGGACGACAGCTGGAACATGCCGTCAGTATAGTCGAACGTACCAGGAAGCAGCTCGAATGTGCGCTCACTCTTGTAACGAGAGGTCTCAGGGATGCCGATGTACTGGTCTGGGCGAGCAAGTTTCCGGGGATCATGCACTGGTAAGATTTGGGCGAGTGAGGCGCGCATGCTGGCGCTAGCGCCTGCGTTGGCGACTAGGAGACCGGCGTTGATCAAGAGGAGGATGCAGAGCAAGACACGGAGGGCTTTGGGGCGGTGTACGCCGTTGCATGGGGACTCGTCGCCTAGTGGTTTGGGCTTGAGTGTGGGCTCATCGCTCTGGGCAAGTTCCTTGTAGCCCTGCATGACCGTCGGGCGATGTTGAAAGGCGATGTGAGTGGCGACGAGGGTGCGCTGGAAATGCAGGTACGGCGACGGGGTAAAGACGTTCGTTTCAACAAGCACGGAGCCGACTGCTAAACGGGATGGTGATTCCGCCGGGACATGCCCTGTTCTCGCGCCTCAATCTGAGTGTGTACCACGCTTCTCACAGATAGAGATTAGAATGATGAGAGAATGGGGCACGAGACTGAACGTTATGTCAAGGATAATGTGGCCGCACCGTTGCGAAGCCGAATCGCTGCTACCGCCATTGGAGCTAGAAGCCTTATGGGCTTACACGCTGCAACGTACGCGAATCCTGGTTCTGATGAGAGGTGCTACGGAGCGGGTATGGCATATCTTTGTACCTCTAGTGAGCTTACGGCGACTTACGCAGGCGCCGACAGGATATGGAATTCAATTGTGACGAGACCATCGATGCGTGGGCTGAAGTCGAGTCCTGAGGGCTGAGGTCCGGTATCACCATCCATTGGCGTCAAACGAGCCTCGCGCGGTTTACAAGACTTAGGGTATGGATGCTGGATGTCAATTGTGACGCCGCGACGACGGTGCGACGTCGACGTCAATGTTCAACGTCAACGCGGCAACTTTGAGCGCAATCTAAGCCCGGAGCGCTCATTTCCCACGGGCGCGCACCGGTATCGTCGGCAGCGCGTCGCACCCGATGCACCCTGATCCCAACTTTCATGCAAACGTGCGTGTAAGTATCTTGTGCGAAGGGCGTACCTGCCCGCGTAAGGTGCGTGTCTGCTGGCAACTTCTTGGAGTGGCGTTCTACTGATGAGCATACCGCCAGCAGTATCGAATCGACCTATAGTACTATGAGACTACGCTCTGTTCCCCAATGCAAATGATAACTATTTGGAATTGCTATCCCATGATGGCTTCCCAGACGCCGCCGGTTGCCAGTCGAAACGAAACGCGAAAGCAAAGTACAGCGCCTATTCGTCAGATGCACCCCATCGACGACCGCCCTGCCCCTTCGGCTTCGCAGAAGAGCTTCGGTGGGAATGCAGCCTTAAAGTTGACGATCAGGCGCTGTTAGCACTGCCGCTCTTTGCTTGCCATATGACGAAATGTCCAGGGCTCAAGCGGCCAGAGTCGACTGATTGCGTACTTCCCCGGCCTGTCTTTACTGATGGAACATCCACGGCGGGGTTGACGGACAGAAGCGCCTCTCGATAGCTCCGCGGTCCGGGTAGCATGGAGTCGAGGGGTAACTCCGAGAGCCGTCGACTCATCTCGTGCTACGTGTTGTGCGCGCTGCCTCCTACCCGTATCATCGAGGCGGATTTCACTGGTGAATACGATCCTAGCCAACGCTCGCGGGTCATCTGTGAGCGAATTCGTCATTGACCCGATCGAAATCTCACAACCGCATTTTTATAGTGATAAGTGAAGCTCCGGAGGACACCATGTCAGATACACCACCAGCCAACGATCCCACTTCAGGTTACTTCCTTGATACAAACCCGACAGAAGTCAGACGGTTCGCCGCTGTCTGCCAGCTCGTCGCCAATTTAATTGACACAGACCCCTTTAGACTAGATGAGCAGTATCTCTTCGTCAAGGCCGTCTTCGACAAACCCTCTTTCTTCCCTTCCCCAGTCGACCCTACAACGGTGCGCCGCGTGCTGGATGTTGCGGCTGGAACTGCGGTTTGGGCCCTGGACCTCGCCGACCAGCCATTCGCGTCTTCGCTTGAGCTATTTGCGTCCGACATAACGCTTGCCAAATTCCCTTCCCCGGATATCCTGCGACGCGCAGGTATAACTGCTTTCGCGCAGGACTTGACGAAGCCGTTTCCGGATGAGATGAAGGGAACCTTTGATGTGGTCCACGCGGCTGCACTCGTATTCGCACTGAATCCAGACGAGTGGGCCAGTATGCTTCGCAATGTTTACGATGTTTTAGGTGTGTTCCGACATGTCTGCACTGTCAGAATAGTGACGATCGTACAGCCCCTGGAGGGTATCTGATTCTGACCGAATCGGACGGCCTACTCTACAGTGCGGGCGAAAGTCCTCCACCGGATGGCGTAGCGCACGACGTCGAGAAGGGGATGAACGGATCCAGCACGATACATGCCATGAACAACATCTTGGTCGGACTTGCGCTCCAACGAGGGTATATCATCGGGTGTGTATCTATCGTATTGTCATCTCCCCGCACTGACGGATCTCGATGTAATAGTCTCTCATATCGCTTGAAAGACTTCTTATCCAATGCAGGCTACTCCATTCTTTCTCGGCAACGCGCCATATGTCCTTTGGGTGGGTGCACTGAAACGGTTCAGAGTGTACGCGGGAACTCCTTACTGCGCTTTCGCCAATCCTCGGCGAACAACCTGAACTCCCAACTCGACGGCGTCACTCGCTGGCTGCTTGAGAAAGGAGAGCTAGAAGCGCCCAAGGGCATTCCCATCCGCTCCGAGGAAGAGAGGCTGTCATTCGTGGAGGACGTTCGGCGAGCCATGGATAAAGGTGCATCTCTGGTTGGCTCGGAATGGGTAGCGCAGAAGCCAGTCGTATGAGAAGATCACTATTTGCGATGAGTCTAAGCATGCCTGTACACATTAAGAGACAGACAGCGCGATTACACTTGCATTGTAGAATATATGAAAGAGCCAAACACTGCGGCGCTCCCAACGCTCCCAAACCGCTCCAGGTTTATACACGAGAGCCAGAGTCGGAGGGATAGTTTAGTGCTTATCTATCGATAGCTGTACGGATGAGCAATGAAGCATTCGATGGCAATGGGGGGTTCGAGGGTAGCTGTAAGTGCGCCGTACCAGGGACGCTCAGAGGAGAAGCTAGCTTGTGCGATATCGTCCCGGACCGGATCACCGGCGGTCACACCAGATCAACACCCTTCAACACCGTCACCGTCACCGACTCCCAGCCATTGAGATTATAGTTCTTCCCGTCATCAACCATGCAGCCTCGCTTCTCGACTCTCGAGTCCGCCTTCTATCGCTCGATACATCAAACCATCAAGGAGCGCTATCGCTCAGTCTATCATACCGTACACTCGCGCCGTATGCGGCGACACTCGGAGGATCTTGGAGCATGAGTAGTCTGTACCCTAGTTTTTGTATCGCCTCAGGTTTTCCCCATCTGGAGAATCCCATAGCATCCCATTAGGGTGCGGTGCATAATGCATCGCCTATTCTGAACACGGTTAATTAACATTCGGGTTAGGGTTAGTATATTAACGGGTCTATATTAACTAGTTTATAATCCGGACATTTCATCGGCTCCAGAAGACAAGCAATCGGACCGTGACAGGATGTGCGGTCGCTGTATCGTGATTGGAAGTACGTATAGTAGACACATTATGACTAGATCGACCAGACGACCTTCGGCGGTGGTCCGGATGGCGCCGTGGCCACTGCTCCTCGCGCGCGCGTCGCAGTGGGTGGGGCGGACACCGCAAGTGGCTGCGAGGACAAGTAATCTAAGATAGCGGGAACTTTGAGATTACCGCCCTTGACCCAGCTCGCCGCAGTGAGAGTCTCTCCGTCCTCGAGAAGAAGCCGCTCATCGGTGAGCACGTCAGACTCGTCGCCGCTCTGTGCAGAAGTTTCAGGGGTGTCGCCATCTTCACGGTCTGCCCACTCATCCTCTGCGTCGTCGTCCGAGTCGCTGTCCGTATCGCTCTGCGAGCTAGCAGTCTCTATGCCGTTGGCGGAGCGTGCACGTCTCAGAACACTATCTAACTGATGGAACTTGACCGTCGGGAGCTTGACGGCCGGCTTATCCTATCGGTTCATTGCTCAACATGTGCATCTTCGCGATAGATAGGTAGCCATACCTGCTCGCGCTGGCGCATGAACTCTTCGCGGAGCTGCACGAGAGCTACGATGGACTCGGCCTTTAGATTGTGGCGAAGAGCAGTCCCGAGACGCGTCATGACAGAACCCGCGCGTTCGTCTGCCATTGAATTAGGCGAGATCGCGAATAGCTTCATGGCGAAGTACTTCGAAGGTATTAGAGACACGTCTGCAGTCCATGGGCAACGAGACTCACCGCAAGGACACGAGAGTTATGTCCAGGGCGCAAGCTCCTCCAAAAATCGTATGGTGTTTCATCTTTCTTGAGACGTCGCACGAAAGGTTGCTCGTTTCGGAGGTATGCACGATATTGTGCCTGTAGTTCAGCGATGGCCTCGTAGTCCTCAAGGTCGTCAACCTTGATCTTCTTGGTCTCGTACTCGAGGCGCAGTTGATTCGCAAGGAACTGTCCGACTCGGCGTTGAAGGTCAGGCAGTTCATTCGAAGATGTGCGTGATGAGGCGGCACGCCGGCGAGTTGAGACCGTGACCGAATCATCGTCATTCGAGAGCGGATTGACAGCCGTAAGGTTGACGTCGGGCAAATTGTCTCGATAGCCTATTGAGACGTTAGCATGGTAGGTAGGATTGAGGAGTCGGAACAGTACCTGGATGCAACATGAATCCGACGACATAAACACTGACCGTGTCCTCTGGGCCATTGGTCCCGGGATCGACAATCATCTGGTTCCACCGATAGTTCAATATCTGGCGAATGCGTTCCTTCACAGTATCCGCAAGCTCTGCAGACGCAGGCGACACAAGGAACTCGTCGAACTTCGCCATAATCGCCAGAAAGAACAAGAATACGTCCGCCACGGTCGCATGCGTCGATTCAAGAGCGGTGATGGCCCAAGCAATCGGCATGAGAATGGCGAGTAGGACTGTCATGTCGGCCATGAAGGTCCCACTCGCGCGTAGGTTCGGGACGAAATACTGATTGACATCCTAAACGAAGAATGTCAGGGCGCAACTCGAAGTATACTCCGACATAACATACCGGAATGGTAACGACTCCACCTCCGACAAGCTCTTGGACAGCAGGCATGCAGCGCTTTACCGAGTCAACCGTATGCGCGATACCAGCAAAGCGAGTTTTGCTCGATTTAACAAAACCGCGCCTGATCTTGTGGCGCTTCTGCGTGCGCTTGAACGCCGTCTTGGCGAACGTTGACTTCGAGAAGAAGGCAACAACGCGCTTCGACGTTGAGATGGTCTACCAAGCAATCAGATGCCGGTACAAATGTGTACATGATGGTAGCGTCGACTGACCTTTCTAAACGCAGGAAGCTTCCCAATATCCTTGCTGGTGTTATGTAGGCGGTGGCAGCAGTCGGGCAAGCTGAGAATCCACGGAAACTCCTCTTGAACGCGCTTGCGCGCAACACGCGTGTTGCCCGTGTCGTCAGATGTAATTGCGGAGAAATTCTGGGGCCCGATTGACCTGATAAGCTACGAGCATCTCAGCCCGAGTCTTGAAGGAGCAGCACAAAACCAGCCACGTACCTCGACCAGCATCTCTGCAAGATGCTCGCCAGTATGTGACTCCGCCGAAGTTGAATGGCCCTTCATGAGATAAACCCTCCGGCTCGGTGTCATGACATGTACTGTGTAGATCGAGTCTTGACGGTTGGAAGTCGCACCGTCGAACGTGAGCGTCAGGTTCTTGATCTTCTGGAGCTTCTCGATATTCTTGAGCGTGACGTGAGCGGCCTCAGATGGTACGAGCGTCTCGCGAACTTGATTCGAGGATGGTGGCGTGAACTGCTGATGAGTAGCATCTCCGACGAATGTCTTCCACTCCTCGGTGTCGCAGAGAATGAATGGAAGGGACTGGACAGTAATGAGCTTGAGGATGTCGAGGGTGAGTGTAGAGTTGTATAGCTTCGCCTTCGCCGCCCGTGAGTGAGGTTCGATCGATGTTTGGGATGACCTGGAGATGTCGCCGCGTGTGTGCGATCAAGTGAGTACGTATTACATGGGAAAGCACCGTTTACTGACTTCTTTCCCGCCGCCATGTCCTGAACCACTTGCGCATCCTCTTTGACCTGCTGTGATATGGCTTTACCGCCGAGAGCCTTGGTTGCTCGTTCCCGGAGATGAGCAGGTACATAGGGACAGACGTGGGCATGCTTCAAGATACGATTGCGCTGTCGCCCCGACTTCCCACCGCCCCACGCATACGTATGATCGCATCCCGCTCCGTGCTCATCCGGCTTCATTCCGACGCAACGCAGGATCTTCTTGAGCGGTTTCTTCGGATCTTTAATCTTCGGCCGGCATGGTAGCGCCAACTCGAAGAGTAAGAGGTTGGGCTTACGCCCTTTGCGTTTCCCTGGTCGCAGTCAGCGCTGCACTATGATCACAGAGGGTATAGAAATATGGTGTATACTCACCTTGAACAGTCTTTGCAACCTCATTCTCGGACGCCGCTTCGTAGTCGTCCCAAACAGAGACATTCTGAAGTGGCTCCTTCTTCTTGCGAGCACGCGAACGGGACTGCTTCTGCTTCGTGGACGTCTTCTCGATCGTCTGCTGCGTAGACTTTCCTGTCCTGCGGCGCTTCGGCTGTGGCGCCTCCTCATCTTCTTCTGAAATATCTTCGTCGTCGTCGTCATCTCCCTCCTCTTCAACATCAGAATCCCCAACCAGCTCGCCTTCCTCCTCATTGTCATACTCAGAACCTGACTCCTCCTCCTCCTCTGGCTATCGAGAAGTGTTAGAGCCTGAACTGTGTCGGGGATGTCAGCAGCTCACCGGAGCATTTGCCATATACCATCTCGCGACGACGAGGAAATCCTCGACCCATTTTACCAGCACTTCTGTTTGCGGACGTTCATCGGATTCGGCACTGAGTGCGGTGCGAAATGCATCAACGATGGCATAAAGTCCTGAACCGCGCTCGGTGAGCTTGAAGGGGCATTCGCGATTGAGGCGCCCAGTCGGGGCAAATGTAGCTTCGAGCTCTTGATTCAGAACACAGATTGCGGAACCGTATGTCTCGCACTTCTCCTCATTGACCCGCCATGCGCAGAAGTTATATGCCGGCTGCTCTGGGTCTGCGAGAGGTAGGGGAAGCTTCGTGAGTAGCACGGCGAGTTCCTGGAGCTGATTGTCCAATTCGGGTGTGAGGGCCACCATTCTAGACGACCGCGGCGATGATGGGCACGAGGAAGACGTGGGAGGGTGAAGCCAGGTCGTGCGGCGTTCAGCAGGAACGGCACGATGGAATTCTCCAGAAATATTTGACGCGATCGGTGACGCTGCCCTCGACGACCTCCGTGAATGTTCTGGACCCGTCAGCGAGCCGCGTCACGTCCCTGAGCTGCCCCGCTAGGGTTAGGGTTTGCGCTTACGGTTATTAATGCATGTACTCCCCGAGGGCATTGTTAACAAGGTATATATACACGGTTAATTAATAGTTAATAATATCGGGTTAATATATGGTGGTTTCATCACCGCACCCTACATCCCATCCCCGACGAGCCTTCGAGAGTCGGTCTGCAGCTGGAGCGACGCATACCGCGGTCCAACTCCGAGCCGTACCGCTCGACAGGCTTGAAGCACACGGGAGTTGGAGTCCATTTCGTCCGGCACGCGGTACGAGGCGGTACGAGAACTGGAAAGATGCCTTGATGCTGGTAGACGCCCGTGCATGATGAAGCGCAGCGCTGGCTGGCCAGCTTTGAGCGGCCGGATTTGATGAAACAGCCACCCGACACACGAAGTCGGCTTCCTTTTCTCATACTTATAAACAGTCCGACCGACGCCGACAGTGCCTCATGTAGGATCTTCGGCGTCGTCGACCTTTCGTCACCTGCCTCTTGCCGTTGCCATTGGCCGCTATACAGCATGCCGCTTGTCACCAATCCCGCCTGGGCACCGGCGGAGCCGCATAGTGCCCTGCTGGTCGAACGTTCCCAGTTTATCGGATTACTATTAGCATGGGGCGCCTGGGGTGCGTAGTTTAACATTGATCCGCAAGATTGCGCTTGACGCCGCCTTATACAGGCATCCTTGTCGCTGTAACAATACACTGTGTGAGGGTCCTCTGGCGCAATGTGCGCCAGGGAAAGAGGCGGCACATCTACTTGCTCGTCTACGTCTTGCTAGTCATCTCCCTCGCAACGGCTGGTCTTTTCCTTGCAACGAAATGGACGCAGACTTGGTTAATTGATCAAAGAAACTACCCCGGAGGCCCTGTGGCGTACTATGAGAAGTTCAACGCCAATCCCATCACCACGGGCGAGCGCGTCTGGTGCGTCCTTATTGATGTTATGAAGTCCGATGTACTCAATGAGCAATGCAGTGACTTCATGGTCAATTGGCTGGCGGACGGACTCCTGGTAAGCGCCCTCGTCATCCCTACGATGATCCGTAGCTCACCGTTATCCTCAGACATATCGTGTCTATGTCATCTACGAGGGACGGCTGCTTTTCGTGGCCCTCCCCATTCTAACATTCCTGGCTTCGTTCTGTACGTCCGAATCACACAGTTCTCGTCCCCAGCTGACGTCGACCCCACAGCCCTGTCAATCATCGAGCTCTATCTCGTCTCACGCCCAGGCTCTTCCATCTTGCTAGCTAATAGCGTCAAGTTCGGCCTCGCATACTGGTCTCTATCAGTTGCCGTGAACGTCATCGTCACAATCCTTATTGTCCTGCGTCTGTTCGCTGCACGGCGTACCCTCGCAAAAGCCATGGGGACTGCTGGGCGTGACTCTGGTGAACTCTATACCAACGTATCCGCCATTCTTGTCGAGAGCGCGGCGATATACACGATACCTGCGATCATCTTCCTCGTCGGCTATGGAGTGGGAGACGTCTTGAATGCATCTGTAGATGCAGTCGAAGTCATACAGGTACTGTCGCAACACAATATCATAGGCTATCCTTATTGACCGAGTATATGCAGGGCATCGCACCGCTTCTCATCATTCTGCGCGTCGCCAATGGCAGTGCATATTCAGCCACCACCATCTCCGACCTGACCGACAGCTCGGGCGATCTGGATAAACGCACACATCGCATGGCTAGCCTGCGGTTTGCCTCGCACGTACAGTCATCGACAGGACACAGTGAACAGACCGAAGACTTGACATCGAAAGATGAACGACTTGCAGTCCCAGTCATCCTGATGGATAGCGACGACAAGGGCGCACGATCCTCAGTACAATCCATCTCGCCCTACCCTACTACGCATAGGGACTCCGATGTATGACCCATGCTATATGACGTATATTCATGCTTGTACCTCTATACTCCCCCCTCTGCTTTTTTTCTTCCAACACCTGTACTACTATTAGAACCTGATACATATGAGCTGCGACGAGGTCGAGGTGGCATGGTTGAAGACTACGAGGGTGTGCTTGAGCTGAAGCGGGGCTCAAGCTCGAGTGCGCACGCACTGGCCCTCTTTCGCCGTCAACCTAGGATGATGCCTGATCGCAATGTACGCGTAGTTCGTCCCGTACTCCCGCCAGATACACGCCCGGGCACTTGTGCTGTGGACCGTGGTCAGAATGTGCTCCCACGCCGGTATAACCCAAGACACGGTGATTCCAAGTTGTTCCTGACTTCCATGCTGGCTTTATGCTGGCACGACGATGCATTCCTTGCCAGGCTACCGCACTGAAAAATGGTCGGCATCTGAGCACCTCTCCATCTACGACTGGCCTGCGTATCGGACACAACAGAACAGTGTCCCCCGTGGAACGGCACGAGCGAATTGCCGCATACGTATCGGCCTGGCGCGGTCTTGAATGGCGCCGAACGCTTCGCATACCTTTCCCTCCGGCCGATGCGACACAAATTCACGCAACACGTCTGCCGAGTCCTCTGCGCGGCGTTGCGCGCCAAAACATCACCCGCCACTTGCCGAGTGAAGTCAGAGCGTGGGCACTGGACACAGCCCAGGATTTGTTACTATTCATCGAGCAAAACGAAGATGGACCGCCGTACCCAGTGCACTGTATCTCAACTAAGACAGGAAGAAGGCATCCCAGAGCGGCTCGCTTGCCTTCGCTGCATGAAGAAGAGGATCCTTGGCTTGCTTCGAATGAAGACGTTGTCCGGATTCACGGCCTCCTCGCTGGCGTCGTTCATGCCGGATGCCTAAGAGTATATGAGTGGCGCACAGGAAACTTGCTACTAGTTCGTGTATACGATTCATTCCTGTGGACTATGTCTGACAAATATTCCCTCTGTATAGGAGGTTCCTTGCCTAGACGACTTCACATTTCTCGATAGCTCCCATGTGCTGTTGACCCAGTACGATCCTGATACCCTATTGCCGTCAATAATTTTATACCCGCTATCGCATGATCAACCTGATCCCTACTCGCCTGCATACCGCTTCAATCTCCCGAGGCTGCGTTCCGCTTTGGATGGCGCTGAAGTCTTCGTACGGCTTGCTGCTGATAGCCCTCCACCGACCTCTCGCTTCGGGGCATTCTATGCAGACCCTTCGCCAAATCATCGCGCCTTATTCATACGGCTGGAAGTCTTCACGCTCTCAGATCCCAACAATAGCGACGACCATGCGAGCACTTTGTGTGTGCCATTGGGCTTCTTCATGCGCGTCATTGAGGGAACTTGGAACTCCCTGAATGTGCTGCAAAGGGACGAGCACGGCACCGCTGTGATTCAATGGCATATTTGGGGCCCACCGACATGCGGCTTGATCCCGCCCACTGCAGGCGCACCTTCTGAACCCGGCGTGTTCGGCTGTCGCGCCGCGAGAGTCATCCCCGGATCGAACCTCCGCATATCGATTCCTTTCGCACAAACGACCTCGCCGATCGACGTTACTGCCGTCGAAGACGAGCTGGCCAGATTCACCCCTGATCCGAGCGACGTATTCCTCGAGGTCTTCGATTTCCATCCGGGACGCGTGGCACTTGCGCGAGCAACGCTCGTGAGATCTCAATCTGCCCTCAACAATGCTCGAAGGGACGAGATTGCAGCTGGAGCTGACGTCCGCGCGGACGACGTACTGTCTGCGATGGACCTGGACGTTGGCACATGGTCAATACAGAAGTCGGGACATCTCGACACGCGTATATGGGACGTGTCGCCATTCAACTCACAGACGATTGAAACCGACATTGGAGCAGCGTCACAACTTCAACTGCCATACATCCTCACTCGTCGACGCGTCCCTACCCAGTATGTTCTTGGGGAGAATGGCGGCAAAGCGATTCTAACGGAGGATGCCGTATTGTACGTCCCCGTGCGCGACTTCGTGACGGGTGAACCGGAGGAATATGTAGCCTTCGTCTTCTAATCAACATAAATAATATAGTCGCTGTATAGTCCCTGTGATAAGCATACAATATGTGGTGCGAAGTAGAGCTAGGCTGAAGCAGTATACATAGTAAGCAAGATGTCCGTGATCGTGAATGGTACGTAGCACCCAAAGCGTGAATCATTAAACAAGGGAGAATGTGATGTGTCACTAGCCGTCGTACTCCGGAGGTGCTGTCCCATGCTCCCGTAGCATGTTGTTCACTAAGCCGCGAACAAGCTCAGGGATATTCTCTGGCTGTACTTGTCCGGAGTTCGAAGCCGTATCGTGTTGTGTACTCTGGCTTGGTACCTCGCTCGGAGGTGGTGACGTCGAGGAGATTGATCGAACCGGTGGTGGCGGTGCATTCATGCGCGCTAGTTTGGGGTGCACTGTCGCTGCGGACGCGGCAGCAAGCGGAGGGTAGGAATAGCCTGCGCTGACCGGACCAGCACTCGGGCCAGCACTTGAAGAGCCACCCGCATCATTCCACGGATCGTAGTGTGAGGATTGCGTGGGGGCCTCGTCTGTGAAAGGTTCGGGTCGGTACGCCATGAAGGGCTCGGCAGCGCCATCAACATCACCATCTTTGTCGAAAGGCTCATGCATTGGGCCTGAGCGCGAGCGGCTGTGCGTTCGGCGGTACCAGAGCGCTGCCCCTACTAAGGCGCCAAGAACGGCGACGCCTCCAATGACGCCGCCGACGATTGCACCAACCGGTGTAGATGACGAGTCCTGTGTACTGTCCGAAGAGGATGATGGCGAAGGAGCGGAAGTAGCAGAAGCATTGTGCGGCAGATAGTCGAAGGCTGCGTTGAGCACGTTCAACGCTATGATATTGCCATTGCTGGTGTAAGCTTGCGGAGGAGGACCAAAGATGACCGTTGAGTAGTTGTCCCCGGAGCGCGCGTTGCTCGTAAGCCCGTTGTACTGGCAAAGCTAATGAGATACGAAGCCGTAAAGACTGGCCGGCGTCACTCACTTGAATCGTGATGAAGGCTTCAACGAATGTCGCCAGGTCAGACGAGCTTGGGAATCGGCGCAATACTTCGCCGAGCGCGCGAATCAAGATGGCTACAAGAGGATCAGTGGCTGCATGATATGTTTGGAAGAGCACATACCTTTATCATCCCATGGGTTGTCACTTACGCCAGCATTAGCATCTGGACATCGTGTCAGTACATATCGATTGGAATCGGATTGAGCACGCACCTAGCAGAACACCGTCCGTTTCCGTCCACAGCGAACTGTGAGCCGCGGTCGAGACGACTTGTCGCAAGCTGCAACGACTTCGATCAGGGAGATCTGCGCAGCAGAAAATGCCATCGTACCGTTTAGTTAGACCCGAGTCGCTTGTGATATTCGCCCAGATGCTGAGCGGCTGAATGTACCAACCCTGAAAGCCGGGGCTGACTCCCGTATTGACACCACAGGTATTGATATCGATGACGGGATGGATGATATTGGAGGTGTCTAGAGAGCGAGCGTTAGTCAAGATCGTGCTGAGAAGCTCTGCAACCAGGGTATACCATTATAGAGGGCCTCATTACCCATGAAGTTGACAGTGTTCATGCCCGCTGTCTTGTACGTTTCGTTCTTAGTCGCCTCGTAGAGATAGCCTGCCAGTCTGGAGACACAGTCAGCGATTGCATTCGATGCTATACTGGCTTACATACGTCGCAAATGGTCTGTAAAAGCGTGAGAAGATGAGGACGTTGGGGGCGTGCATTCACAACGCACCCAACAGTATCCACTTGTATCTGAGTATTGTCCTTCACATCAGGCAGCTTAACAGTAAATGGAGACCTTAATATGCGGCTTCATGAGGGAGCTGGCAAGACTCACCCAGAAAACGCCGCCGAGAGAAATCGAGGAATCTAGCCTAGGGCATCAGCTGCGAGTCATGGTTACACAGAAGCCGTGTAACACACCTTGAAAGCAGCCCGAAGCGTTGAAGGAGATGTTGCGACTGGCCGGAATGGCTGTCTTCGCGTCAGCGATCATCTGGGCGGTAATGTAGTCCGTATAAGTCGTGTCCCATGTGTTTTGAGCGAGCGTGAGGAATGATGAGTCGCCATAGGCCTTGTACACGTAGTAGAATGTGAGCGCCCATTGACTGCAAAGGTGTCGATGACTTCAGTGCCCGAGAACGTTGCAGCACAATATCTGGGCACGTACATGCCGTTTGTGTTCGTCCGTTGCACGCCTGTCGTGCCGTTTCCGAAGATGTCGTTTTTGCCGATCCATGTCTTCACATTGTTGGTTACAGCATCCTTCCATGTTTGATTTCCGCTCAACAGATCCTGTAATGCAAGTGTCGTATAGAAGCTAGCAAGCGCCTGTCCATTGGCCTGGTCTGGGATCATGTCAGCTGGCGGAACAACGCATCACAAAAAGGCAAACATACCGGACAGGCTTCCGTTGCTCGCGATGTGGCTCACTAGCGCCTGCGCGGCGCTGTTCGCATACGACTCGCGAGTCGCGCGCGTATCCCCGGATGTCGTACTCTGGGTTGTTCGCCATCAGCAAGGCCGTGGCACGCGGTTTAAGGCACACGATACACGTACACCCCAAGCTGTCGGAATGGCCAAGTCTTGCGCAAATACACATCCCAAAGATAACAGTCCGACCGCTAGAAGAGCGGCACGGCGCGCCATGCTCGAAACAAGGGAGAGACAAGGTGGTAACGGGGAGAAGGGCGATTGTAGGCTCTGGCTCCGAACGATCAATTCTCAATTCAGTCACAGCACTACATCGGTCCATGTGTTTGTCGCATGGCATGATGTGCGCCCAGTCTGCTGGATGCAGTACGCGCACAGGATAGCACAGAATGACCGTCTCAGTGAGCCGCCTCACGCTGGATTGTAGTGGTGGCGAGAAAGAACCACGGTCTATCTGGTTTCGGGTAGCAAGGAATGCTTCCTTCCTCGTGGGCGAGAAGGCCACGACGGCGGCAAACACTCCGGTCCTCGGCTCGACTTGCCGACCTTTCGCCACCTGTCTCCTGCGTCCATCGACCGCCTACGGGCACCATTCGAACCCATGAGCGAATGCCATCTCCATGCGCTCTGAGTTCGACTGGGCGTGTCTACTCCTGAAGCTGTTGTTGCCGGTCGGTAACTTGAACACGAAACCGGAGTTACATCTACTCTAGATCCGCTGCAATGTACGCGTTTACGCATATATATGAATGCGGGTATATTCCAGGCGTCGCCAAGAGTGTTCTTCTTCATTCTCATCGCTGTTTGCCCTCAGTATGACGGACAGCAACTGCTACACAGGATGTGGACGACTGGGCAAGTCCCGGCAGCACCTGTTGACTCGCATGCGAAGGCGGAAGGATATATGCTTCCGCTGCAACCCCTCGATGGATATAAAGCTGGGTGCACTACGCGAGCAAGGGTCTCGTTTCTCCTTGTTCCTTCTCTTTGAAGCAGTCATGAGTGTCGATCAGTACACCGAGGACGCGATCTCGAGTCTTTCTAATACCATCGTCGACAAGGCACCCTACTTTGGCACCCTGCCTTTCCAAGATGACGCATTCGAGCTCTTCTTCAAAGACCAAAGCGGCCACGCGCAGTGAGCCAATCTCCCACACCACGCTCTCGTACAAACTGACTTGTCTACTCAGCTCTCTCAACCTGGCGAGTGCTACGAACGAGCAAGTCAGCACACTTGCAGAGTCGTGCTCTATTGCGCCATTTGGTCGCGGCGCAGAGTCTGTTATCGACGATGACTATCGTAAAATGGGAGTAATCGATCTTCCCGACTTCGCTATCCCGTTCCAGCCCGAAGGCACTGCACTGGGGCATGGAGTGCGAGAGTATGTTCTCGAGGGCGCGGAGTCTAAGCGTCTAAGTGTCTGATTCGCTACGAGCTATACAAGCTAAATGTCTACGGTGCGTCTCGTCTAGCATGCGCTGAGCATCTTTCTCACGTCTTCCAAAGGCGAAGGAGGGTTCTTCAAGGCACACAAAGATACTCCGCGCGGAAACGGGATGTTTGGCTCACTTGTTCTCGTCTACCCGACGGAGCACTCTGGCGGGGCCCTAGTCTTCCGCCACCAGGGGCAGGAATGGACTTTCGACTCGGCTTCAGCCGTTTCGCATGATGAAAAGCCTGCATTCAGCTACGCGGCATTCTATAGCGATATCGAACATGAAGTTCTCCCGGTCACATCCGGGTACCGCGTAACCATTACCTACAATCTCTACTTCGACGAAGTAGAGACTGCGTCGTCATCCACCCGTTCATCTGCGCTCGACATGTCTGATCTTGCAAATCGGCTTCAGCATCTCCTCGACGATCCTCAATTCATGCCCCAAGGCGGTTACCTTGGCTTCGGCCTGCGTCACGCTTACCCGATAGAATTCGACGAGCGCTTTATGCCTGTCGATAGGCGCGTACAACATATTACTGGCGTTCTCAAGGGCTCGGATGCAGTTATCCTCCGTGCGGCTCAAGCTACCGGCCTCAAGGCACAGTTACATGTCGCGTACGATTGCAAGGTACTCACGGAAGAGTACGATCGTTTGGTAGTCCTCACCACCGAAGTTGTTGGTGGCGACTACATCGATCAACAGATATGGAATCTTCTCAAAGAGCGCTACGGCGGTGTTACGCTGCGGCGGGCGATGAAAAGTACCGGGTGGAGCGTGCGGTACATTGGGTCACCCCACGCACAAGCGCGCCGCGGGTCAAGTCTGTGATGGTTTCGTATGGCAACTCGCCTACACTTGAATACCAATACTGGGAGCTCTGCCTTCTCATGGCCGTAGGTCCGATCGGGGCAAGGACGACCAAGGAAAATCTGATGCAGGACGCGCAGGATAGCGAATATGAAGTGTACGATTATTGGTAATGACAGTCTTAACCAGTGGTGTAAATGCATGTGGTTACGAAAACTGAATATGGACTGAATGATATATGGGGTACTGAACGCCCCGTTACAGTCACTCAAGTGATGGCTGGTTTACACTGCCGAAACTCCCAGATCCGGAATAGTTGTATTGATTACTATCGCATATTTCGACACGCTATGACATTGCAGTCAACTACAGATATCGCATAATTCGGTCAAGAATACAGAGCCCATCCACCTGAAGGATGGATTTCCCAGAACCATGTCCATCCTAATCCTGTCAACGTCCCACTACTGGATGTTCACCGCCTGCCCCTCGACCTTCTCAACCTTCGTGACTGTGACGATCAGAAGACCGTCCGAGAGCTTCGCGACGACGCCGTTCTTGTCGATGAACCCCGGAAGCGGGATCGTGCGCGTGAACTTCTCGCCGGGAGCTATGCGGCGCTCGGCGTACACGCGCTCCGGCGCATCCTCAGCGGAGGCGGGGAACGAGCCTTCGATAGTAACGCTCTTCTCGTCGTCGTTGACGCGTACGGTGATGTCCTCCTTGCGCACGCCTGGGACCTCGATCTCCACCACGTACTGAGTCTCAGACGCGAGAATGTCGAAGCGAGGGAACGGCGGTCTCCCGAAGCTGCCGCGCCCGAAGCGCGGGCCGTTGTTGACGCCGTTCGCGTTGCCCTTGGACGCGTTGGCCCACGGCGCACCGCCATTTGCGAAGCTGCCTGGCCCACTGAAACCGCGCGGAGGTAAGCCTAAGGAGGTGCGACCAAGGTCGCCGAATCCGCCTGCTCCACCAAAGCCGCCGAACCCTCCATGACCACCGAACCCTCCGCACCCTCCGAATCCTCCAAAGCCGCCAAGACCACCTTGTCCTGCGAGCCCGCCAAATGCGCCTGGTCCTCCAAGACCAGGGTGCCCGCCGAATGCGCCAGGGCCGCCGAAGCCGCCGAAACCGTAGCTACCGGGCCCACCGAAGCCCAAGCCGGCGCGAGGATCGCCGCCGAATCCACCGCGGAACCCCTCCGTGTCGAAGTCATCGTCACCACCGAATAGGCCACCGGTATCTCCGCGCCCAGCGAGGAAGTCGGCGTGTGCGCCGGGGCCAAAGCCGGGCGGGCCGCCGCGACGTCCGCCGCGAGAGGTGGCGCCTGGGAAGCCCGCGAGCCCACCGCGACCGCGCGAGCCAGAGAAGGGCTCGGGACGACCAGTGCCAGGCGGGTGCTCGCCGCTCAGAAGAGCTTCAAACGAAGCCGGGGTCGGATGGGAGTCGATGTTCAAGCCGGCCATTGTTTGAGTAGAAAGAGTAGAAGATTGATTGAAGAGCGTTTATCTGGTTGGTTGAGTGTGTGCTTGTGCGTTGGCTGGCGTAGAAGTGAGTTGTGCTGGACTTTGGGGTGCATTCTGGCTGGCCTTTTATACCCGTATCAGCCACCACAGCTCGACTCGAGATGAGCCAACGCGAGTACAGTAGACCGCGATCGAAACCGTCTTAGTCAGAGGTATGACGAGGTCCCGTTGGAAGACGACGCAGTCAAGCGGGCGCCAATCACCAGTTCCGTCGGAAGCAAGTCGGAGAGCCTGCCGCGCGTTGTTGAATACCACAGTGGCCGAGTAAAGGCTGACGCGTTCCGGGAGTGAGTCCATCGGCATACTGTCGAGGCGTAGCCTAGAGAGTCATGTAGTGCCAGCGAAGGACGGACGGCTGGCAAACCTGGTGTTCGAGAGCGCGTCCACGTGACCGGGTTCGAATCCGCCCTCGTACGCGCCGTCGCGTAGCCCGCATAGGAGAGACGTCAGCCAGTTCCGCCGCCACGCATACCATATACCGATGGTATGCACCACAGCACCTGTCGAAGTCAGTTGACCCAAGTCTCAGAGGGAAACAGGGTGGGATTGCGCATGAATGCCGTAGTGATACAGTGGTTTGTGAGCGTACACAGAAGGACTGAACAAGGGTATGGATACAGAATTAGATAGCATCGTGAGGCCAAACGGCCGTCCCAAAGAAAGAGAGCAATGCAGAGGCTATAACGCTCCCTCGAAGAGCAGTTTTCGAGGTTTGCTGAGAGAAGGCGCGGGGGAGATGAGCGCGGGCCTGTACACACCAGCATCAGCAACCATGCACACACAGAAGAGCAGAACAGTGCAAACATACATCGAAGTACCGCATCTCGCCGCCGGATTCCCCATAATAATACTCTCCGACACGCCCGCAATCTCATCCGTCTTCCCATACGCCGCCGCGTCGAATAAATGATCCGTCGTCTTCTCGAAAGAGGCCAACATCAACACGCTATCCTTCATCTTCGCCACGCCGAACCTGGTAATGCCCAATACCTCGCCCTTGTAGGTCATAACATCTCCCAGCAACATGACGTGTCGCGGATCGATACTCATGCCGTGCGACTGCATTGTATACTGGATCTCGTTGATGATGGTAACGCGCGCCGCCTCGATGCCGAGTACTTTCGCCGTCTCGATGACGTGGTTGGATGTGGCTTGTTCGCCGACGATGCCTTCGGTCGTCATGACCTTCTGGAGTCCGTAGCCCTCGACGAGGAGCTCCTTGTCGCCTTTGCGACCGCGCTCGTTGTCCTTGTCGATGACGTTGATGACAGCGCGTTGGATCGTGGGAACGCCCTTGACGACGACATCGGGGAGGAGACGCTTGAGCTCGCGGATGCGGTAGTATGCGTCGGTGCGGATGAGGATCTTCAGCCGGTTGCGCTTCGGGACGAGCACGATGTCCTGGGCCACAAATGCCACGTGAGCGAATGACCATTAGGACCGTGAAGAAGTAAGCGCTCACCTCGAACTTGACCTTGAGCTTCTTGTGCCGGATGATCGCCCACATGATATCGTCTAGCGTGAGCTCGAGCTATGGTGGCCGTCAGTATATGAAGGAGTGTAGTGGGAGTAGGGAACGCACCTGTAACCTCTGAACGCTCTGCATATCGACAATGATGCCCACATGCGCCTCCTGCACGCCCCACGCCTCCTCCAGCACGCTCGCAATCTACAACACCAATCAGCATTCCACATCACCATCGCCCGAAGCGAAGCACCACTCACATCGCCCAAATGCGTCTTCTCCAACCTACCCTTCACAATCCTCGCACTCGCCTCCGAATTAGCCGTAACAAGCTTACAGCTAATAATCGGCGTATTAATGACCTTCGCCGCATTAATAATCTCCTTGATCCGCGGCACGCCCAGCGTAACATTCATACTCGCGACCCCAGCGAAATGGAACGTCTTGAGCGTCATCTGCGTGCCCGGCTCGCCGATGCTCTGCGCGCCCACGGCCCCCACTGTGGACCCGGGCTCGATCTTGGCTTTGGCGTACTTCGACCAGGCGATGTCGAGGAAGGTGTTGAGCTGGGAGAGCGTGACGTTCGCGGTGTTGGATACGATTGCGCGCGCGGCGGGGTCGACGTTCATGCGCGCGTCCGTGTCGGCGTCGAACTGCTCGTTCCGCTCTCGCGCCTCCCACATCCCGCGACTCGCACGCGCATCCGCGAGCGCATACACGATGTTCTCGCGGATGAAGTTCCTGATCGTCAGGACGTACGCCGCGGAGCACTCCAAGACGAACCGGGGCGCCGCGAGCGCCTGGTCGGCCGCTTCGAGGACCTCGTAAGGGAGTAACCCGCGCCCGCCTCTCGGTGCGGTGGCCTTCGCATGCGTCCACGCCCTCGCGAACTCGATCGGCTGCGCGTCTCCCTCCAAACACGCCGGATCCAACCCATCATCTCCAAACCTAAACTGCACCACACCGCCCGTCGCATTCCTAACGCTCAGATCATACTGCGTCGTAAGATCCTCCAGCGCCTTCATCAGCCTCCTCTGCATATAGCCCGTCTCGGCCGTCTTGACTGCCGTGTCGACTAGACCCTCTCGGCCGGAGATGGCGTGGAAGAGGAACTCGGTGGGTGTGAGGCCGGTGTAGAAGGAGTTGCGGACGAAGCCTTTGGAGGGCGGTTCGCGTGATTTTTTGGGGAAGTGCGGGAGGGAACGGTCTTGGAAGCCGTCGGGGACGCGCTTGCCGGCGATGATCTGTTGGCCGACGCAGGCTACCATCTGTGAGACGTTGATCACGGAACCTGTGCCCGCATTAGCGCTCTTCTCTCCTAGTACCCACTGGATACAACGCACCTTTCGAACCACACGTAGCCATGATCAACGGCGCATTACACCTCGACAGCTCCTTCATACAAATATCTCCAACATTATCTCGAACCTTACTCAAGATCCCGGAGATCTCGGCTTCAAGCGTCTGCTCCTGGTTACACCCAGGCTTATTCTCGAGCTTGCCCTTTTTCGCGAGCTGAATGAGGTCGAGACACTTCGCGTAGGCTTCTTCGACGAGGACGTCCTTCTTGGATGAGAGGACGGGACCGGGAATGACGTCATTGATGCCGAGTGAGAAGCCGAAGTTCGCTGTGGCGAGCATGAGCAAAGCCGCGTATAGAGAAGCCACAGGGAGAACGTACCAAGCCACCTCGCACACAACTTCGCCGTGCGATTCATAGCCCTCGCCGCCTCCTCATTCCCATAATCCCTCATAATAATCCCGAACACGCTCTTCTTCTTCCCGCCCCCAACCGTAGCCTTATCCATGACCCCACACATGATCTCGCTGTTCACCACGACCAAGTACCCGTCGTTCGGGCTCAGATCCCGCGCGGGTCCGCCGGGCATGAGAGGGGAGTAGGCGCCGGGGGAGGGCTGTTGCTCTTTGTTGCATTTCGTTTCGACGTTGACGAGCACGGGCGAGCGGCGCGAGGGCCGCATGAGGACGTTGAAGACTTGTTTGCCGGTCCAGAGCATTTGGGGCTTCCAGATTGTGGGTGGTGGGAGGTCGATCTGTTCGCCGGCGTCGGCGAAGTAGCTGCACACCTGCGAGGTTGCATCAGTACCACACGCATAGGTAAACACAACGGGCGGACGTACCTGCGTGAACTGTCGTCTGTCCAAGAACCGATCGCGCTGCGTGAGAAGGAAGGCGGCGGTGATGAAGTCCTGGATGGCGGCGATGACGGGCTCGCCGTTGCGCGGCGTGACGATGTTCGCTTTGACGTCCATGAGCTGTAGGGCTTCCGTGCGCGCCTCTTCCGTTTGCGGGATGTCTATATGCGTCTGGTCAGCGAGGGTGCATACAAGAGGGGCATATGGACGCACGCAGGTTCATCTCGTCGCCGTCAAAGTCGGCGTTGTACGGATTGCACACGCACTCATTAAGCCTGAACGAGCGCCATGGTCGGACTTTGACCTACACGCAAGGGTCAACGTCCACTACAGATCGACTGTAATAGAGAGACGTACCCGATGACACATGATACTCAACTTGTGCAAACTCGGTTGCCGATTGAACAGCGCGACATCTCCATCGACCACATGCCTCTCCACCACATCTCCATACCTCAACCCATCCGCAATAACACTCCTGTTGCCGAACTTCAAGTACTTCTTGAACCCGCTCGCGCCCTGCGTCACATAGTTCGCTCCAGGATGCACGTCGGTGCCATTGCGCACGGCCTGCTGCAGCCGGACGATGTTGAACGGCGTAACGCGTTCGGGGTACGTCAAGATCTTCGCCACCCGTTCCGGCACCGCGACCTCGTCAATCCTCAAATTGGGATCGGGCGAAATAACCGTCCTCCCCGAAAAATCGACCCTTTTCCCGCTCAGATTCCCTCTAAACCTCCCCTGCTTCCCCTTCAACCTCTGACAAAACCCCCTGATAGGCTTCATCCCCATCTGCGCCGGCACACCGGGCATCTCCGAGTTGACGTACATCGCCACGCTCAACTGCAAGAACTCCCACTGCTCCATAAATTGGGACGTTGGTGCGCCTTTGGATAGGCCTTGGCGGATGAGCGCGTTGGTGAAGACTATTTCCGTGAGTTTGACTGTGAGGTCGTCTTCGTTTGATGCGCCGTCTTGGTTTACGGAGGGGCGGATGGAGACGGGCGGGACGGAGAGGTATTGCCAGATGTACTCTTCGGGCCGGTTGTGTTCCGGTCGTAGGCCTACGAGTTCGCAGTCCTGCATCCACTGGTAAGTGATACGTTCACATCATGAATCAAGTAAACGCACCTCATCACTCATACGCTTGAACAGATCCAACACCTTCAATGGGTTCAACTCCTCCAACGGCGTGCGCTGCACATACGGCCTCAGCTCAGGCTGCGCCGCAAGCGCCGGCTCGAACGACGCACGAAACCGCTCCGCCTCGTCCGCCGTCTTCTTCGCACGGTACCGGTCGTGCACTATACGCAGCGCGCCTGCCTGTACAGAGCACGTGAGCATCGAGCGCTTATGGAGGGGAATGAGCACGCACCTTCTTGACGGTCCCGTTCGTCGCGGCGCAGTGCGGGCAATAGACGCTCTTGCGCGCTTGTGCGTTGACCGCCTTCACGAGCGCCATCCGGTGCACGTTCTCCAGTCCGGGCCGGCGGAACCGCTTGAGGAAGGTGCGCCGGGTCGGTTCGTCGAGCATCACGCGTGCACAGGTCTGTGGCGAGGTATGTGAATACTTGAAGGAGAGAGCGGAGAGTAGACCATGGGAAGTGTATAAAGTCGCATGGGAACAACGGTAATATATGTATTGCGGAGTAAAGTAATCTACACACCTTACAAATAACCTGCAACACCCCGATCGAGTGCTTAAAGTACCCAATATGGAATACAGGCACCACGAGCTTGATATACGCATAATGCCCAACGCAATCCACCGCTCCCAACCCACACGTCTCGCAGAACGCGCTCTTGTCCGAGGTACCAAGTCGCCTATCTAGCACTCCATTCTTGACTGGCAATCGGTCGGTGGGCGTGTAGAGGTCGCGGTGGGTGACTTGGAACTCGGAGAGCTTGACGACGTCTTGGGAGGTGAAGGTGCTGAATTGCAGCTGTTTGCTGAGAATTTACATACTCAGTATGATAGTAACAGTTGTAGGGTATAGTGTACGCACATCACTTTTGGCGCATTATGCACCACGGTCTCCTTCATCGTCGCATATGGACGCGCGAGTCAAGACGCGCACAAATTCTTGCGAGCGCGCCGCGCGCGTTGATCGACATCTGCATCATCTCACGCGTCCGCGTCTTGACCGCATCACACCTTCTTTCTTTCTGACGCCCATCCCGCCGGCCCACAAGATGCGCCGGATCCGCTTCCCCTTTTCCTGTTCAATCGTCCAAATGTGCATTCCCTGCTTACGCTGCTCGGAAACGAATGAAAGATAAGAACCCGCGTTCTGCTTGAGTCGGGCTTGAAGCCGTATATTGCGGGCTGTGAGCACGTCGACGATGTCATGGGCTGTAGGCTTTCGCACGAATATCATGCGTTTGATAGTAGTCCTTGAACTCTTCTGGTCGGGATTACGTTCCATGGCGGGACCGTGCTTCCCGGTGCCAAATGTGGCCGCGTGATCTGTACCGCAGCTCTTCTACAAGCTAGCGGTATTTCTTTCCGGTGCATATATATAACCCCATCGTCCGGTTCAGCATTATTATCCTCGCAGGGCACACATCGTTCGCGCTCTCTTCACTGCCAAGAGTTCCAGATCCATATCATCCGAGCTATTCTTCATCCCACCCAAAAATAATGCCAGAACCCAAGAAACTCAACGCGAACTACCTGCTCGGCGACGAACCCGCCGAGATCAAGCGGTACGCCCTCCCTCCCCTATCCTTTAACCAACCAACCAACCTCTAACGCCACTCCCCAGCCTAACCTCGCAACATAACTTCGTCAAAGCCCTCTTCTCCAACCCCACTATCCTCCCCTCCTGCATCCCCCCATCCAAGATCCACCGCGTCCTCGACGCCGCAGCCGGTACCACAGCCTGGGCGCTCGACCTCTCCGACCAGCCCTTCGCTTCCTTGTACGAGATTCACGCGTGCGATATCACGCTGAGCAAGTTTCCTCCGCCCGATGTGCTGGAGAGGGCGGGGATCAAGACGTTCGAGCATGATCTGACGAAACCGTTCGGCGAGGAGATGAAGGGAGCGTTTGATGTTGTGCATGCCAGTGCGCTTGTGTTGGCGCTTACGGAGGAGGGGTGGAGGAGTATGCTTAGGAACGTATACGACGTGCTAGGTACATCTCTTCCCCTTCATTCTTTAGAAGATGGAAGGGACGCTGATGGATCGCGGCTCGTAGCGCCCGGAGGATACCTGATCCTCGCCGACTCCGATCTGCTCGCGTACACCGCCGACGAAGACCTCCCGCCAGACGGCACACCCTACGACATCGAAGAACGCACAAGCGGATCGAGTGCAATCCACAGTATGAATAACATCATCGCGGGCACCGCGCTCGCTAGCGGCTCCGTAATCGGGTACGCCTCCCCCACCCCATCCCCCCTTTATCCTTCTGACCACACCCCCCAGCCTCTCCTACCGCCTACACTACCTCCTCTCCTCCTCTTCCTTCACCACCATCTCCCGCAAACGCATCCCCGCGCCCACGGGCGCCCTTCTCTCTGCCCAACCCCACCTCGCGCCCTTCCGCGAAGAGTTCACCGCGAACCCCGTCGCGATCCTCGATACCATCACGAGCGCGTTGTTGAGCCAGGGAAAGCTCGAGGTGCCGAGGGGTACGAAGGTGGAGAGCGAGGAGGCGAGGAGGAAGTTTGTGCGGGATGTGAGGGAGGAGGTTGAGAGGGGGATTAGGGTCGTTGCTTCGGAGTGGGTCGCGCAGAAGTAGACTGTTGATGGATAGTGGATGAATTTAGACACTTGCTCTCACGCTGGCTTGGATCAATAAAATAGCTTATGGAGCATCGGGGCACCGTTATTGAGACTGGCGAGGGAGAAGTCTAGAGTCTTGACGCAAGCACAGAATACATCTCAGTTGGGGTTAGGGTTAGCACGACGCGCGTAAGGCCGGGCCCGCGCCGCACCGCCGCGGCCAGCAGGCGCCTCTCTTCTCGAACCATCATGCCACTCTACGGTCCGTTCGCTGTGACACCCTGACTCTTCAGCTCATGCTCAATGCGAAATATCGTCTCGAGAGTTGTGCTACGGACAGAAGCAAATCAAAGAGAACCAGTCCGCAATCTCACCCCTGGTTTTCTTTCGGGAACCCTCCTGTCAGTGCTTGTGCAGGGACCGACCACAAACCTCAGTTGAGGGCTTCTTCGAAGCATTCAAACCTATCCCTGGTACTTACTCTGGCGGCGCAGAAGCCCCATTTTTGGCATAATGATGCTCGTACCACAGGTCATTTATAAGCCGGATGAAAGACACGTCGGAGAGTCGGGTCGAGTATCAGCTGATGTATTGGGTGTCCGCTGACCAATCTACTCTTGTCGGCATATAAGTAGATCTAAGCTACATATACTACGCAGCACGACTACTGTACTCAGGTGGGGTCGATTCCTGCACACGTTCCTGCATCATGTTCCCCATCATCCTCCTGAAAGCCGAGACCGTCAGATACTCGTCGTCCTGTGTGCCTACCCCCGGACTGTCAACTGCAGAGCTAGAAGAAGACTCTGCTCTCACATATGAGCTTGGCATCTCGAGGTAGTCTGTCGATACAGGAGGTGCTCCCTTCGAGCGCCGTGATGGCCTCGAGTCCATGAGAGTATATGGCTCAATAGATACGATCTCGGGTACGGCTTGCATGTGTGTTGGTCTTGCGTCGATTTCGTTCTGACCTAATGATCTACTCCGTTCACTGAGACGACGGCGCCGGCGGTACCAGAATAGCGCGCCGAGGAGCACAGCCACTCCTCCCATGCCGCCGCCGACCCCGCCGGCAATGGCACCAACTGGAAAATGCGTAGGCGAAGCCGATGTACTCTGAGTCGCTGGGGACGTTGTATTGGATGATGTGCCGCTGTTGGATGGCGGTGTCAATGAGATCCGAAGGATGGCGTGAGTGTGGATACATACTTGAGCCTGGGAAGGATATCGAATGCGGCGTTCAACACGTCCATCGCAAAGATGTTTCCGCTTGAGTCGACACTTGGCGGAGGTGGCCCAGAGAGTGCGGTAGAGTATGTGTTGGCCCCTGGCTCGCGTGCGTGGCTGATAAAATCGTTGTACTGGACGGCAGTTGATGGTGATGAGATTTCAAGGAATACTGGTAGGACACCGACCTGTACATTGAGAAACCCTTCAATGAACGGGACCATGTCAGTCGCCGTCGGGAATCGTCTCAGCGTCTCACTGAGCCCACGGATGAGAATGGCTGTTGTCGACCGGTTCAATCGGGTGATGTTCACGAGTGAAAGGACATAATACCTTTATCATCCCACAGGTTATCACTATCAAGCTTCTCGTTCGGATCCGGCGGGGGATCTGAAGATAATCATGACTGGTCACTATCCTGAGTTATTGACGCAACAAAATCGTTGTACCAATCAGTATGCCATCGAGTTGTGCCCACTTTTCGTTGCGAGTGGACGCCCAGACAAGTTGACGAAGACTAATCACGATTGAATGACGGTGATAAGTATGCAGGCCCACGGTATGGTCTATATAGGTACGCACCGCGTGATGATTTGAGGATTGCCCGTGATGTTGCCCCATGTAGCCAATGCCTGCATATACCAGCCTTGAGGCCCCGCACTTGCGCTTTCGACCCAGCCACACGCGTACACAGCAAGCTTGCTATGCACAAGATAATTTGGCGCGTCTGAAACGACAGTCACACTTCGGAACGTGGCCCTGGACTCGGCAGATCACACCTTCCCACATCCAGGGCTCCACACCAAGAAAGTTCGTCGACTGCATCCCGACCGTCATGTACTTGTCATCTGATGTCGCTTCGTAGAGATGACCGGACAGTCTGGAGAAGATTTGCATATACTTCTTCGCCAAATGGAACAAAGACTCACACCGCAAAAGGTCTCGAAAAGGAGTCAGCACGTGTAGTTCAGAGATAAATGATGTCAGCCCGCACCCAACAGCATCGGTATAGATCAAGTCGATAGTTTGTTCATCAGGCAACTGGCGGTATGATGCTCAGTATGATATGGAACTGCAGGGTTGATGAGCACATACCCACCAGACACCGCCTGCTACATCAGCTGTTCGTCATCAGTCACAGCCCGACTGATCGATAAGGAGGTAGAAGACTCACAGAAGCAGCTGCCGTTGGTCGCGTTGTACTGAAAGGTGCGATTACCAGGCGCTTGATACGTGTTGGCGTCCTCGGCCGAGATATAGAGCGGGTATATCTGTTCAAACACTCCTTGAGCGAGGGTCAGGAAGGACTCGTCCCCATACGCTTCGTATGCGTAGATGAACGCGAGACCCCACTGGCTTAAGGATCGGGTTACATGAGTCTGGGCCTTGAAATGGTGAGAACTCACGCAGCATTGGAAACTGTCCGCGTCGAACCCGACGTTCCATTCGCGAAGACATCGTTTCGGTTTTCCCACGTCAGTAAATTTGAGGTCACCACGCTCTTCCACATCTGATTGCCACTCAGAGTGCCTTGAAGTGATAGAGTAGAGTACATGCTAGCGAGAGCTTGACTGTCCGTGTTGTCTGTGGGTGTACTTCAGCGCGTATTCTCGTCGATGAGTGACCTGAGCGGTACCTTCGAGACTGCCGTTGCTGATGATCCTCCCCACAAGGAACTGTGCTGCGGCGTTAGCAAGGTACTCGCGATCTCCTCGACTGTCGTTTGCAGCTGGATTCTGGCCATATACGTCAGCATCATCCGCTGCACCATTGGAGTATTTGTACGAACTAGCCAATTTGCATCCAGGGAGAAGTTTTGCGCGCAGACCTCAACAAAAATGGGCATTAATAGAGCCATGCTCAACACGAGATGGCGCATGACGCTGGACATTCAAGTGAGAGTTTCTCAAGGCGAAGGAGAGGAGGAGGGAACACGGTCTCCGCGAGGGACTCGAGCGAGCTCTATATGAAGGCATGGCATCAGCATGACAGATCGTGAGCGGTACAACTGAGAGAACGCGGGTGAGCTACTTACAGTGCTGCCAATGTATTCGCGGGTCACTACATCCGCCTTAGCGTAGTTGGAAACACGAGATGCACTAGATCATGCAGCGGATAGCGGGAATCAGTCACGGGAGAACTTTGTACGGCAGGGTGGGATCATTATGTTCGGCAGCAGCGCCGGTGCTCGTATCTCAGTCGCCGGCGGTACACTTGCCAGAAGAGGCAGTGGCAATGTCCATTTGGCTTTGCACGATGTCGGCTCACGATAAAGCTGTGTGAAGTGAGGTCGGAAGGCACAAGTATACCAGTCAAGTCCCCCAAGCGATGGTGAGTAGTAGCATGACACCATCGAATGGACTGCTCATTAATCAGTACAACCGTCGTTATCGGTATGCGCCAGGACGGACGTGCATGAAGCGTGGCCAGAGCTGTGGCAACCGCCGCGTGAAATGGGCAGCATGTGGCCTGCATATGCGCGGCGATTTTTTTTCTCTCCCTAACACCGAGCAATCAAGCGCCCTACAATGGGTGGCGAGCCATCGCACAACGATGCGAGCCATGGGAACGTATCCACATGTCATCCCACAGGAGCGATGGCACCGTCGAAGACTTGGTAAACCAATCCCCTCCCGAGCTAGGCTATCACATAAGACTACTTGGGTGACTATCTTCACCTACGTGGGGGTCTGTCCGTGCGGCGGCCGCTCTACAAACGATACAGTCGTCAATAACGATACAATAGCCAAGACGCACTCACCGTATCCAAAGTCACAACATTTATGCATGATATAAGCAGCACATGATATGGCCCTTACAGACAACGGCCTTCTCTCCTCTCCCGAAGGACTGGGCAAGCAAGTGCCCCATAGCGAGTTCAAAGACGGGCGGCGAACCGTCGGTTGCAGCGCGTACGACTCGGTTGCCCGTGAATAGCGATATCACGTGATTGCTTCATCCACTTCATTTGGCTGTAGGCGCCAACACGGCGCAGCGTATAGAGCATGTCAGGTATTATATCATGGCTCTACTAGGAGGTCATGGTGGTCAAGGACTAAGCTTCAACTCCGAACACGCCGGAGTGACGGATCAATCGATCAGGGCCGGATAGGCGCCCAAGCGTGCTAAGTATGTAGTGCGCTTGTGTTGGCGCTTACGGAGGAGGGGTGGAGGAGTATGCTGAAGAATGTGTATGATATGCTAGGTACGTCCACATGTGCACCGTTGAACCGATTGGATAGCTGATAGGCGATGTTCTCGAAGCACTCGGAGGATACGTGTCATCCTCGCCGGCTCCAATCTGCTAGCGTACACAGCCGACGAAGACCTCCCCCCTCGCCCCGACGGTACACTCTACGACATCGACGAACGCACGAGCGGGACTGAGTGCGATTCACAGTATGAACAACATCATAGCCGGCACTGCGCTTGCCAGCGGCTCTATAATGGGGTACGCCTCCCTTCTCCCTTTATCCCCCCTCCTAACTGGCCCTTAACAGCCTCTTCTACCGCCTACACGACCTCATCGCCTCCTCGTCCTTCACCACAATCTCCCGCAAACGCATTCCCGCCCCGATCGGCGCCCTCCTCTCCGCCCAACCCCACCTCGCGCCCTTCCGCGAAGAGTTCACCGCGAACCCCGTCACGATGCTCGACACCATTACGAGCGCGCTGTTGAGCCGGGGAAAGCTTGAGGTGCCGAAGGGTACCAAAGTGGAAGGCGAGGAGGCGAGGAGAAAGTTTGTGCGGGATGTGAGGTAGGAGGAGGTTGTCGCGCGCGTGGGCCCGGGGGCCGCGGGCGCTTCTCTTCTCGAACCATCATTACACCTGCCTGCAAGCTACTCTGGTCATGCTCAATTCTTAGTATATCCCTGATGTGCTACAGACGGGAACGAAGTAAAGAGAAATGGCCGGCAATCTCATCCCTGGTACTCCGGCGGCGCAGAAGCGGCATCTTCGGAGTGGTACCTGATGCTCGTGCCACAGGTTGTTCACAAGCCGTCTGACGAACGTCGAAATATCCTCCCTCCGCACGCCGCCCGTGTCCCCACTGGCCTCAACCGCATGCGCCTGTTCTTCCGTGCTCGGGGGTGCCACCGCGTCCTCGGCCGTGTTGGCCTCCCTAATGCCAGATGTAAAAGGGGGTGCGCCCTTAGTGTACGTCGCGCTCGGCGCGGTCAGCGTATATGGGTCAACGACAGAAGATCTCTGGACGTCCCCGGCCTTCATATCCCTCTCCCCACCGGCGTTTCCGCTGCGACGACGCCACCAGATGATCACAAGGAATATCATGGCAGTGCCTGAGACACCCCCGATAGCCACGCCCACTATCTCGCCAGTCGGAGAGCTAGATGCGGCATTGCTGCTTTCCGTTGACTTCCCAGTTGCGGTTGGGGTGGCCTGGGCTGACGATGCTGTCGTGCCATTGCTGCGTGGGGAGTGAGTAAGAACCTTTGCTCGACAATGGAAGATCAGAACATACGAAAGACGAGGTACAGCGTCAAACCCGGCATTGAGAATATCAAGAGCGAAGACATTGCCAGTGTAATTGATGGCTCCGAAATTGGGCGGAGGCGGCCCAAGTACATTTGGACTGTAATTGCCTCCGACACCCCGAGAATTGAATATGAGGGTGTTGTACTCGATAAAGCGGGCTTAAGCCAGTAGTCTGAAATACTGTAGGCTACGACGAGCATACCTGGATATTCAAAAAGGCTCTCACGTATTGCACAAGGTCCGAATCAGCTGAGTCCGTGCAACGGCGAAGGGTCTCGCTTAGACCGCGGACGAGGATGGCTATTCAATGCACCAACAGTCAATGAATAGCCGTACTCGGGGAAGCTCTGACTCGCCGTTTTCGTCCCAGGGTATAGCACTGACCGACGACGACTGGTCTGTACCTAGGGTTCATTGCATCAAAGCCAGGCCTCATAAGTTCTGCCAGAGTTCCAACGTACTAGCTAGCGAGCCATTCGTGTGAACCCACGGTTCGTTAGTGATGGTGGACCCGCTCACTGCTTGCCGTAGTCTAACGGATGAGCTGTCTTTAGGAACGATCCAATCATCTCATGCAATGACATACTGTGTGTTCAATGAGCTGTCGCCCGTGATATTCGCCCATACAGCCAGCGCGTGGATGAACCATCCTTGAGTACCAGAAGAGGTCGCCGTTGGAGAGTCGCAGTTGAGTAGATGCTGTACATTATCGATTATGCCAGAATCTATGATCTGACGTTCATCAGGAGCAGCATACAGATCTGTAGGTCATACCGTCCAAGTTCCACGATGTAAGGAACTTTGTCGACAACATTCCTGCATCCTTATATGTCTCGTTCTGTGTGGCTTCATATAGAAGTCCAGCTAGCCTGGTAGCAGATTCAGATGTCGGTGGGCGCAAAGGTTAACATCAGTTTACACTGCGAAGGACCTATCGAGCGGTCAACTATGATGTGAGAATGAAGTAGAGCAGTGCCATACCCGACACTATCCGTGTGAGACTCGTCGCTGTTCGGTGCCTCGGGGAGCTGTGGAGATTATATCAAAAAGACCGCCTCTAGCGTTCAGGCGATGGCATACCCAGAAGATACCACCTTCCGATGGCGCTGGAATGAGTGTCAATGCAGCTCGGTTGATATGGGCGGATCTTCTGACCATAACAGTTGTTTGATGGAGACACCTCGGTAAAATGGCTTAGGTTGCGATTGCCCGGCACATGCTGCGAGGTGGCGTCTTCGACAGAGAAGAAGTAAGGGTAGATTTGATCAAAAGCGTTTTCGGCCAGCTCCAGATAGGTTTGGTTGGCATAAGCTCGATATATGTATATGAAAGCGAGGCCCCATTGTCTATTGTTCAGTGAAATCAGAGTGAGTAAGGGCGATATGAAGCACGCATGTCGACATACGCTGCATTGCTTGTCGTACGATTCGACTTCGCCTGGTCTCCTGCAAAAATGTCATGCTGCGTGGAGAGCCATGTATCGAGCTTGGCGGTAACATTGGTCTTCCATGAGTCTTCAGCGGCCAGATAGTCTTGAAGAGCCAACAGGGAGTATAGGGTAGAAGCAGTTGGGCCAGTTTTCCCTAAACCAGCTGCTAAGAGTGTCAGGACGCGATACCAGGAGCGTTTCAGATGGCTCTCACGAAAGATGCCGTCCCAGTCTGGTAGTGCTTCTACCACCATCGATGCGAGCGCGCTGGCAAGTCCAAGTCGGGCTTCGCGAGTATCAGATGCGCTCGTGCCCTAGCCTCGACGTCGTCAATGACTTCCATTATTGCGTAACGAGATACTGACCACCCAGCTGGGATTGATGGCAAAGGATTGCGCTACTGCAAAACCAGGATGCAGACATAGCAGGAATAGCAAGAGCAGGTAGACACCAGTGCACCGCGAAAGGTAAATACCATGCATACACATTGCCATGGCAGTGGAGCTGAGAATGAGGAAATTATAGGTTCAGCGGGAAAGGGGGAAAGGGGGATGAGAGAACGACGGAGCGCAGCCTTTGTAATCTCATCATCTATGCTCTCTTGTCAAGTCCCCGAGGATCAAGCAACTGCATATCGCGATGCTCGCGATGATGCCTCACACTTCGTTGCCTCTCATCCACCTCGAGCCCATCCCAGATAGGAGCCATGACCAGACTCGCGACGCATTGGCAACGATTGAACCCTACGTTGAGCCTGCGAACGCCCTGCGGCCGCCGCGAACGACAACGAGCGAGGAACGCGAACGCGGGTATCAGCCGATAGAAGCGATCGCGTCGTTGACCACAGGAACGACCCGCCACACAGTATCTCAGGCGGTAGAGACCCAACTGTCGAGCAGGAAGGGGGCACCATGACTGCCAGCGCGTGTCATTGTAGGGCGCGAAAACGAGGTAAACGTCGAGATCTCGGTTCATGGTCGTCGGGATTGAATTTCGTGAGGTACGGGCGGGCCGAACGACGTCCTGGGGTTCGAGTGATGCACCCCACGAGTTGCCCACGAGATCCGACATTGATTCACTAGTATGGAAGTATGATATCGAGATCGGTTGTTGAGCCATACGTAGAAAGCGAACAAGATTGTTGTGGCTCTCAGGAGATGTGTGAACACGCCTAGAAGCACATCGTGGTGAAGAGCAAAGTTGGTGCGTCGTCGGGCGCCGATGAGAAACGCGTCGGAAGGAACGGGCCGAGCATTTGGTGATGTATTGGCGTCCACTAGTCCACTCATGTACGTTATGAGTATCTAGGCTATATGTATCACCCAACACGACTACGGTACTCGGGCGGTGCCGATCCCTGCGCATGCTCCTGCACCATATCACTCAAGAGCCGCCTATATGCCGATTCCGTCAAGTACTCATCGTCCTACGTCACGCCCCGAACTATCGACTGTAGACCCCAAAGAAGACTCTGCTCTCCCATACGGTTCCGGTATATCAAGGAAGCCTGATGATGAAGGAGGTGCGCCCTTTGAGCGCCGTAGCCTGTGTATGCTACTTCACAAGATCCGTGTAGCTGTACGCTGCCTTGAAGAAGAGGCAATTTCGGAACGCAGGAATCTGTGCCAAAATTGATAGGATCACAGCACGCTCCGGCAATCGCCGGTGGACTGGTCAAGTGGGAAAGTTGTGGGAAAGTTATCTAAACCTAGCCATGCTGGGTACTTACATCGATCGCTTGCACTCCTCCGGCTTTCCTCCGCGTTATCCCAGTGCAAATAGCAGCGTGCAGTAGATCCTCAGCCCACTCGAGAGTAGTGTAGTACTTGGCTACTGCACTTCTCCGGTCGGCAGCCAGTGGGTATGATGGCTGAGAAGATCCCTAGTACTTAACTCTTGACACCGACATGACGACACGTAGTCCACGATTCACTACTCGCACGTCCATGTATAGAACACAATAGATAGGTCTCACGTCTCGTGGTACAGTCGGTCATGCGGCCTGAGGTTTGAGGCCCTGCAGGGCTTAAGTCCGACGGAGTTGCCACTCTTCTTCCAACTACCACGACGTCGAGTGTACCACATCAACAGATTGTACTCTCCTGCGCTGCATTGTGATCAGCAGAGGATAGCGTTCTGAGGCTCTAAACGCTTTCCCGCCCATACGAGCTCGTGATGGCCGACGCCAGCACTCCGGTACTCAGCCTTCCTGGCGACATCCTTCTCTATCTGGCAGCGTTCTTTCGGCCAAGTCCGGCCGAGGTGAAAAACGGGCCCGAGTTGGACGACACCTGTCTCGCAGCATGCGCCAACATACCTGCCGTATGCAGAAGATGGCGCGAGATCTGCTTGGAGTCGCCATCATACTGGTCGTGCTTCGTACTGCCCAAGAGATACGTGCACCCCAAGCGCATGCTCGCGCGCGTCCGAGATGCTCCTCTCGACATCTATATCGAAGTGTCGGGAGATGCTACTATTGCGGATCAGGCACAGATTGCAGCAGATCTATCCTTGCTCAATGAGCATGATGATGCTCGCTACGTCAGATCCTTCTCCTTGCACAGCCACAAGGACGTCCCCATCGCGGGAACGTTACTTGAAAGTGCTATGCAGGTTCTCAACCTCGCCCATACACGTCTAGAGCACCTGTACTTTCACGACGGTCACCCCCCTCCGTCGGAGCGCGTCAAGAGCCCTGCACAAGCCCTGGTCTTGCAATCCCCTTATCTCTCCACCTTCACACTGAGAGGCCACCAACGCCTAGACTGGTCCCCGAAAACTTGCATCCTACGCCAGCTCACCCATCTTTACCTCGACTCCTTCAACTTCGCTCACATGTGTGGCGCTCTTGCAGACATGCCTCAGCTGCAGACTGTATTCGTCGATCTTGGGGACGGACAGTTAGCCCAAGAGGTGGACTTCATCCCTTCCCCAAAGTCATTGTCGTGGCCAGCGCTCAAGGAGCTGACATTACAATGCCACCCTATCGACGTTCCTGTCTTCTGGAACGCCTTGAACATATCACAGTCCGTTCGGGTTACGTTCATCATCATCGACCAAAGCCCGTTCGTTTCGCGACCAAGATCGCGCACACTGCTCGAAAGCGCGCTCTCCATGTTCTTCCCGAAGCGCGGCGGTGATACATCTTCCCCGAAACTGAACTGTCTGAGCGTACCGTGTCGAGAAATGAATGGCGAACTTCTGCCAGTCAGGACTCTCCTAGACTTTTACGCCGAAGGCTCGGAGGAGCCTGTGTCGTACCAGGACGATGAGGATGGAAGAGTGCGCCGGATGCTCGGGCGACCCGCGATGTCGTTCTGGATCGAGACCAAGTACGCATATCCGGAAGCCATGAGATATCTGGGTACCTCATTCAGTCACCTCGACTCGCTACACATTGGCTATCAGGATGATCCCCAAATCATCTATGGGATGCTTCCCTGTGTGTTCCACATGTCCGCGCTTCAGAGGGTGCACATTCAGGGCGGCATGGAAGTACCACACCTTCTCAGGTTCCTCATTGGCTCACGTGTACCCGGACTCCGCTACCTCATTATCGAGATCCTCGAAGGAGTGGCCAGATCTGACAATAATCCTGCGGCCTCTGTACTTCGATACCTGGACATGAGATTTGACTGCGATCTCCCAGACTTGGAGTACTTGGAACTTCGCGGTTGTGACATGGACGAGGACACGGAGTTGGGGCTCAGAGATCTCGTACGAAACCTTGCATTCAGTGGAGCGGAGGATTTATAGGCTGTCGTAGTTATACAACGAAGTTAGGATGTTATACATTGGGATTGCCACATAAAATGATCATGTTTAAACTTCATCGCCCAAGTTCCACCCAAGCTCCTCGTGCATCCATCCGAAAACTACGCGCTTTAAGCGAAAAGGGAGCGAGGCAGACCACGTTGAGTGTCCAGCTCATCGCTAGCCGTGACATCCGCAGACGGTGCAGGAACGTGTGCATTCGCATTGTCGAAAGAGTGCACATGTCGTACTCGCGTTGCCCTACGGCCCGGTACCGCCATCTAGCACCTGTCCGCGTCAATACAAGTTGACGATCTCGACGCTTCTATATACACACCCTAGACTAGTGGGGTATTGGCCCCAAGATCGCCTGTGGCAGTCGGAACGTCGGCTTGACGAGTTGCTCCGAAGTGCGGACAGCCGTCGAGCAATAAACAGCGAGCTTCGAGCCTGTCTAGTATGTGCCTAACCGGGTGAGGAGCGTCTGAACTACGAGCCGGCGGGATGCATGTTCTCCGGATGAAGAGGGGAAATGCCCGGGGGCGGAGTACCAGTTGGATCGTGGTGGGAGCTGCGGTCGAAGGTATCTTGTCGCGAACAACGACGACGCGCCGCCCGGTCCCACCCTCGAGCCTTCCCCTCTCGATCACACCCCCTACGACAATGACCTCGCGAGTGGATGTTGCAACGACTACAATCTAGACACCATAGCACGCCTCGCCCTCAGAAAAGTGCAACCTCGAACCATAGTACCGCCCGAATGACCTACCGTTCTTCATCCAGTTCACGCCCGACCCTGCACTCACAGGCTCGCTGTCAGCCTCTCACCCGGGACTCATCCCCTTTCGGCAGAGTTCTCTGCGAACCGATGACGACGGTGGATAGACTCACAAGCGCGCCGGCCGGCCGCGGAAGGCTCGAGCTGGCTCGAGGTACCGAAGTACCGAAGGATACAAAGGCGAAGCGCAAGGAGGTTCCCGAATATATACGTCGCGCAGAAACGAGCATATGACACTCTGTCCAATGTAATACATATGTAAATCTACTCCCGTTCATACGCTACAATGCCACACACTAGACAGCCGTCCCATATATATCTACTCAACGCGACTGCTATACTCTGGCGGTGCGGACCCCTGAGTATGTTCCTGCACCATATGCCTCAATAACCGTCGGAAAGCTGACACTGTCAAGACCTCTTCATCTCCAAGCTCCGCTCCGCCTGCGCTATCCACCGCAGACTCCGAAGAAGAGTCTGCCCTCCTGTACGTGCTCGGCACATCGAGAAAGCCCGAAGATGAGGCCGGTGTCAACTTCGAATGGGAGGGGCTCGAGCTCATGAGAGTGTAAGGCTCGACAGACACGACTTCCGGCATGGTTTGCGAATTTGTGTGTCTGGTCGTCTGCTCATCCGGGGCGGCCGTTTGGGTCTTCTGGGCTACGCGGTGGCGGCGGCGACGGCACCAGAGAAGCGCACCGAGGAGTACAGCCATCGTGATGGCGCCGCCGATAACGCCGCCCGCTATAGCACCCGCCTTAGAGGAAGCAGGTGAAGACGATGCATCTTGAGACGATGGCGATGATGTTGGCGCTGTTGAGGACGTCGCGCCCGCCGATGCATTGCTGTCAAATAGTGGTGTTAATGATCATCAGAGAAGGCGGGACGTCAGAACAGAATGTGCATACTTTGTGCTGGGAAGCATATCAAAGGCGGCGTTGAGTACATCCAGGGCGAGAATGTTGCCACTCGAAGCGTTACTCGCGGGAGGAGGTCCGAAGAGCGCCGTAGAGTAGACATTGCCGCCCGGCTCACGAGCGTTGTTGACGAGTTCATTATACTATGATCCGCACAATCAGAGGGAAGCGGCGAGCTAAGTGATGCAGCACTGACTTGTACATTCAGGAAGGCCTTGATGAACGGTACGAGATCTGTCGAGGTTGGAAAACGGCGCAGGGTGTCGCTTAGACCACGGACGAGGATGGCTGTGGTTGGATAGACGTCAACATCACTCCGTGTCAATCACAGAGATGGTAGTCACCCTTGTCATCCCAGATGTTATCACTGTCGTTCCGACCGGGCGTGGGATCTATGCAACGGCTCAGACAGTTGGAGCCATGGAAGTCCACAGGTGTGACCTGATGGCTCACCAACTAGTATACCGTTGTCTTGCGTCCAAAGAGAGTTGCGGGTAGACGACGAAACAAGTTGGCGAAGGCTGTTCCATTGCATCATCAAGAAGCCTTCCGAACATACCGGAAATGACATACCGTTGTGTGAGCGAAGCATCGCTCGTGATGTTACCCCACATAGCCAACGCCTGGATGTACCAGCCTTGAGGTCCTGGGCTTGGCTCGGCGACATATGTACATGTGTAAAGGGCGCTCTTCGTATGTACGTAGAGCTGTGAGTCTGAGTAGGCGGTCAATCTTTGGAACGAGAGGCAAACTCTACAACGACCTCGATGACCTACGCACCATCCCACATCAACCCGATCCCAAGATACTGGGTGGAAAGCATGCCGGCCGCCTTGTAAGTCTCATTCGAGGTCGCTTTGTACAGATATCCAGACAGCCTGAAGAAGGGACTCAGTATGACCCCACTTCCGATTCGGTTTTGAAATCACTCACACGGCGAAGGGTCTGTAAATCAAGTATCAGATCAATCGCCGACAGGGTGATCGATAGTGGAAACGGCGCACCCGAGTGTATCGGTGTGAATCTCATCAATGTCCAAGACATCTGGCAACTGTAAGAATCGCCTCAGAGCGCCGACAACAGGACACTACGACGGCAGACGCTTACCCACCAGATACCACCAGCTCCCTGTGCTAGTGCAAGGTAGTATCAGTGAGAGGCAGTTACTATGGGCGACCCCAAGAGTACACTCACAGAGACACGTCCCGTTCGTAGAGTTGTATACAAATGTGCGATTGGCTGGCGCATGGTACGTGCTCGCGTCGTCGGAGGTGATGAAGTACGGATAGATTTGGTCGAAACCAGATTTGGCCAGATCCAAGAACGACACATCTCCATAGGCTTCGTACGCGTAGTAGAACGCGAGACTCCATTGACTGGGGGAGACCTGCTCAGTGAGGCTCGAGAGTGAGCACGCTGTACGGTGAACTCACGCGGCATTGGTCGTAGTTCTCAACGATCCTGAGGTGCCATTTGAGAAGATATCGATCTGGCTCGCCCGCGTGCGGAGGTTTGAGGTGACTGCCTCCATCCATGACTTGTTGCCGGTCAGAATATCTTGGAGAGCGAGAACAGAGTACATGCTCGCAAGAGCTTGACTGTTGACGATGTCTGTTAGAGTGCATCAGTATAGCTACTTCATCGGATAGATGGAACACTCGTACCATCTAGAGTACCACTGGTAGTCATCTTCTGTGTGATAACCTGTGCGGCGGCATTGGCAAGTGCTTCGCGGTCCCCACGAGTGTCGGTGGCGCCGGGATTCTGTGAGTGAAGCAGACAACGTCAGTATAGGACGGTGCACGCCACACTCGCACTCACAATCCAGCTTGAGTTCAAGGAGAAGTCCTGTGCCCCGACCTCGCGGCAGGCAATTATTAACAAGGTCAGGTAGATCAGTATGATCTGCTTGAGTGCAGACGCCGCCGTATACGGCTTCATTGTGTCCAAGATCGAAGCAAGTAAATGGGGGCGAAACAACCTGGCTCGATAGTGACAGAACTTTATATGAGAGATCGGTTCTATCTGGAGGAATCAGCATGGACCAACAGCGACAGCCGCGTAGAACGTCCGATTCGGATAGCAGCGGATACAGACAACGTTTCATACATCCAAATCTCCCATGTAATCGCTGGTAACGCGCTTGCGACGAAGGAAGCACGACATCTTTGTGAATGCAAATGATCTGCGGGAGATTCGTATACAGGTGGCGCAGATCTTTCTGTTACAAGTGCACGCAGAAAGAAGCACAATCAAGACAGAGACCACGTTCGTCCTCGCGCTGCGTGTCGCACCAGCGCAAACGAGGAAGGCGGGCGCCAGCTTGGCCGTTCGGCGAGATTGCTGTCTGATATCAACCCTTCTTTGGTCGTGATTGCGTCCGGCGTTGAGCATGAGCTTCGCATTGTGTTTTGAGAGTAGCTCACAAGCGCGCTACGGTGGTGATACGATTGGGACGCCAGGGAGCTTGAGGGGTGACCGGTGGAAACTAGGATGAACTGGCGCCCGCCGCGCCGCACGCCCATGGTTCGAGTGGAAGATAAAATCGTTGTTTCACAATTCAGGCCGTTGGGTGGTATGACCATCATCACAAGAGGCGCTGACGCTCATGTCAGTGTGTGATGGTGATGGTCGAGAGGGAACTGCTTGGAGTCCACGTCGCCGACCGTCGCCGCTGGGAATCACGCTGGATCACGCGTCATCGATCACGGCCCGAAGTTCGTAGCGCGAACCTCTCAAGCGCCCGTCCGTTCGTCGCTCGAGCGCCCACCCTGCACTGTAACCACCGCGACACTTGCCCCACGGGTTGCCATTCACCATCGTGCTTATGCTCTTCGACTTCGAAGAATACGGTGTGCGTTGTGGAGATAGCGCAGGCTTCGCTCTTCCATCACACCGTCGGTCGCGCTGGTCGCTTGCTTGCACGTGGCTATCATCGAGATCATTGAAAAGCCAATTATAAATGCAGTAGGGCGCGTCTAGCAGCTATCGAGTGTGGAAGCTTTATGCGGAATCACTGCCATAGGCGGGAGGTGCGGATCCTTCCGAGTGCTCCTGCACCATACTGTTGAAGAGTCGTCTAAAAGTCGACACTGTGAGAACGTCTCCGTCTCGCCACTCTTCCTCAGTCGACCCTGGCGTCTCAATTGCCGACCCTGAGGCCGGCTCCGCATCTCTAGTACTAGAAGAGTACTCTGGCCTGTCGCGGCCACCCGTCCCAACGAATGGCGACTCCCCCTTCGCGCGTGGCGCACGCGAAACCCTCATTATATACGGCTCGATGTTTGCGACTTCGAGTGTACGCGAAGCGTTATGTTCCGCTTCACTTTCGTTGACCTCACCATCCGCAATAGCCATGCGGCGTCTCACACGATGGCGGCGGTAGAGAAGAAGCAATGCGGATAGGACGGCAACGCAAGCACCGCCTACGGCGCCACCCACTATCGCGCCCATATGAGAAGCGCCGGCGTTTGATGCGTTGTCGTGGGTGTCTTGCGTAGATGTGGTCGCTGGCGGGGCTCCAGACGATGTTGGCGCAGGCAAGACTGCATTACTGTTCAGCGTCAGTTTAGTGGTACAGGACACATATGCATAACAAGGCTCACTTGGACTTAGGAAGAGCATCGAAGGCGGCGTTCAGCACATCCAGGGCAAAGATGTTACCGTTTGTCTCGAAGCTGGTAGGAGGCGGGCCGTAGATCAATGTAGAGTAGGCATTGCTTTCGGAACCCGTTCGTGCCTTGCTTATGAGCTGATTATACTGCATTGTCGGCAAAATCAGACGACAACCAGGACAGACCGGGTCAAACTAGACCGACCTGCACATTTATGAAACCCTGAATGTAGCCTGCGACGTCGGTCCATGTTGGGAAGCGGCGCGACGTCTCGCTCAAACTACGGATGAAAATAGCTATTGGTTCAATGATCAGACGTGGTCCTTATCAGAGAATTGGCGGAGACTGACCTTTGTCGTCCCAGGAGTTGTCGCTGCCATTACCGTTCCCGGTCGGGGGATCTGCAAGCGAGTATCGGTCTGGCAACCGGGACGAACACCGACTGAACTAGTACGTACCGATGAGTGTGCCATCGATCTGGGTCCAGACTGGGTTCTGTGTAGCGGCCGAGACGACATCCCGTAGACTGAGCCATGATTCGTAAGAGACTACATGGCGCTAAATCGCCAGACTAGGGCGCACCGCGACGTGATTGCAGCATCATTGGTGATATTCCCCCACACAGCTAGCGCATGTATCATCCATCCTTGAGGTCCAGGGCTGGGGTCTGACCAATGACCGCACTTATAAATTTCGACCTCAACGAAGATGTTATACGGATAGTCGGCTGAAGATTGTCAACCATGCATGGCGCTCGAGATCAAGAGCGACCTACTGTTCCATATGGCGCCGGTCCCGAGGAAGGATGTAGAGAGCATTCCAACGGTCTTGTAGGTTTCATTCTGGGACACCTGGTAGAGGTGGGCAGCCAGTCTGGAGGGTTTCATTAGCTTCGACTTGAAGGGGTGTTTGGGACGGCAAATACACAGCGAAAGGGCTGTAGAAACTGGTCAACACATGTTGAACTCGCGCATAATTCGCTTAAGAAACCGTCCTACCCGACGCTATCTGTGTGAACCCAGTCATCGTCATGCACGTCAGGCAACTACCCAAACGATCTCTAAGCCACGCGAAGCACCTAAGACTAGTCAAGGCCACTTACCCACCAGATAGCACCTGCTGCCCGAGCTAAGGTCGCATGATGAGCGAGCGAAGAGGGCTGTATTCCGGTTTCCGCTTACATAGACAGACACCATTGGTGATGTTGTACTGGAAGGTCCGATTTGCGGGCGCGTGGTATGATTCGGCGTCTTCGGATGTGACGAAGTAAGGGTATATTGCATCAAAGGCATTTTGAGCGAGAGTCAGAAAGGAAGTGTCGTTGTATGCTTCATAAGCATAAGCAAACGCGAGGCCCCATTGTCTGCAGTGGTGACGGTGAGCAAGACAGTAGATAGAGTCATCAAGCGAGGAGTAAAGAGCTCACGCAGCATTGGTCGTCGTTCGCAACGAGCCTGCAGTGCCGTTCGTGAAGATATCGTTTTGAGCGGCCCACGTCCCCATTCCAGTAGTGACGGCTTCCTTCCACGTCTGGTTTCCGCTGAGCCGATCTTGCAGAGCCAGATTGGAGTACATGCTTGCCAAGGCCTGACTATTGACGCTGACTATCGAGTTGATGAACAATATCGTCCGCTGTAAACGATTCGCTACCTCTCACCGTTCAAGTTGCCGTTTCCGCCGAGTCTCTGCACTAGAGCTTGTGCAGCTCCGTTTGCGAGCGCTTCGCGGTCGCCACGGCCATCGATGGTATGCGAATTCTGCCTGTATCTGTCAGTGCTGTACATGTATAGAGGCGAGGTAGTGCTCACGGTCCAGCTTGAGTTCACAGTGAATTCTTGCGCTTTCGCGCTCCGAAGGCAGGTAGATCCCAACAAGAAGACGTTGAGCAGGAAGGATCTCCACTGCATTGAAGCACCGGAATGACACTTCATTCTGCGCCCACGCGATGAATAAACAGAGGGAACGGTTGAAATCGAGCAATAGACCAGAGTCGCATACAAATATGAGACTGAGCAGCCAGCACATCTCCTTGATGATCATAGATGTTATAATCTGACAGCGGGTCACAGTCCTTGATGAAAGGGGATCGAACCGAAATCACTACAGTCCCTGGCGTATGCATTGATTGGTGGCGTCTTCGACGTCCTAGTCATCATCACCAAGTAGAAGTTAGTGTTGGGGCGGAAGAGATCTCCTGGCTTGCCTCCGATAACGTCGGGCTAGGTAACGCACGTATCATGACCCCTTACACGTCCAGTCATAGAGAAATGCATCTGCACACCCAAGATCTGCAAAAGCAGCAGTGCATGAGAGCGACAAACAGGGGCGGCAGCGAACACAGCCTCGCTACTCATGCGCTCATGTGTCGTTGACCCTGCCCTATACCGTGAGACATATCATTCGGACTTCAGGATGCCAACATGCACAAGACAGGCTGCTGGACAAGCGGGTGAGATGCCAAGTACGCAGGTCGGCACCCTAACAGGTCGCTCTAGCATCTCTTGAAAGCGAGCAGGTCTGCGAGAGACGCGTAATCGGCAGGTACATTGTCTGAAGGGGCATCCGAGCATCGCATCGAAAGGTGGTCTTGACTAACATCGTCGAAGAGGCCCACAGAGCGTCTAGAGTCCGTGAGCCGGAGGGCATCCGCGGCGTAGGTCAAGATGATGGTTGAGAGGAAGGCGCGATTGAACGCGCCGATCAAGATTTCTACGCCGCTTCATCAGCTCAACGCGCCTCATGGTACGTGGATGTCCCAGGAACGTACCTCTACTACTGTTTCGGAGAGCACTGGTACCGCCACCGAGGCCGATTCCATGAATGTTGACACGATCATCTATCTCACAACCCGTTCAGATTGATGATATCCCGGTTATGGTAGTGTCACATGTCCAAGGCCGAGATTGCGCTGTATGTTTAGCGCTCGTAGGCGGACAGTACATCGCTCCTGAAGACTGTGTATGTATGCATCAGCACAATTGCGAGTACGGTGTTGGTGCCAGAAGTGCGGTATATCCGGCATAATCGATCGCTCTACAATTCGACGTGTCCGTTCTTGCGAGCGAATATACGGCCCTTTGCATTGGGTATGTTGAAACTGAGCCGCGGCATCTCCGCGTGAGATAAGCAGCATATGGACCGTAAATCCAACGATAGACCCGAAGACCGGGCAATCAAGCGCCCTACAGCGACAGTGGGTGGCGAGCCGTCTGATTCGGTTGCAGCGCGTACGACTCGGCCGGAAAGTATATCCACATATCGCTCTGCTGAATCCACTCCATTCGGCCTCTGAGTCCGCGCGGCGTATAGAGCACCCCAGCGATCCCAACCAGGAGGTCATGGTGGTCAAGAACGAAGCTCCAAGTCCGAACGGCGCCGGATTCACGGATCGCGGATTCACGGATCGGGGCCGGATAGACGCCTGAGCGGCGTCGAGCACCCGTCCGCGCGGTGCCACGCATCTCCGAGCGTGATATTGTATGCCAGCCGAATACATGTATTGATTTGTAGGCACCGGCTACATGCTAACGTCGTAACGCCGAGGAGATGTATCATTGTAACACACAAACTGCCATGCGGCAGCGATACACCGCTTTCAGGAGAAAAGAACAGGGCAGGACACGTACATGATTGTTGGGAAGAGCCACAGTAAGAATAGACATGTCATTGTAGTAAGAGAGTAAGAGTAAATGACAAGCGCACGCCGTCGAGACATTTACGGCGTACATTAGATAAGAGTTGGGCAGTGGGCATAGGGTAGCTCGGACAGCGTTCTCGAGTCTCAATGAGCCGAGATACGTATCATTTCATCGTGCACATCGACCTCTTCCACCTCAGACCTCAATCCTTGTTCTTGCGCTTCTTGTGTACGGGAGCAGCAACGGGTGCAAGAGCGGGGCCGGACTTGATCTTCTTCTTCGGCGGCGCCTCCTCATCCGGCTCTTCCTCGTCCTCAACATCGTCAACCGCCTCGTCCTTTTCTTCCTCCGATTTCAATTCATGGACGGCGCGTTTCTTGGCGAGAGCGGGAGGCTGCGCGGCGTGACCATTTGTGAGCTTGCCGTTTGGTTGTGGAAGAGTTGCGATCGCGGGAGGGGCTGAGGGGTTGGTGTAGGTACGACGAACGCGGTAGACAGGAGGAGACGCGAATAAGAATCAAGTACTCACGCTGTTGGGCGTCACGTCGCTCTCGACGTCCGATTCGGTCGCGACAGCGGTCGCAGGTGTAGCAGCGGCTGCGACAGCGGGTATAGGCGCAGACTCAGCCGGTGTCCCACCGCTCTTGGACAGATCGAAGGCGGCTTTACGCGTCTCGTAGTCAACCTTCCTACCACGTATGCTTCTTCTCATAAATCTACACACCGAACACCTCATCAGCGATCAAATCCTCCAATACAAGAACTACAACATAAGCCGTACCTCTTTCTCCTCCGCCGGCAAACCTGCCCAAAGCTGCGAGATACGCGTCATGATCTCGTGGTGTGCCATCTCGGGATGCTTCTCCCTCAACCGAACGCGAACATCGTTCTGGAAGAGCAAGTAACTCGACGCGGGACGTTTCGGCGCGTCCAGATCCTTCTCCTTGACCGCGCGCCAATCGAAGACGCCTTTACGAACTGGGCGAATCCCTCGGCTTAAGCGGCACAGGCGCGAAGATGTTCGGCGAGCGCGACAACCGCTGGGTGGTCGCTATCATTTGAGCCAGATCAATGATGCAGGCAGTAGTACTGGAGGCGCCGAGCAGGACCGTGAAGTCAGACTCAATCAAGGCGGTAGTGTAACGTTTTGGACCCTCATGGCGTTGCGGAACTGGGACGAAAGGCGAGTGGCGAGCTCGGACAACGACGCGGGTCGTGCGTGGGAATGAACTCGGTCGACGGCCCGGAATCGGTCGCGGCAAGTTGACCGTGTACGCGCAGAAAGGCTGCTGCACTCTGTACGACCACGATAGTTGCAGGAGTTGCTCGACTCTATCGACGCAGGATGACCTTTATGCCAGATACACAAACTTCCCAGATTTTTGGGGCCAGTTCAACCGTATCCTCTCGACTCGAAGTTCGGCACAGCTTTACAACCCGGGCTCTGCACGGTGGTCGCTGAGGACTCCCTGTGGGGGGACATCTGCAAGAGATGGACATCCGTGTCTGCAATGATGTGAAGATGCAGTCTCTATGAGCTGGCTTGCGTCACCCGCGAACCACAGATTACAGCCTGTCTGGCTATCTCGCTTGACTAACCGCGCATCACCGTGACCTGCGTACCTGTCCAGCGCCTACTCTTCAACAAACTCACACGCAACTGTGACAGGCATCATCGTAAGTACTCCTCATGATAGATCATCTCTCGATGACTCCAACTCCCCCCCAGTATAAGTGGCATGTTGAATCTGGATCTAGCTGTCCGCTATAAAGTCTGCGCCAGATATCACTTCGAAGTCAAGCAGCGATCGCAACTGAGCCACCCATCCATCATGCGCGCAATACCCATCCTTCTCTTTACGGCGATCCTGACCATCGGTGCCTCCGCTGCCCCTACAAGTCAGTCGTCCTTGACGCTCGCTTGTACTACAGCTCACCGACGTCCGTCCAGGCGGTGATCTTTCTGCGAGAGGAGACCCGGACTGGCCCGTCGGGTCCCAAAATTAGAGCTACGAAAGTTAGAACAACGCGAACGCGATATCGTTCAAGGCGAGCTCGACCTCGACTATCCACCATTGACGTTAGCTGACGATTCCAAACTTGTAGTCTTATCGCGTCAAGTTCCATTGTCGGAGAATGTGAGATAAGAAGGCGTTTGAAGCGACTGGATCATGATTGCTCCAATGTACCGCATCCATGCGTGAATAAAGGAGGAGACGTTGTATAGCTAGAAGTATCACTATCAAGATACGGAGATCATCGATGCCCCACGCGCGACTATAAGTTCGTGCACCCGTCATAAGCACAGAGCACCTAGATCATCGCCCTCCCACCAGCAGCAACAGAACCGCTATCATATCCATCGTAATGCGCGTTCTCGCCGTCTTCGTCTGCATAACGTTGCTCGCCACAGCTAGCCTTGCATCGCCCTCATGTGAGACAAACCTTAAGCATCTCCGTAGCTGTATGTACCTGACGGGACATAGACAAGCGCGGCGACCCAAGCGACGGAGATCCGCCCACCGAGCAGGAGTGAACGAGCAGCCTAAGCGTATAGAGGTATGCTGGGCGCTGTCCTAATCACCATTCACGCACCACAGGATACTCATCCTTCCTTTCCACCCCTCCCACTCCTGTATGTACCTGGTGTAGTGTGGATTACGGGGCAGTACAGCATGTATGCACGGAGTACTACTTGAGACTATGATGATGAAGCTTGTCATGATCAGATAGGAGATCAGTACATACAGGGAACCCCCACATCGAGAGAATAAGACCTCAGACGTTAGATACTGTGTGAGCAAGGTGGGCTATGGGCTTAAAAAATCTTCTCCCGCTGCCGCGATACGACCAGAAAGCCGACCTTGTCGGGAAGAAGCCGATGATCATACCAACGTTGTACCAACGTGGCGTGAGAGACCATTCATCATCGCCATAGATGAGCTTGAGCCTCACTTCCGATTGAGCGTCAAGATAGGAGCGGGAATGGACGCCGTGGTGCGCGAGTCGCCGGCTCGGGCTAGCTTCGGGGATCTTTCCCGCATCCGCATTGAAATATTGACCCTTCGTGTTGTCAGCTGGCGATTTGCGCTCGGTCAGAACCTACAACGCATCTGCTTGTAGTCCGCCTGATCCAACCGAATATACCGCCGGCGACCCAACAGCGTGAATTCGGATCACAGGCCCATCCAACTTGAATACAGATACCAAAATGGCAAATACAATGATTATTCTCAGAGCTTTCCAAGCAGACCTTCTTCAGACCATGTCCTTCCATCCGTTTGCAATCCATATATACAGCGCATCTTGCACCTTCCAGCGCGCACGAGGTCGCGGTGTGGTTGATCAGAAGTCGCCGCCGAAGTCGCCTCCTCCATAGTCATCCTGCTGACCGTCCTGGTAGCCTGCAGAGAATAGGCGTCAGATCAAGCATGTCAGATGAGTACCACAACGCATGAAATGAATGCTGAGCGGATCGTATGCATCAGAGCATAGAACCGAGCACATGAACCGGGATCCAAACAAAAGATCGTGCGCATTCACGCGACAGATCAGACGACAAGCGGCAGGAAACAGCGCTGCCCAAACCAGTCCGAAATCCAAGAAAAGGCAAACGCACCATCCTGATACGCCTCGCGCTCCTCATTATCCTCGTGGTTCTCGAGCGCCTCGCCAAGAAGCACACCGCCGAGTAACCCCGCACCGCCGGCGGCAACCGCCGTCCCGATACCCGGGCCGG
>UWZB01000073.1:9345-77560 GCA_900536885.1 Peniophora sp. CBMAI 1063
AACTTGCCCTCCAGGGCGCGAGCGACACCGACGACACCGCAGAACGGGCGCAGAGGTATGCGGATGGTGTGCTCCTCGTCGAACCAGGCGCATTGGGCCTCGTGGTCGATCTTCCAGATCTTGATGGCGGGTGCCTTAGTGTCAAACTCGTCGGTCAAGACACCAAAGCCGGGGAAGACGGCGCTCCAGCCCCAATCTGCGGTCTCAAGCTCGAGAAGGTCGATCTGAAGGACGTCGCCAGGTTCGGCGCCTTCAACATATACCGGGCCCTGTGCCGGGTCAAAGGTGGACAGATCGCACTTCAGTAGGTCGCCGGCGACGGTGGTGGGCTGGATGGCCCCGTTGGATGCGTCGATACAGTCGAAGTGGACAGTATCACCAGACTTGATGGTGACGACTGGTGGTATGCTGCATAGGCTCATGAGTGAAGGATGTCGTGCGATAACCAAGCAATGTACTGTACCTGTTATCCCAGACGTGGTGCTTCTGCGGTTGGTGTACAGTGTGGATGGCCATGGCTGTGGGGAAGTCGTGTCCGAGATCGTAAGGGCTTTTAAGCTCGTTTCTGCGATATCGGCAACCCGCCGTGCGCCTGGGTGCGGGTGCTGTTCTTATCATTTTATCCCGTTTGAGGGCTTGTCTAGCATCGAATCCAATGCGCGAGTAGCGGGGCCCAAATCATACATGGTTCGCATGCGACCCGCTTTCGACCGATCGAGCATCGTGAAGAAGCTGGCGCGGGAGTGCAGGTGGACACCTGAACAGCAGGGTATTCTGATAGATGGGCCGGCCACTCAAGGCCCTGAGACGCTGAGAGCGGTTTACGGCGAAGTCCGAGGGCGCTTCTGAATTTGGTGGCGGTGCGTGTTATACACGTAGAGCTCGTATAGAGGTAGAATATATTCAGCTAGACCTCGCCGTGTATGGTACAGGCCATCCTGGTGACCATGATGCAGGATGGAGGTACGGAGCAAACCGTCCACACGGCGTGTGCGGCGCAAGCTCACCGCGGCGCCTTTCCACGGACGTCACTTGTCTCTCGACCACCATGCACGAAATTAGCAACCCTTTGCCTACCTTTTGACGAGCCTGTCCTCACAAATAAATGATCAAGTCAATCTCCCAATATGTGCACATCCGAGTGCGCAAGTTGGTACAACGGACCGTGGCGCTCGAGAACTGGCGTTCGAATATCTTCCTGGTGTTGTCGCGCAGACGAAGCATGCTCGTTAATTGAGTTCCAGTCATTGGTGGCCTGGTTTATCTTTGATGGGTCGTTGAACGGAAGATACAACGTGAAGCATCGGAGCAGTGGTGAGGTGGAGAGAGCAGTAGCGCGGCCTGGGGGCGGACTCGAACGCTCGTGCATTCAAAAAATTCAGGAATCAACAAACGTCTCCCTCACTTGCTCAATCGACACTCCAAGCGTCTGAGAGGGTCAAGGTTATCGGATAGGGTATAAAGGTGAGAGTGCCAATCATGCACTCCGTCACCTTGCCGGAATACTGATGCACTCCACAAGAGTTCACTAGGAATGAAAGACATGCCTCGTATTGACTACACACGCCAGGTCACCACTTTACAAGCATTCGACGTTTCGGGATAAGAGCCCGTGTCTCTGCTTGACGACACCTCGGCGCTTATCGACCGGCCTCTAGACACCTGGAGACGAGCCCGCGGCGCTCACAGGCCCTTGTTCTCGCAATCCCCATACAACCAGAAGTGACACCCGAAAAGCGGCTCTGATCCAACGTCCGCGGTATATCCCGATGCAGATAGCCTTGTCCGAGGCCTTGTTCGTTCTATAACGAACGTTCGCTTCTCCACGCCATATGGGCCTTGTTGTACTATCTAGCATAAAAGTCAACAGCGCGCCTTTGCCGACGTATTAACCTACTCACGACCCCTTACGACCATGGAAGCGGTGCCTCCTCACGTCCTACTTGACGAAGATGTCCTCGAACCGCCGGCGGCCGAGTTGGACAACATGCTATTTGACGACGTTGAACCTCTTCCCTTTGACGTACTACTTGGACATCCTATCCTTGATGTGGCACCAGATGAAGTATGTCTCATATAATGAAGTGCATTTCGGGGTATGCTGAGCGTACCTTAGCAAGCGGCTGGACCGGACAATGCACACTTCAATGATGATGGACCTTTACCCTTCGACGTGATCCTCGGGCATCCTTTTCTCCACGCAGCACCAAATCAAGTCTGTACGGTAGTACAGATTACAAAGGACGATTGGCTGACCGGGCTTTCATCAGGCAGATCCACAGCCCGGCCCCGTGCCCCTCTTCAATCCCCCTGCTCCCGATAACATGGAAGACGACTTCGCCCTTGGAGCTTTAGACTTTGCCCTCGTGCAACAGGAGCCTGCGCACGGGAATCAGCTTGGGTTGATTAACATTGCCCAAGTGGCCCCTCACCAACCAGATGTTGTAGATGGCGCAGAGTTTGGTGTATTGCAGCTCGAGCATCACTTGCCAGTGCGCATCCTCTCAGCGTCTCTCATGTCTCGACTGCTGATGATGCCTATATAGCCAGGACTGGATGCTATTATGAGTGTCATAGGATTCTTACGGAACTATCCTCCAGAACTTGTAGCCCACCCGAGCGGTCCGGGGCTTGTGATAGAGCTTCATGCCGCGGTGACGGACTTCATGCTGGCGCATGAAATCCCTGCGAACGCGCAAGCTCCACCTTTTGCCCCGCAGGCGGGGTTACCACAGGACGGTCTTGACATCGACCCTTATGCTGGAGATGATGGTGAGTTCTTTGGCCATCGATTGGAGGCACATGAGGATGACGGCGTGGACGTGGAAGGGAGCGACGTGGCCAATAACGTTCTCAACTTGCCGAACTATGACCAAGGAGCTGCGGGCGTGGAGGTTCATCCGCCGGTGCAGGCACTTGTACCAGACGTAGTGCACGTACTCCACGTCGAACCTGTGGACGCTATGCCAGCTCTCGGTGCCGTTCCGGCTGGCGTGGCCAACAACGAAGAGGGGGGCAATGCTCCGCACGTGATCGTGCCAGATGAAGCGCCTCCGCCATACCCGCATCCCCCCGCAGAAGCTCCAGGAGTCCTCAACGAAGAACTTGAACACGAAGGGCCGAACGATGACGGGGATCATCACGTCGAGGAGCATCCACCGCCTGCTGCTCTGCCGGAAACAGACAATCATGTTGAAGCGATTGATGAGCACGGCCAGAATCAACCCCATATCGCTCCCCACATTGGCAGCACAAGAGCTTTCGTCGCGTCACCCGGTGCGGGTCCATCGAATGTTGCAGGTCCCAATGGCTCCCCCGCACATGCGAGCTCGATTATGGGCACAGCATTGGACGTACATGGAAGAGCTGCCTTCTCGTCACTCTGCACTCGGTTTACCATAGAGGACAACTTGAGCAACATCAATGAAGTATTGTTCGCAGGTGCGCTTCTCAACGTTGGACGCACAGTGGGACCTTGACTGACGTTCTCTCCATTCGAAGCTTCGGACTGTATTGAACAACTTCAGACGTCGTCGTCAAACCAGCAGCGACTTCCAGCGGCGTTACCGCCTAGAGCTGTTGCGTCCTCGTCGGATCACCCTCACATACCCAACAAGCCGAAACGCAGTTCCAAACTTCGTGAGGTATGGCTTAAGATCATGTCTAGATCGTCTTCACCAGATGCACCTGGAAAGCATCGTGCGCCACAATCGGTGGAGCAACGCGCGTGGTAGCATACGGCACTTCTACTCCCCGGATGAACGTCTTTGACTCACGATCGCCATTATGTAGTGTACAGTATGAAGCGTGGTAATGAGGCTCTCCGGGAACTGTGGACTGTACGATTAGGAGGGATGTCTTACTGTACAGTCACTGCACAATGTGCGCGCATGAGGCGGCATGACGCCTTATATATTATTTTAGTGCTGGCCCTGCCATTCACCATAGCCCTTCTGCCTGGCCATATTCATTCCAGTAGGCCATCTGTGCCCGGTGGTCAGCCACCATCTTATAGATACTCGCTCTCCTTTCCTCGATCCTTCGCATCATCAGAATGCCAACTGGAATACCCATCTCCAAAATGAAGCCTGAAGGTCGTAATGTTGCGTCAGACAGAAGTGACCATCGCATGGTTGCTAACTCACATAACGCGAGCTTCAATGAGGAGTCGGCATTTTCGTACACGCTAGCGAGATGATCACGTTGGGGAGGGTCCAGACGGGCTGGTCCGTTGTATGCGGTCCACGCTGACACAGTGAGTTCTATACAAAATCTTCATCAGCAGTCCTTTATCAACTTTGACATAATTCACTTACGAACTGCCTTCTGAACGACAGGAGAGGCGGCATCGAACTCTTTCTCAAACTCGCTCAGAGGTAGAATGTCTCGATGTAACCCTGCCTCTTTCTTACGGACATGTTCGTGCCAGCGGTGACTCTGGTCACAGGTCATGATGACAGGACGATCCCATTTCAGCTGCCAGTCTTGAGCCTATCAGCAACAATCGTGATGTACTGGGACGAACACATACCAACCGCTTGCTTTAGTTCTTTTGGCGCCTGATTGTAAGCCTGCTGTAACTCATTCCTCGATATGACCTGTCCTTCGAGCGCCCAGTTGTCTGCCCAAACCTTGAAAGTTTGCACTGAGTTTTATTAGCGGGGGTGCAAGAGCAACACGCTGGCGAGACATACGGACAGACCATCTCACGATCTCGCGAGCATTTTCAAAGGAACGTTGAAATGTCCATGCGCGATGGTCTACATCGGCTGGCAGCGGCGGGGGATAGGATTGTCTGTCGCGAGAATAGGGAGGAGGATGTGAGGAGACCTGAGGCATGACTGGCTTAGCACGGTCTATAGACGGATGGGTGACCAGCACCGATGGGACGCAATGAAGGGGTAAGGAGCGCACGATCTACGGTCCATCCTCTTCAGATACGCGAAACAAAAAGATATCCGTCGCGGCGCATACAATTGGGCTGTCGAGGTAGATGAAGTCGGCCATATGACGAGGTATGCGCGCCCGACTCTGCGTTGCAATGACAATTGCGTGTGCATCCCTCGCATAACATCGGGTGCGAGTCGTGATCTGGAGGTCGATGGCACAGCCGTCTGACTGACAGCAGCCCGGTGCCATAATTTGGGAGGTTGCGTGAGACGAGTAGGTATCATGCTATTATTTGAGGCTGAGCCTGATGGTTGTTGGTACAAAGGTGTGCGGGGCGTCGCGCGCTACTGTTTGAGGTTGACGCTTCTGAAGCCGGTAACAACGTATGTGAGGACGCGAGTTTCGTTGAAAGGCAGAGTATATTGGGCTACACGTCAACTGCAAGGGTTGTCTTTGCGGCATGTTGGGGGTGCGAAGCAAGATGTCCGCGCAGGCTCACCGCGGCGACCTTTGGCGCACGTCACTTGTCTGTCAACCACCATGCCTACCATGCCAGAGAAGCGACCTATGGGAATCCCATTCCCTACCTTTTGACGCTCCTGTCTGCACGGATACGCGATGATACCGACATCTCAGCATCTTCATTTCCCTACGCGCAAGCTCACACGACAAAGCCCTGTGCGCAAGAATATCTGCAGGGTGTTAACGCGCAGACGAAGCGTGCCCGTCGCTCGACTCTCAATGACTGACGGCTCAGTTAGGCGCACGTTGTGGAGCCGCCGAGCTGTAGTGAGGTGGACGGAAATTCGCGGTTCTACGACTGCTTTCTACGCTCTCCTGACAGACACTGAGGCCCGAAAACTCGTTATTGCGGGATAGTGTCAGGTAAGGGTGTTACCTATGTACTCCACCATCTTGCCAAAGCACTGAAACCTGTTATAAGGACAGTCCACACACGCCAGTTCCCCGCTTTACAAGGATGCGCCATTTCGGGATGATGCACCGTACTTCTACCTGACGACACACCGGCGCTCAACGACTGTTCTCTGTATGCCTTGAGACGAATCCGTGGCGCTCCCAGGCCCTTGTTCTCGCCATCCCCATGCAACCATAATTGACGCCCGGCTCTGGGCTCTGCTCATGTTCGAATGCAGGTGGCCTTGTCCGAGATGATGTCTCATAACAACCGGTCGCTTGTCTACACCACTCGATCCTTGTTGGACTACCCAAGTATATCTCGGCAGTAGGCCCCCCTGCCGGTACACTGACTCTCTCACGACCTCTTCACGACTATGGACGGAGCTTTCCCTCATGCCCTACTTCACGATGACGCTCTAGAGCCGCTGGCGGCCGGGCTGGTCGACGTACCATTAGAGGCCGACGGTCCTTTACCCTTTGACGTGCTCCTTGGGCCCCCTTTCCCGCATGTGGTGCCAAACGAGGTACGCGACAGATCACGAGCAGCAATGCATAGGTGGCTGATTGATTTTGGTAGCCGGTAGCTGTGCAGGATAACCCTCATCTCGATGACGAGGGCCCGTTGCCGTTCGATGTCTTACTAGGGCACCCTTTTCATGCTGCACTGGACCACGTATGTACATGTCGATCCAGTTCATTCAACGAAGCGCTAACTAGTCTTCAGAATGCAGCAGCCGCACAGCTTGAATTCACGCTCCCGCTCCCGATTTCGAAGAAGACGGGGAGCTCGACTTCGTACTCATGCCACAAGGACTCGGAGACGAGAATCACCTTGGGCTAATCGGCATGGACCAAGGCGAAATTCAGGGACCAGCCGAAGAACCTCAACTCGACGCCCAGATTCCGCAGCACTTACCGGCGGTGAGCATCCCCATCTGTCTCCGTGATTCAGCTGCTTATGGACATCGTATAGCAGGCGCTGGATGCTGTCATCGCAGCCGCGGCGCTCTTCGAAGGCCACCATCCCGAGCTTGCAGCCCACCCCGACGGCTCGGGACTAGTGATGGCGCTGCATGTTGTGCTCACGGACTATATGCTGGCGCATGGATTGCTCGTCGACGCGCCGATCCTTCCTCTTGGATTGCATGAGGAACTGCCACCGCTGGACGGGTTCCTCGACGTCGCTGGACTTCCCGGAGATAACGACGAGGTCTTCGGCCACGGACCGGATGTACATGACGTGAATGACGCTGGGCTTGAAGGGGTTGACGAGGTCGACGATCCACCGGACCCACTCGATAACCAAGGAGCTGGAGAGATATGGGACGTTCTTGCGGTGCAGGAAGCCGTACCCGTTGTGGGACCCCTCGCCGTGGTCCCTGTTGAAGCTGTACCTGTCCCAGGTGCCGCCATGATAGCCAATGACAATGAAGTGCCGGAGGAAGTTGCTGGCGAAAATGAGCCGGATGGTGTACCGATGCATCCGCAGGTCGCGCAGGATGAACAAGACGCAGAGAATCCTGCACCGCCGGAACCGGCGGCCCCTGTTGAGGGCAACAATCCGGGGTCAACAAATCTTAACACGGTCGTATCGCTAGATGTTGAGGGGCAAGCTGCTCTGACTTCACTGTGCACTCGGTTCGCCGCGATGGACGACCCGAGCGGTTGGAGTGGAGTTCTGGTTGAAGGTGCGCGCTTGTGTTGCGTTTTGTCGCGCTGTGGCTCAAGACTCATCTCATCCCAGCTGTGAACCGCCTTGACGACCTCGAAGCATCGCTGAATCAATGCCGAGGCTACATCAATAAACCACACTGCCAGTGCCCGTGACACAAAACCAAAGAAACCCAATCGTATCCTCAGATTGCGCGAGGTCTGGAAAAGAGCTTTCTCCAGTCCTGGTCCAAAAGGCGCAGCCGAGAAAGGACGTGCGCCGCCCACTACAATGAGTTTGGTAGCGTGAAGCATAGACGACACAGACGTTGCTACTCGCATTGTGCCTCTGATGGATACCACCTACTCTAGATGCTCCACTTCTCACTCCATGACCGACACGAGCCTAATGTCCCTCTACGCATGTACATAATGAAGCCATATATGCAACAGTACGATTGAAGAACACCTGTAGCACTACCACTTCTCACCATAAACCCGCCGCCTTGCCACGTACATTCCATTGAGGCACCAATGCCCGGTGTTCTGCCACGATTGTATAGATGCTTTCTCTCCTCTCGTCGATGGTCTGCATTCGTTGAAATGGTACAGTGAGACCCATTTCCAGGACGAAACCTGGATTGTCGAAGACCAACTTAGTACGTCAATAAGAAGCAGGTTCTGCGAATGTCACTCACACAGCGCGAGCTTTAGAGGCGGAGGGGCGGCCTCGTACACGCTTGCGAGATCCTCGCGCTGGGGAGGATCTAGCCTAACCGGACCGTTATAGTTCGTCCACGCCGAAACAGTACGCTCTGTACAGCAGTATCTCAGCATCTCGCTCCGCTTTTCGTTATGACCAACTCACGAACTGCCTTCTGAATGGCTGGAGATGCGGTATCAAACTCCTCTTCGAACTTTCGCAGTGGTAAGATGTCTTCATGAATACCCGCTTCTTTCCGCCGAACATGTTCATGCCAACGACGACTCTGGTCTGACAACATGACAACTGGTGCATCCCATCTCAACTGCCAGTCTGTCAACAATCTTCGTTAGCAACAGGCATGGTGCGATGCGGGGACGACGACGGACCGACGGCGCGTTTCAGATCTTCTGGTGCTCGGTTGTAGGCCTGTTGTAGACCGCTCCTCGACACCTTCTGACCTTCGAGTGCCCATTTCTCTTGCCAGTTCTTGAAAGTTTGCACTTGATGTCGTCAAGGGCATTGTCATAACAAGTTTACTATGGAGGCCTCACGGATAGTCCATCTCACGATTTCACGGGCATTTTCGAAAGCGCACTGGAAGGCCCAAGCGCGATGACCGACATCGGTTTGAAGTGGAGGTGGAGGTAAAACCCACTCTCGAGAGTAAGGAGGAGGACGTCCAGAGACCTGGGGCATGGGTGGACCTGATACGGTGAGTGGGCGTAGTATGGGTGACCAGCACCTCGCGAGAGAGAATAGAGGAAGAAGCGTTCGGTAGTCGGAGGGCTTAACGACTATAGTACTTAGTCTATAGTACTTCAGGCGGTCGCGACAAAAAGAGCATCCCGGATGTCGATACAATTGGGGTGCGCGGTCGTCGTATGCACAGCTCTCGCCTCCCCTTCAAGACATCCTGGCGCGCTGGCCAAACACAATGGCGTGTGAATTGAGCTGGAGAGTCCGCCGAATATGTACTTTTTGTATAAGCACCGGAGTGTGATAGTACCTGCGTAAACATCCGTAGTAATAGCCAGCCGCCTACAGGTTGCGACCGACCGACATGACGGTCGGGAGCAAGTCGCGTCGAGCCGACACACGTCCTGATGTGGGCGCCGACCATTCGCCATCCTCCAATGATCCTCGTAGAGACTTCTGTTTATACACATTCACCCTATACGTATCTTCTATGTACGTACATGCAGTCTAGCCTAAGCTTCACCACAGACCCGCTGCCTTGCCGCGCACATCCCAAGCAGGCACACGTGCCCGATGCTGTGCCACAACTTGTTGAATGCTCGCTTTCTTCTCGTCGATGGTCTGCATGCGTTGGTACGGGAGGTCGAGGCCCATCTTCAAAACGAAGCCTACATTGTGTTAGCGTATGAAGTTGCGCCAACAAGAAATGTCAATTACACAGAGCAAGCTTCAGGGAGGGAGAGGCATCCTCAATTACGCTCGCGAGACGATCACGTTCAGGAGGTTCCAACCTGGCGGGTCCATTGTAACTAGTCCATGCCGAAACGGTGAGTTCTAGATCGAGGAACACACTCAGTTTCACGATAGCAGTGCCATCCCAGTCGACTCACGGACGGCCCTTTGGGTAGCAGGAGATGCCGCATCATATTCTTGTTCGAACTTGTGCACCGACAGAATATCCTCATGGGTACCCGCTTCTCTCCGACGAACGTACTCATGCCAGCGTCGACTGTGGTCGGAAACCATGACCACCGGAGAATCCCATTTCACCTGCCACTCTGTCGTAAAGATCGTTAACAGCGGACGGGATGCGCGAGGGTGACCGCGCACCGACAGCCTGTTTCAAGTCTTCTGGTGCCTGACTGTAAGCCTGCTGCAGATCGCCCCTTGATATGTTCTGGCCTTTGAGCGCCCAATCGCCTTGCCAGGCTTTGAATGTCTGTACTTCGCACGATCAATGCTGATGCAGTACACGCCCTTCCCGGACAACTTACAGACGGAATATCGCACGATTTCACGGGTGTTTTCAAAGGCACACTGGAAGGCCCATGCGCGATGGCCTACATCGGTCTGTAGTGGCGGAGGGCATGATGGCCACTCCCGGGAGTATGGTGGGGGACGTTCGGAGACTTGCGGCATGAAGTGTCGAGTACGAGGAGTGAGCGAGCTGGCGACCAGCACCGACGAAATGATAGCAAAGAGCCTGAAGTGCGCGGCTCGCCGTCATCACTCATCCATCCTCTTCAGATACACCAGACAAAAAGGTCTCCTCTGCGCCGTATACAATTAACCCGGCTCGAACCCGGCGATGCAGACGAAGTTGGCCGTATCACGAAGTATGCGCGCCCGAGTCTGCGTTGCAATGACAATTACGTGCGCTTCTCTCCGACTTTCACATCAGAGGCGAGCCACCGCCTGTAGATCGTACGCACTATCGCCTTCAGTAGCTGTATTTGAGTGAAGCTCCCATCCTCTTGCAAGAGCGAGGGACGCTCCAAGTCCTCGCCGGTTATGAAGAGGTGGTCATCATGGTCGGCGAGTCGAATTGATGGGTGCGGGAGTTCGCATAGTCTCATAGCGCATGTTGATATAGCACTGGAGTAGAAAGCCAGTGATACGGTCTGGAAGGTTTCGTGGGACGAGCAGGCATGGTCTTATTATTTGAGGCTGAGCCCGATGGCTGTTGGGAGCAAGGCGCGCGGGCCGTCGCGCGCGCTATGACGCATTGATCAACTGTTACGATGGTTACATCTCAACATTCTCCCTGTTTGACATGCGCGAGGTCTTAAAGGCTCTATAGTATACGAGTTCTACCACATCTACCCTCTATTCTAGCGCAACGAACCGCCCCACAACCTCCACCAACCTCTTCCTCCTCTCCCGCGTATCAAAAACCGTAGCATGGTCCAGCTCCGGCCACCAAAGCACCTCCAGCCCCTCCTTCTCCCAGTACGTTCTGGCCACGTCATCCCCCGTCAGATATCTCCTCACAGCGTGCCCATCAACGACCTGATCCCTCCCCGAAACCGACACCGCAACCCTCTTCCCCTCCAACTCTTCACGAAATAACACGTTCTCGAACCAATGGAAGTGGCGCCCCAGCGCGCGCGCGACGTCCGCGTCGCGCGAGGCGAAGTACCACAGCTGCCACTCGTTCGCGGTGCGCGGTGCGCGGTAGAGGAAGTTGTACGCGACGGAGGGGTGGTGCAATAAAAAGGGTATCGGGTCGACGAACAGCGTCGCCGCGACCCTCGATTCCAAGGCCGGATCGTGCAGGATCTGCGCGCTGAGGCCCGTGCCGTACGAGTGCGACATCAGCACGACGCGGGGCAGGTTGTGCGCGTCGAGGATGCGGGTGATGGTAGAGTGCATTTGGGCGCGCGGGAGGGGCGGGTGCGTGATGTGCATGCTTATGGGGAGGATCTCGAGGGCGAGGACGCCGATGTCTGGATCTATGTCGATGAGTTCGCGGAAGAAGTCGGTGTAGGTCCATAGGCCGATCTGCAAATCTCGAGTCAGCGGACTGTTGGATTGCAATGGTAGAGGGAGCTTACGCCGATGCCGTGCAGGAAAAGGATGGGAAGCTTGTCTTTTGAATTGTGCGGGCGGTACCAGTACGGGATGCCGGGGTTCGAGCTGTGGTCGGAGACGAGGGAGAGGATGGGCCGCGGTGGGAAGGCCGTGAACCATTCGTTGACGTTGTAGTGCCGGAAGCCCATTCTCCAAAGCGCGGTGCTCGTGAGTGCATCTACGAGGCATACGACCTGTATGAGCCAGAGTATAAGTACAAGGTCAGCCAGGTGTGATGCTTGAAACGCACCCCGTACCAAAGCAGCGGCCTATGACACGCCACAACCGGATCAACAGCCAACCTCAACGTCCCCAAATCCCTATTCCTCCCCACATCAAGCGTATACCCAAACAGCGCGTCGAAGAACGACAGATAATACTCCATCTCCTCCTTCCACTCCTCCCGCGCCAGCTCCGACGTGGTCGAGAACAGCGACCAGTTGAGCCATTCTGCCATGTTTTCTTTTTTGACGCGTTTATCGGCGGAGGTGGAGGTGGAGGCGGAGGTGAACCAGCCTGATAGGGCGTCGCCGTCCATGCATGTGCGGCAGCGCTCGAAGAGGGCGCGCCGTTCTTCGGCGTTGAGGCGCGGGGCGCTTACGGCTTCCTAAAAGGGTATGAGATCGACCGCGGCGTAATCATAAGGAAGGAGACGTACGGCTTGTAGACGTGATGATCTGGGGAGGAAGACAAGGAAGTAGAACAGAACCTCTGCCAAGGCGTACAAGTTGAAAGGCGAGAGGAGGCTATGTGAGAGGTAGATCTCCCGCGCGAGGTAGAGGGCGCATGCCGGGAAGACTGAGCGCAGGCCGAGGATGGACAGTCGGATGAAGATGTACTCGGGTAGGCTCTTGCCTAACATCGTGGTAGGATAGAGAAAGCGCGAGTCGCTTTCCAAGGCTCTATGTGGGCCTTATGTATAAGGTCTGCGAAGGAGACAATATCTGGGCTGATATACGTGTTCGAGTCCGATTCGGGAGCAGATATGAACTGCACGCTGTGAGTCGAGGGTACCGCGCAGGTATCAGTGGGGTTGGGGAGAGACGTCGGGCGCGATTACGAGCTAGGTGGAAGTATGAAAGATAGTCGCATTTTATGATGTGCGTGCACGGCTGCAGTTATGTACAGCAGTCTGCTTGACACCTCTTTCCATCGTGCGATGACGCGGTGGAAGGGGAGCACGAGCCGCGCGCCGACGCGCACTATAAACGGGAAGTCCGGGCCGACGCGCGCGTCGTTGTTTGCGGAAGTTTGGCACATTCGTGACTTGTCCTAAACCGCCAGCTGGTCGTCTCCCTCGTCTACCATGGCCAAGAAAAAGAATAAGCAGGTATGTCGCAGCGTTTTCTGGACTTATATAAGAGCGAATCGCTGAGGTTTTCAGCTTCTCCGTCCCTGGTGCTGGTACTGCGAGCGTGAATTCGAGGATGAAAAGGGTAGGCGCGGCCTTGGATTCAGATCAACGGAGACGTCGAAGCTGACTTGATACAGTTCTCATGCAGCACCAAAAGGCCAAGCACTTCAAGTGCAACATGTGTCCCCGCCGCCTGAACACCGCCGGTGGCCTCGCCGTGCACATCCAGCAGGTACACAAGCTCGAAGCCGATAAGTCCGTTAGTGTCACCCATTCGGTAGTCCCCTTTACTGATTGGGTTACAGCCTTCCGCGCATCGACAACGCGCTTCCCGGGCGCGACGGGTACGAAGTGGAGATTTTCGGGATGGAGGGCATCCCCGCGCCGGACGTCGCGGACTACAAGCGCCGCAAAGAGATCGAGCTCGGCCTGAACCCGGGCTCCATCTCCCAGCCACAGGCCAAGCGCCCAAAGACGGAACACCGACCGCTGACCGAGGACGAGCTCCGCGCCCAGCTCGAGGCCCACAAGGCGCTCATGGGCGCCAGTGAGGCCCCCGCCCCGGCCCAGGACGCCAGTCCCCAGGGCGCTGTCTACGGCGCCGGCCCGACCCAGTATGCCGCTCCCCCGACTCCAGCTGCGCCAGTCGCCCCGCCTCCCATACCTGGTGCGATGTCGCCTCCAGGTGCGCCTCCGTTCATGCCCGGTGCGCCGCCTCCAGGATTTCCGGGCGCGCCGCCCTTCCCCATGCCGCCCTTCCCCGGCGCACCACCAGGCATGCCTGGGTACGAATATCTTAAATTCGCGCATGAGGTCTCGCTGACAGAGTATCTCCAGCGCATCACCACCGGGCTTCCCGCCCTTCCCACCACCGCCCGGCATGATGCCGCCAATGCCAGGTATGCCGGGCATGCCGATGCCGCCCTTCCCCCCGCCGCCCGGCATGGCCCTGCCACCCGGCTTCCCGCCCTTCCCGCCTCCCCCCGGTATGTCCCCGCCCGGTATGCCGAGCATGAACATGGGTACGCCCCCTATCATTCCCGGCGCGACGCCGCGCCCGCCGTCGGCCGCTGCGACGCCCTTTGCGCCGGGCGGCTATGCGTCGCCGCCGACGTTCGTGCCGCAGTCGCAGCCACCTCAGCGACAACAGTCACTAGCGCAAGTGCCACAGCTTAGGATTCCGGACCCGTCTTTGGCTCAGACGAACCCTGACCTGAAGAAGAAGACGGATCTGAAGTGGTCCGATGCGAACTTCTCTCCCGTCAGTCCTCTCTTTCCTCATCTCATTCGCGTACATCCATTGATTATATTTTGATTGGATTGTAGGAGGAGAAGCGCGCGGTCCACCCGAGATACTACATCGCTAAGGACACGCCACCGTCTGCTCCAGAGTCCAAGACTGATGGCCATGGTGCACAGGTCTCGCCGGAGGAGTCGCGAGGCAAGAAGCGGGCGCGGGCCGAGGACTTTTTGTAGCGCTCATGACGACGACAGACGCACTCAGTCCGTCCCCATCACTTCAGACTGACCCGTCGCGCTTTCCTCCATACTCATCGATCGTGTTGCCTCTAGTCCGGCCCATTGTATGTGTTCTTATTGATGATGATGAACGGTGCGGCGTTTTTTCGAACTTGTTGCGTTGTGCAAAGGTCGGTGCTGCTTGTTTGGGCTCGGTTTTCGCGTAGGATGCTTCTGTGCCAATGAACATTATTTTTGCTGTGCATCTCCCATCGTGTGAACGCGTGAAACGTCAAGATCAAGCAAGAACTAAGCATCGAAAGAATACGATATGTCTAAGATGATATATGCCTATCGACTCGCATCAGCAGCGTTCTCAGCCCTCTCAGCCTCCTCGATCCACGCCCCCAGCCTCCCCCAAATCTTCTCCCTCTCGCCCTCCCACTCGCCCCTCAACCACCCCACACACCCCTCGCAAAGCCCATGCTCTCTCCACCCCTCCGCGACCCCTTCAATCCTCCTCAGCGTCTCGAGCGGCGTCCCCACGCCCCCGTCTGCAAGCGCGGGCCCGATCACGTCGTCCATCCACCGCTCGGCGATAACGTCTGTGCAGGCCATGTGTTGCGCGGCGCCGACGGTGAATAACGTTGGAGTGAAGTCGGCGATAAGGGAGGCGAGGGTGCGGTGGGTGATGCGGAGCGTGCGGGGGGAGAGGGCAGGGTGCGCGGTGAGGAGGGCGGGATCAGATGATATGTGCTCTGAAGAGGGGGAGGAAGGGTCGTGTGCGCCTGTGGGGTCAAATTCGGTTGAGGTTGCGACGCGGTAGAGGAGCGTTTTCTTCGTCTGTTCATCCATAATCAACACACGTTCGAGTAGAGAGGAAGATGTGGATGTGAACGTACCTCGGGATCGACCTTATACCGCATCGCGAGCTCAAGCGCAGGCTCGAGCTCATGCGCATCCACACCAGCGTTCGCACCGGCTATAGCGCCCAGATGGCTCGGGAACATCTCGTTCAGATGAGCAGACGCTTTAGCGTACACGGACGGTATATCGAGGGTTTCTGGAGAGGATATGCGCAGGAGCGGTTCGAGGTGCGATGCGGTGAGCGGTCTGTGCAGATTGTCGAATCGATGAGTATGGTTGGCCGGAAAGTGACGGAGGGAGGGGTGTATGACCTACGTCCTTCCGGAAAGGTAGTCGAGCAAGATCGCAAAATCCGTTGCAGCAATATTCTCGGGCACATCCAACACGTCCAGCTTCTCACTCCCCTGCCCTTCCAGATCCGCGAGCGCACTATCCGGCGGGAGCGATCCGGATGAGGCTGGGGTCAAGCGCGATTGGAGATGCGGTGCGGCGCCGAGGAGGACGGGGCGGTGGATGCGGAAGGCGGTGTCGGGGAAGGGGATCAGGAGCGTGCCGGTGTCGTCCCAGAGCGTCGCGTGGCGCAGGTTCATTGTGAGGGCTAGGGAGGGGAGCGCGAGGGTGGGGAGCGTGCGGGTGAGCTTGGGGAGCGTTTTGTGCATAGGGTGGGGAGCGCGGAGTTGGGGAGTAAGGGAGTAAGGGAGATGGGAGTGTGCGATTTCATGCAGCTCATGCAGGAGCTGGGCAGAATGAAGATGAGTGATTCGGGAGGGAGGGATGTAGCGCAAGAGTATTGTGATGTAGCAGGATATATATGTCAAAATAGGGCATCAATGAACGGTTCGATGGCGTAGTTGGTTATCGCATCTGTCTAACACACAGAAGGTCCCCAGTTCGAGCCTGGGTCGAATCATTCCTGAAAGCAAGGCACAGCTTTTTACTCATACAGATACCTTCAGTACTTCCTCCCGTGTGATCGATATCAGGATCTTTAGCGGCTCTACAGCATGTACGATTTGGATAGGAGTCTATCATGTCTGCACGAAGTCTCCTCCTTCAAGCTGAGTTTCCAGACGAAAATCCAGACGCAGCGCGGAATGTTACTTTCAACCGTCATGGGGTCTGGCTACACTTCCTTGGGCGAGTGGCCTTCCATAGTTTGCGATCCTCTACTCGATGATGCCTTTGACCACCGACGTCGTGATCACGTACCATCACCTCTCACTCGCTAGCGTCTTTTGCCATTTTCGCTATAGCAACTAGACGCCCGAGGTCTTGCGCGTCGTCAATACGGACCCCAGTCCATCGACTTCACACCCTATTGTCACGGTCGACTTGCAAGTCATAGATGGGGCCATGGGATGCTTGCCTTGATGTTAACCTGTGCATTCGCTGACCCTGCGGTCTAATTGTATGCGATCTCGTTGAAGTCCTTTTTGTCTTGAACGATTCAAGTACGGTCGCCATCGGCTGACCCGGTCCCCTAACGCTCTCTTGCTCTTTCGTCCGTAGTGCTGGTCACTCCGTCACTCTATCCCTCATCGTCATCTGTCATGCCTCAAGTCTCCCAACTCCCTCCACCTTACTCAAGAGACTGGGTCTCCTTCCCTCCGCCATTGCAGGGCGATGTAGACCATCGCGCATGGGCATTTCAGCTCGCCTTCGAGAACGCGCGCGAGCTTGTCCGGTGGACGGTCTGTATGTGATTCAGTCTGCATCTGAGCCCATGCTCAAGAGCTGACTACCAACCAGTGATGACTTTCAAGGATTGGCAACAGGAATGGAAGCTCAAAGGTAGGGATGTGGCGAGAGGGAATGTACAACAAGCATACAGCCAAGCGCCCGAAGAATTGAAGCTGGCGGTCGGTGCGTGTTTGGTCTATGTTTGGTCTATGGTTTTCTCTGAATATAATCTCAAGATTGGCAACTGAAGTGGGACATACCCATCATCCTGCGCACAGCCGATGGTCGACGATGGCATGAACATGTTCGGCGAAAGGAAGCGGGGACGTACGAAGAGGTGCTAAGCCCTGAGAAGTTCGAGAGGGAGTTTGACGCGGCATTACCGGAGGTCCAGCACGCGGCCCGTACGTTTTGCCCGCGATATGGCTGTCAGTGCTCCCATGCTCAGGCATTCCTTGCAGTGGACACGTTCTCCGCGTGGAAATGGTTTCATGAACAGGCCGTCATAGGTGCGCCATATAGACATGACGTCGTATCATCGTACAAGGCGGCTTCTCGCCCACTGAAACGAGTAGTCTGTGCGTCTTTCCCTAAGAAATTTTCCTTTGACGACGGCTCTCATAACTCTCCAGGTTTCGTGTTGGAAATGGCCATCGACTGGTGTCTGCAGGACACTCGGCAGGTGATCGAATGGGAAGAGGACATTAACAGAATGGTCGAAGAACAGCGAGCCCACTCCAAGCGCTGGAATCAAAGCGGTAAGGGTGCAGGACTCTGGTAGGTGTATAGCCCATCAGCATTCGGAGAACGGACTACCATATGTCATTGTGTGTATCATATACCGTAAACACTGTATCATCTCAGTCATGAATCATTAATGTATCGAGTCGACCCGTGGGCCAGTACCCAAGAGCATCATTATGTGCGCCGTGAAAAGCGTGAAAATCGCGGAAGACTAGTGCTTGACTGTTGCCGGTGTACTCCGCAGAGGATCGGAGTCGCGACTTCTTCCGGTTGTCTTCCATTTTACCGTGTCTATGAAAGTACGGAGGAGTTTGTGGCTACGAGTTGTTTTCGCATGCGTGCTGCGACTCGGGCCTGGGATCGGCGCGGGATCGAGTTCACTGGGTGATAGATACGCTTGAGGTCCTTGCCTCTCAAGTCTCTTCAGCCGGTCCATAGCTGTGATACGAGTCAGTACACAAACAACACTCTTGAGGACTATTTGAATGCTCACCCCTGATCAACGCATTGTCCACCTTGCGCTCTTGTCCCTGGAGACAGAACCTCTCGCAGATCCAAGCAAAGGCAGCCGCGCCAGGCTCAGTCTGTAGGACGCGACCGATTTCCTCTGCAAGGGGAACGGCACTGGGGTCGGGGCTGCGAACCCGACTGGGACCTGCACTGCTTGAGTCCGAAGGCCCGCCGACTGGCAGCGGTGTGGCGTCGGCGTTCGGTCCGGCTTCATGGGCGAGGTGAGGCCCGAGGACGACGTTTTCGACCCCACCGACCGCTACCGAGACCCTCGGTGCGGCAATCGCAGGTACAAAAGGTGGTAGTGCGCCGTGCTCGGCATCTGGCGCAGGCTGGGCATTGGGGTGGCCGGCTTCGTTGTCGTTCATCTCATGCCCGACATGCTGGTCATCCTGATGATCTGCATGAGCCTCCCCGTCCATGTCTTGAGGGTCATCATCATTTGCTGCAGGCCCATAACCTGGGGCCTCCTCTTGAGCTGCTGCAGCTACGAGGGGCTGCGCGTGGGCTGGCATCCCGTGTTGCGGCATGTACTCGGCCAAAGCGTCGTGCAGTGCCCTCACGAGAGGTGTCCGACTTGGGTGGTTCGTGAGCTCGTTCTGTCGTATGAGGTATATAGCTTCGTGGATCACAAGCAAAGCGGCCTGTGGTTATTTCAGTCAAGTGATGAGAGATGTCCATAACGAGAGGGCACACACTGGTAGAGTCTCTGGGTCAACAACCTCTTCGCCTGCACCGAGCCCTAACGAGGAGAGGTCATCGTCCACGTCATCCACTTCCGCTCCATCCTCCCCATCTGATCCTGGCTGATCCTGTTCCCCTGATACGTCTGGAACGGGTAGGTTTCCGCTCTGCGGAAATGGCACGGCTGGCGGCGCGACGGCCGGCGTGAACGCGAGCTGCTGATCTACGGGTCCGACACCAATCGTGGGAGGATCTTCATCCAGATCGTGCCCTATGCCTGCATAGGTGAAGGGGGGCGTGGCTGTATTCGGCTCTATTCTCGGAGAGGGATCGGGCAGAACGAGGTGGCGTGGTCGAGGCGGAGAAGGCTGTTCCGCTGACAATGAGCGAGATGGCAGGGGAACGCATCCAGATCCGACCTACCATTGCGGTGTGTCCGTGTGTTGGTCCAATCGTGAGCCAGGGATCAGAGCGCATTGCCTGCCTGGCAGCATCCCCTTGACCATAACACAGGCTAGATCAATCCTCAGTATGTGCAACGGCAACAGAAGATCCTAACCCACACGACGGCGTACACGCTATCGCGCTCTGGGGGCATAACGGGCATGGCGGTGGTGCAATCACTCTGTGGTGTCAAGTTCTTGCGAAGTTATGTTCGAGCCGTCCTGTGTCCGGTTGAGTACATGCATTCGTCAAGGCATGAAAATGACATGCCTGCGCCTCGGTAGACTTATAGTTGGTCGGACGCCTTCAAGGTGGGTCAGGGAATATCAAGTGTCGCAGTGGGGGCGATGGGAAGAGAGGTTGGGACTCTCATTTCAAGACCCTGTGCGTTATCAACGAACCCGGCCAACTTGCAAGAACAAGGGCTTCCGAGACGGGAACATGGAGCCGTCCTCTAGAACAAGAACATGGGAGCGAGTAGCCAGGCGCCTGTTCTCATAGCCGCCTGAAGGGACCCTGTTGCTTGGTGACGCCGAGGCAGTGAGGCGTATATAGTTCGTTGATTGAGCATGACGGTGCATGACGGAGCGGGAAAGAGCGAGCTTGGGTAGGGTTCGGGAGAGCGAGCCCAGCGGTGCAGGCGGGACAGGATAATACCACGAGATCCCACAGTTGGGATTTGGAAGGGTGTTGATGATTGGTGCAATTGAGCATGGCTCATGGAGGAGCTACGCAAGGTACACGAGTGAGCTGGATGTGGCGTATAATATTTCGCACGGTTGTTGATCAGGCCGGCTACGGCTGTGGCACAGAAGGTCACTGGTTCGAGCCCCGGTCGAGTCATCTTTGGCGTTTTTGGCGAGTTACGCCAGCATCCCTCATCCTTCTCGCATACGAAACTTTGATGCCCAGATACACTTAGCAGTAGTTTTTTGTGTATTCAAGTTGCCGAGAACTTGGGTAATCATCTGGGCGTCGCACACCTTGTCCGCGGCGCGAGTTCAAGTTGCTACCGACCACCATCAAGTTCTCGCCCTCTCGATACATATCATCTACTCCTGTCCGACGACACGAGTGTCCAGTCACACTCAACTTTCGGAGCATGGCATGCTGCACAGTAACTGCACGTCCGAAGTCTTACACGTCGTCAATATTCCAGTCCTCCGACTTCACACGCAATTGTTAAGGCCGACTTTCAAGTCGAAAGTTGTGGGCCATGAGACGCCTACCATGATGTGACCTCTGCATTCGCTGATCCTGGGGCCTAATTGTCTACAAAATCCTCGCCCAAGCTCTTTTTGTCTCGGACAAGTCAAGTATGATCGCCATCGTCTGTCCCAGTCAGCCAACGGGTTTTTGCTCCTTCCTCGTCCGTGGTGCTAGTCACTTCATCTACCCGTCCCCCATCGTTATCCGTTATGCCTCAAGTCTCTCAGCTTCCGCCGCCGTACTCGCGAGACTGGGTCTCCTTCCCTCCACCGCTTCAGGGCGATGTAGATCATTGCGCCTGGGCATTCCAGCTGGCCTTCGAGAACGCACGCGAACTTGTGAGGTGGACTATTCGTGAGTACATGTAACCTTAATGATGGAATCCCTGTTGACGATGCGCTAGTGAAGACGTTCAAAGAGTGGCGCGGGGACTGGGCCTTGAGAGGCAAGGATGTGATGAGGGCGGATGTTCAACGATCATACAGCCTAGCGCCTGAAGACCTGAAACTAGCCGTTGGTGTGTTTCCGACTCGAATCATCCCTTGTCTCAAGGCTGAATATGGCTGTTACAGACTGGCAGGTCAAATGGGACATACCTATGATCATGCAGAATGACAACGCCCGTCGTTGGCATGAGCATGTTCGTCGGAAGGAAGCTGGAACATACGAGGAAGTCTTGGCGCCGAAAAAGTTCGAGCAAGAGTTCGAGGCTGCTTCCCCGGAGGTACAGCGCGCTGTCTGTACGTCGTTCTATGACCCGGCATGATTCACCTATGCTGATATGATAATCACAGTGCACACGTTTTCCACCTGGAAATGGTTTCACGAACATGTTGTGATCGACTCTCCTCAGCGCCGTGAACTCATACCCGCGTATATGTCCGCCCCTCGGCCCTTGCAGGCTGTACTCTGTACGTTGTAGTTTAATAGGCAATCGTTGCTTTGTAGTGCACTGGGCTGACCTCGTCTGCAGGTTTCGTAGTGGAAATGGCACTCGATACACCCCTCCAACGTCCTCAGGATGTTGACAGTTTCGTAGCAGACGTACAGGAGGTCGTTGATGAACAAAGGATTGAGGCGAAGCGCTGGAATATACGAGGTAAGAATGTGGGGCTGTGGTGAACCTGCAGAGATAAGAGAGCTTTTCGGTGCAAGAGCAGCAACGTTCCATTCCTCAAATCAGATTACCCGACATGCCATATACCGCAAACAGTATCGTTAGTATCGTAAGTACATAGTTGTACATCATAGCCGTCGTCGTACATGTGTTGTAGGATAGCCAGGGCTCTCATGAACTATTGTTTGATTGATAGGCCACGCGAACTAGAGTGCCCAATCTGATCCTCGGCCACTTGCCGTTTCCCGATCGGCCTCCACTTCATCGAACCCAGGATGTCACGAAGCATCGTCCGGCCCCGCGTCCTCTTCTCGCTCGTACGCTGTGCAGAGCCTGAGGCAACGTCTGGACCGTCAGGATTGTGACGAGACGATAGCCGGGTAGTTTGCTTCATTTCAAGCGCCTTCAATCGGTACACAGCTGAAATTCGGAATGAGTGGTGCATCACACTTGAAAGCCACAGGCCCGTACCTTGTATCAGAGCATCGTCCACGTTCCGTCCTTGATCTTGAAGTGAAAATCGGTCATAGATCCAGGATAGAGCGTCTGCACTAGCTTGGGTACCAGGTTGAAACCCGGCTCCACCCGCACTGGGCTCGCCGCCTCTGAGATCCACACTTCCGCCTGTCTGACCTTCATCGGGCCTTGCCTCAGTCGGCACACCAGTTCCGACGTCGAGTGTTTGACGGGTGGTTGGTTGTGCTCTCTCTAGTTCGTCCGCACGCGCGATAATCTCCGACGAAGTTAACGGGTGTGCGCCAGGCGCGCCGGCGGGAGCGGGGGCATGAATCGTATTGGCGGATCGTCCCTCGTTGTTCAAAAAGCGCTGAGTTCCCGAGTCGCCACTACGACGCGCGTCGGGCCGCGTGTCACTATGTATAGTTGACTGAACGGTGCCCGAGTTTTGAAGAGTGACCGGGCCAGATTGGTGATTGGCGTGAACTTCCGCGTCCGCTCCTGGGCGGTCCGCATTTGATGCACCATATGCTGGGGCCACTTCTTGACCTGGTACAGCCAATGGCGGTTGAGAACGAAGCAACAAGCCGTGCTGAGGCATGTACTCGATCAAAGCATCGTGCAACGCCCTCACCACGACCGGACGACTCGGGTGGTTCGTAAGTTCGTTCTGTCGTATGAGGTAGGTAGCGTCGTGAAGTACAAACAAAGCAGCCTGCAACAGTCTCAGTCGCCTGAGTGATGACAGCGGCGTGAGATCACTCACCGGCAGATCCTCCGGATCAACAGCGTCTTCGCCTGCACTAAGCCCTAACGAGGAGAGATCATCGCCTGCATCGCCAGCTTCGGTCCCTCCCTCCTCTTCACTTCCTTCTTGCTCGCCCTCCCGTGATACGTCTAGAGGGTGTATTTCCCCGCTCTGTGGAAATGGGGCTGCTGGCGCCGCGACGGGCGGCGTGAAATCGAGCCGCTGGTTTGCAGGTCCGGCGCCGATTGGGGGAAGGCCTTGGTATGCAACGTCCTAGCGTGCGAAGGAATGTTCAGCGCCGGAAGTTGTTCAACAGAAAAAGGCCCACCAACCGGAGTCGCAGTGCCACCAGGAAGTATAGGGGGCGTTGTGCTCGCAGATCCTGCCCTCTCCTGTGCTTCCCGTACGCCGATACTGTCGTCCAAATCGCGCTCTGTATCCGCGTGGATGAACAAAGGTGTATCTGTATCCAGCCTTGCTCTCGGAGGGGAATCAGGGAGAACAGTGAGACGCTGTCGGGGCGGAGAAGGCTGTTTCGATAACACTGAGCCAGGGGGGTAGAACAACACATGAAACCGCGACCAACCATGACAGCCTCCCCTCGGTCTGACCCAACCGTGAGCCGAGGATCAGAGCGCAGTGCCTGTCGAGCGGCATCCCCTTGTCCATAACATAGGCTGACCAGTTCTCAATATGTGCGAGGGTAGCAGAAGATCCCGACTCACACAACGGCGTAGACACTATCGCGCTCGGCGGGTATAGTGGGCATGGCGGTGAGGTAGTTATTGTGGCTGATGTATGGTGCTTGCAAAGTAATTCTCGAGCCGTCCTATGTTCAATTGAGTACCGTGCACTCGTCAAGGGCATGGACGTGACGTACCTGCGCCTCGGTGAGCCTACACTTGGTCGGATGTCTTCAAGGTAACTCGGACGATATCGAGTGGTCCCGATGGGCGCAAGAAGAAGAGAGGATAGGCACCCTCACTTTGAGGCCTGGAGTGTTTTCAATGAGCCCGGACGACTCGCAATAACAAGGGCTTCCAAGACGGGGACATGGACCATCCCCCAGAACAAGGGCATGGGAGCGAGTAGTCATGCGCCTGTTCTCATAGCTGTCCAAAAGAACCCTGTTGCTCGGTGACGCCGAGAAGAGCGATTTGAGAGTAATGGATAGTGGAAGCGACCGGGGTTGTCCGCAAGAGGTCAGTGCTCCGGTCAAGAGGTGCTGGCCGCAGATGCAAAGCGCGAAACCGGGCGCATGGTGGCGGGAGACTGGCAAAAGAGCCTGTAGAATCGTTCAGAGTACTTGCGCTCAGGATAAAGTGTACGTGCAGCCCGAGAGGTCCGGGAGTTACCAATTCCTGACCACCCCGCACAGTATACCGCACGGCGCTATGTGCTCGCTCGCGCGCGTAGTTCTTTGTGCCCGTTGAAGGTGATACCGACAAGATGACCGAGCGAGAAAGTCGCATCGGAGTTCTCATGAAGACGAAAGGATGGCGTAGGAGTCTTATTTCATTATGTTTCGCCAGTAGGTGATGGACGTTGCGGATGACTTGCGTCGGAACGTCTACGCGCCTTGTGGGGCTCGGCCCGAGGTGGCCGAGAGCGCGGGCGCGATTCAACGCGACTGGCGCTTGCCTTCCAACCCGATGACGGATACAGATACAGCATCTCTTGCGCCTATCGTGAACGCCCCGCATAGACTCTTGTGCGCATAGGCGCATACTAGCTACTATGAACCGATCGACACGCCTCTCAGCGACTGGTGAGGTTGCCGATCGTGTGTCGGCCTTCCAACGTGCATACGAGAACGTACGCGAGATTGTTCAATATTCTATATGTATGTGGCTGCGTCTCCTTTCCACATCTCGTTGCATCTTAGTTTACCGATCCCTTAGTGCAGACCATGAGTACATGGAAAGAAGACTGGGCGTACGAAGGCCAGGCCGTTCTCGGGAAAGACGTTGGGAAGACCTACAGCGTCGCTCCGGAAGGTCTAAAGCTAGCCATTGGTCTGTGGCCCAACCAGTATGATAACCCTGGCTTTTGAGAACCGAAGTATAGACTGGCAGCTTCAGTGGGACTCCCCAGCACTCATACAATCAGATGCCGTTTACCGTGCTTTGGAGTACCATCGTAGGATGGAAGCCGGATGTCACGAAGATGTACTAGCTTTGACTGATTTCGAACAAGTATTCGATGCTATCTCACCCACTGTTCAGCACTCTATAGGTACTTTTTCGACTTAAGAATTCATGCTCTTAGTCACTGAGGGACATAGTATGCACCTACTCCGCATGGCTTCGCCACAACGAGGGCCTACCTGCGAAACCCCCTTCACGCGGTGAACTTGCATCAGCATATGAGTCCGCGCCTGACTCCCTGAAGACCGCGATGTGTACGCCCCAGCTGTTCCTGTCTCTTGCACGCACACTGACGCAGTACGTGCGATGTATCCAGGTTACGTCCTTGAACTTGGTCTGACATACCCCGTCGAGTCTTTGCGGGACGTAGATGATCACAAGGCATGTGTACACGACATCGTCAGCTGGCAGAAGGCCAGGGTGCACCGCTGGGAGTCGGGGGTCTTCGATGATGATGTGAATTAAGCGTACATTCGCGGATGAAACGTGTTGCGCATGCAACACTGTTGCTCTGCTTGATCTGAAACGAGCGAGCGAGCGCATGCATGTTCGCATGTCCATAGCGCGTGACGATAGACGTCTATCTTCGTCGAGCATCTTAGGCTGATCAAGGACTGGTTTGAGTTGCGTACATGGTAAACATGCAAGTACAGGATGACGGTAACAACATTGAGCAGTCAAGAACGAAAGACATGGGTACCAAGGAAGAACAAACACTGGACACCAGAGGAACACCGTCTACCCAATACTTACGCAGAATAAGAGTTACGAGGAAGACTGTGAACGCGACGGGAAGATCGTGTTCTCCTTCACCCGTGCGCGTTGACTTCCTCAGTTGATGAGGGTCCAGGTGATGGGCACCTGCGAGCCGTCCGCCTCAGACCGGCCGATGGCGGTCCACGCGCCGACCGAGAGGTCGAGCGAGTTGGCGTTACCGCCGCACCCGGGGCAATTGTCGGCAATGGTGGCTTGGATAGTGATGCCATTGTTCGAGTTCGTGATGGACACGGTCTGACCGCAGAGCGAAGAGTCGTAGCGCTGGGACTCTGCAGGAATGATGTTAGGGAAATGACTGGAAATAGTGGACATGTAGAAGGACGCACGAAGAGCTACGATGATCGCGCTGTCGGGGTTGATGCTGCCGCAAGCGCCGTAGCCGCCGTACTGGTAGTAGTAGGTGGCGCTATTCAACTATTAGATCGATATACGACGAGAGCATCGCAAAGACTCACTAGCCGCCAGTCTGGACAGCGCCAATAGTAGTCGCCACGGTCGCGCGAGGAACGACTGCGGCAGAGACGGCCGTAACAACGGCAGCAGCGAGGGCGAGGGGCTTGAACATCTTGAGAAGGGTAGTGTAACAAGGAGAGGCTACGAAGTGCGTAGAAGTGCAAGTGCTGAACCCGAGGGATGAAGAGCGCTTGATGAAATGAAGTAAAACATGGTGGCCTTTATACGTGTCTCGCGCAGGGTAAGCAAGGTCAGGTAAACAGGGTTACTCGGACGTTCGGTCGATCGGGGAGATGTGTGGCACACAGTAACACATTTTCACTCGCATGGCCCTTGACCGCAGTGCACTCTAGGTCATGCGCTATTGAGTAGGCACAAAATATCGATGACTGCTGGTAACGCATTCGTGGACCTTGGTCCACAGAGTGAAATGTCCAAGGGCCATCACAGAGGTCCGGCATTACATCTACCGGATATTTTCGAGCCCCCTTGTGTGGCTTATACTAGACATAGGTGCCAAAGAGAGGGTCGCAGATAGAGTCTTCGGCACTATAGTTCACTCCGACTGAGGGTCGGACGTTCGGATGAGACGAAGACGAGAGCAGGCTCGAGCAAGAGACTCGCGTGGAGGTCTTGATGGCGGAGGCGCCGGACCACCAGGTGGGAGAGTCGAATCTTGACCGGGTGCCGTGCTGTGCCGTGAGCCATCCGAGCGATTCTATTGCTGGAAATGTTTGTGGCTGTCCCTTGCCTTAACGGCCCGCGGAACCTTTATTGCACCATAGCACCAGTGCGGGTAAATCTGCGAGTGGCGGGAAGACATGTACGTCGCTGACGTTCCTTGTCCCCTTGTCGCTCTGGTGACCGAGGGTCGGTTAACACAGACGTTGCTTCCCCAGTTCCCGCATAGTAGATCGTCCACGTGATGTCAGAAGTACTCGTCATGATATACAAAATGACGGTAAAATCTCCATGCGAGTATGTGGATTGAAGTAACTGCACCGGAGAATCAATGTCAGTACGCTTGGTGAAGCGCGCTGCATGCCGGAGGACGCTCACTCGCTCGCGGACCTGAACGTGATGATGGACTTACAGGAAGTCATGATGCCCACCACACGGGTTACGTTAGTGGTCGACTTGCTGAAAGTCTACAAACACTCAAGTACTTGTGGTACTGAGACGATTGAGGAGTAGATCGCTTCAGTTTGTGGCTTTTGGGGGATACGGTGGTGTGGTCGGCAGAGTCGAGGTTGGATCATCGATCGGCTGGTGTCGGCGATACTAATGAGCAAACACTCCGCTTTGAGAGCTCCAGTTTCTTGCTTTGTGCGAGAGTCTCCGGGCGTGACCGGGAACGCAGGGTGACCTGACTCGTCATTGATCCTGCCGCTGCGCTTCCATGTGCAACACCATCATAGCACAGAATGTGCGAACGACCGCCATCCGGATGGACGCATCCAGCGTTTACCAGCCAAGTGACCCATAGCATAGGAGGCCTTAAGATCAAGTCTGTGCTAACCCAGGTGATATATAACGAAAGTCGACATGGTGGAGCAAAGCAAGTCGCCAACATGGACAACCTTCGAGATCGGCCCTGACACACACGGTCACGGCCGTGATTGTTCGCGTCTGTCACGGCAAAAACCCTTCATCTTCGCCGCGCGGACCACTGGTCATAGTGCGCTCACTGCCGTGACTAGACAGCGTATTTTCAGCTCCCCAGGAAGACCATTCAGCTCTCATATTCTGTATTTACTGTAGAGAGGGCCAGTACCGCGGGTTCGGGTGCGAGAAGGATCCCCGAAACTGACCCGAGGCGAGCACGTGCGTCGTCGGAAGCCCCAGCTCTCTTAACCTTTGTAGAGTACTGAATGACACAGCTTACTCACACAAAATCACTACAGCCGGATGCCGCAACTGTCATCTGAAGATAGACGCGGACGACGATTATACAGTCAAGTTTCATACATGTACAATGCTGGGCAGAATAGATGTCCAGCAACATGAAGAGAGTATATTCTGGTTTATCATGACACAAAATCTTAGCCGAGTACAAAGAAGAGGCGGGCCAGGTATATCATGCCTGGCTTTGCCAGAGCCTCACTTGAGAGGACTCGCGATGCCGCTCAGTTCGGCTTGCAGATGAGGTTGCCGCAAGCGTTGTTCTGGCACGCTGTAGTGAAGATTTCATCAGAGAGAGCAGGAGAGAGGAGATTAGGAGGACTACTCACTGCCTTCGACGGTGCCGCTGCCACCAGAGAAGGCGCAGTCGTGGCCAACGCCGTAGTCGTTCGAGCCGTTGCAGGCGTCCACTGCGTGTCAGATGAGCTTCACGTCGAGGCGTACTAGGTCACATTCGAAGACGTGCCATCGTTGTCCGCGAGGGCATTGGCAGTGGCGAACAGCGTCGCGACGGCGAAGATAACAGTGGTGAAGGAGAGCTTGAACATCATGTTGGGTTGGAGCTAAGGAAGAGGGGATTGTGTTTGTTTGAGTGAAGTCTTCGAGGCACTTGGATGCTTGACTTAGAGGGTGAAAGCGTCTCGAGCTCTTATATTCTCCGGGTATCCCATATGATGGGGCTGCTCCTGTACGGACAGCAGGTCAGCGGCTCGGAAGGTTTGTCGGAACAGCAGAAGACAACCGATGACTTCAGCTCTGACAGCTGTTGGTATGGCTGGCATCGGTGAAACGGGGTGGCTTGATGTATCGTTGAATAGCCAGAACGCAGTTCATATGAACTGCAGACCTGCTGCTTGATCACTACAGCCGGCGCATCTCGGGCGCGACAGCAAAATGCCTCATGGGGCTGCCAAGCATGGAGCAAAGTCTTGTCATGTCGTGTTATTTCTGTATCTGCGCATACAAATAACAGGATGTACATGAACGTGCGTCAGGCCAAGACATCGCACTTGTTGTGTCAGTTGACGACGGCGATGAAGTATACTCCACGAGCATGCGCTGGTCCTGTAGTGTTCGAGGTATTCGCTGTGATCGTACAAGACGCGCTCGTCTTCCGTTCCTCTTCCGTCGTGCACTGAGTCTACAACCTCCCATGAGCACTTTCTTGTAGCTGTTGATATCGCCTTTTTACTGTGGAAGCGTTCGTCAGCGGATTTGAGCAGGATACGTATATGTGCACGCGCTCCTCACCTATGCATTCTCCCGGGAAGTTCAACCCCAGACTACGACGCACTGCCACGGATGATAAGTTAGTAGTTGGAGAACCACGTTCATAGCGGTTGAAGACAAGCCATCGCATTCCTACAACGAAGCCCCAACAGCACTGCGCGTCCCAAAGCTGTACTTAGATCGCTTGCGTTGGGTTGCATGATGAAGGTCATACGGACACCGGAGACACCGGATATTGCAAAGAGCTGGAGTAGGCCCGGTCGGGCCATGCCGACGTCAGAGGGTTCGATCTTCGGTTCACGGTCGATGAGACTCTGATGACTTGGGCGTAGCGGTCATGCTGAGTGCTGAGCGCTGAAACTCGAAGTCTGAGATGTCGGCTCAGCTTGGACAGTATATAAGCCAGACGAAGAGCAAGACTTACTCTCCAGGTTCCCTCCAACGCATTCGCACTCCCACTCTTACACCTAACCAATACGCTTAAAACAATCACCATGCTCTTCAAGCTCTCGAACACCCTCTTCGCTACCACTCTCGCTCTCGTCGTAATGGTCGGTGGCGTCAGCGCCGCTGTGCCCGAGCGTCGTGCTGCTGCCCTCGCCGACAACCCAGGTGCGCATCCTCCCGCTCTCTTCATACCTGGTTCATGCTGATGCGTGTTCGTCAATAGTCGATGCTTGCAATGGCGATAACCAGTACGGCGTCGGCCATGACTGCGCCTGGAGCGGCGGCAATGAAGGCAGTAAGTTTGAGTTCTTCACGCGAAGGAGAGCATGTCGAAACTCACCGGTACCCTCTAGCTTGCCAGACCAACAGCTGCGGCGTCCTCGTGTGTGTTAACTGAAGGCATATAGCCTTTTGACAGTGACTCTTCTACGACGATGTATTGTAGTCATGACGAAGGAAATATTTGCGCCTGAGATGCATTCTTAATATTGTATCGCCTAAGACACCCTGTCCGAGAGTTGTCAGAGTAGCGAATTGAGGAGTCTGAACCATCGTGTTGAGGCTCGGACCGTTCCTTCTTGAAGGCCATCTTGGAGGGCGGAGGGCCATGAAAGGGTTGTAGGAGCCCGAGAATAGCGGCGGTGTCACTAGAGCGCTCGCAGTGAGTATCCACGATGAAATTAGGCAGACATGCGCAGAAGAATCGCTTTGAGGCACTCGCTGAAATACTCGGTTTGCTCGCTACCACTGACGGTCAGAAGCGAGGGCCACACGGCCCACACCAGGTATATCTGCCAGATGGGACTACAGAGCCAAAGCACGAGCAATGGTATCGTACGCTGAGCGCGTCCCACGTATTAGACCCGACAGAACTCGGTTGCTCATGATGGTCAGAAGAAAGGCTCGCGACGCGTACGACGCGCATGATCGCGTCAAGCGGCCGACGGTTCCGCGCCGGCCCCGCGAACGCGTCGGAACGTTGCTCTCGTCTAACCACCATCCCTCGCCACAGCCTCGAGGCGCCGGCGGTCTACAGGCTAGCTTTACCCTTCTCGCACGACACCAACTCCTGGTTAGCTCGGTGTAGGTATATACATCATTCAATATGGCAGCTGCGGCTTCCGCACCGAGGGTATGCTACTCCTCGATTGAGTCTGGGACTCTGTAATTCATACGCGACCAGTTTAAACAGTTCAACTTCTTCAACCAATCGCCCATAAAGGACGCGCACGACCTGTCTGAGAGCCCACACATAGTCAAGGTACAACGCTCTATATCTGCAACGTATACACATACTTATGACTGACTATCTAGTAGAATGCAGTCGAGATCTCCACGACTACATCTTCGTCTGTAGGCGCACTCGTTGCGGATATTCATGGGAGTGTACATTTGTTGGACAAGGACTTTGAGCCTGTCTTAAGCTGGGTTGCCCATGTGGGAGGGAGAGTGACGCATATGGAGGAGAGCCGCGGAGTATTAGTTACGCTTGGCGTAAGTTCCCTCCTCACGAATAATATATCCCTCATATTTTGACCCAGCACATCTCAGGAAGAGGACTCCGTACAATACCCGCTGCTCAAGATCTGGTCGCTTGAAAAGACGGACAAGAATGGGTTTCCGATCCTCCTGCGCTCGACGAAAGTACAACATTCCTCCCGGCGTCACCCTGTCTCATGCGCCGCACTCGCCTCGGGTCTGAGCACTCTTGCCGTGGGACTCGGAGACGGCACGGTGCTGCTGTACAGGCATCTCGACCAATCCGTCTTCAGCTCATCGACTTCGCTCTCTGCGCTTCCTAAACCGCGTGTCGTACATGAATCGACCTCTGAGCCTGTCACCGGTCTCGGGTTCCGCGAGCCGAGCGCCGAAAGTCCGAACTTATACTTGTTTATTGCAACAACCAACCGCGTGTTGTCGTACCAGGCCAGCGGACGAGGCAGCGGAGGGACGCCGGTCGAGGTGCATGAACATGGCGCGGCGCTGGGATGCACAGTCATGGACTGGCATGCACGCAACCTCTTTGTAGCCCGTGACGAAGCGATCTACGTTAGCGCCGTCGAAGGCCGTGGGGCATCGTACGCGGTCGAAGGACCCAAACTCTCAATACACTCCCACCGCAATTATCTCGTCATCGTCTCCCCGCCTCTCGCACCTAGCGCAGCAAGCGCGAGCCCTACCATCCGGTTCGCGGCAAGAGCGAAGGAGGCGGATAAAGGCGATGTGGGGAAAGTGACGGTGTTCGATCCGGAGAACAAGATGGTCGCGTTTTCGGATACGTTTACGAGTGGTGTGCGGTCAGTGTTGTCGCAGTGGGGCAACTTGTATGTGCTCACAAACGACGGAGTTGTGAGTCTACATTTCGTCGTGGTTGTGTTGTTCAGGTTTGCTTATCGCGCGTGGACAGTTGTTTTGCTTGCAAGAGAAGCCTACGCCGGAGAAGCTCGGAATGCTATACCAACGTCAACAGCACACACTTGCGCTCAGTATCGCGAAGACACAGAACCTCGACGAAACCAGTGTGGCCGATATCCACCGACAATACGGGGACTACCTCTACGGACGCGGCGATTACGACGGCGCGATGCAGCAGTACCTGCAGACAATCGGCCAGGTTCAGCCTAGCTATGTTATTAGAAAGGTAGGCTATAAGATTATCTTCATCTGCGATCGGTGGCTAATACTAGACGTAGTTCCTCGACGCACAACGGATTCACAACCTCGTAACGTACCTACAAGAAGTTCACGCTCTAGGGCTCGCAAACGCCGACCACACAACCCTTCTCCTCAACACCTACACCAAGCTCAAGGACGTCGCGCGCCTGGACAGCTTCATCAAGACCGAGAGCAGGAGAGGTGACGACAAGGACGAACTGCCGTTCGATCTTGATACCGCGATCCGCGTGTGTCGACAAGCGGGATACTTCGAACATGCCAGTTACCTCGCCAAGCGTTGGGAGCGACATGAAGACTACTTGAGGATACAAATCGAGGATGCGGGGAACTACAAGGACGCTCTGAGCTATCTACGCATGCTCGGCGCTAACGCTGTACGCCTTCCCTTCCTCCCATCACTCAGTACGTCATCAATTCTGATTGTTGGACACAGGCAGAAACAAGCCTCGCGCGCTACGGCCGCAAGATGCTCGAAGCCCTACCGGACGAAACGACCCAACTCCTGATCGACATCTGTACGAACCCCGCCCTCTTAACTTCCGAACCCGAATCTCTCTCCTCGCCCAACGCCTCCCAACCACCCAAAGGAGGCAACTCGTACCTCTCCTACCTGAACCTCAACCGCACAGCTTCGTCCACCGACTCGCCGACTACGGCCACCGCGACCGAGGTACCGACTACACCCACGCCGAGAGCGACGGATGGATCGAGTACGAGTAAGAGGCCTTCGGTACATGAGAGCTCGCGCGCATCAAGTCCGCCTGGGACGCCCGGAACGACGAGCCGGGCGTTGCCGACATACATCAAGCGCCCATCTCCACGGCTGTACTTCGCGAACTTTGTCTCCCAGCGCGCGCGATTCGTACACTTCTTGGAAACGGTCGCGAGCCGACGATGGGGGCAAACGCTCGACGGTACACCGGCGGCGGATTATGTCGAAGCTGAGGTTCCGCCTGCGGATGGAGAAGCCGACAAGCTCGACCAAGCGGCCGTGTGGAACACACTGCTCGAGCTTTACCTGAGCGAAGGACATACGGACAAGGCGTTGAAAGTGCTCAAGAGCGCAGAGTTGCCCTATGACCCCACACACGCGCTGATACTCTGCTCGACGAGGGAGTTCACGAGGGGATTGGTGTTGCTCTGGGAACGACTGGGCATGCACGAGGACGTCTTGCGCTTCTGGATGGACCGTGATCGAGCGGGCGAGGCAGGCGCCGGAGACGAAGTGATGCGCTGTCTCGAATCATACGGTCACGGGGAGCAAGCGCGGTACCTCTACCCATTGGTGTTGAGGTTCTTGACGGAGAGTGCGGAGGTACTGGGGAGGCACAGGAAGGACTTGGAGGTGGTGCTCAAGAGAATCGAAGAGGAGGGCATCATGCCGCCTCTCAGCGTTGTGCAGGTGTTGAGTAGAAATGGAGTGACGAGCGTGGGCGTTGTCAAAAGTTGGCTACTCTCTCGCATCCACGAGGCAAGGGGGGAGATCTCAACCGTACGCACCTATCTCCCATCTAGATCATCCTTCGCTGTGCTAACGTCCACGTGCAGGATGAACAACTCATCAACTCATACCGCCTTGAGACACAGTCCAAGCTCAAGCAGGTCGAAGCGCTCAGCGATGCGGACCATCCAAGGGTGTTCCATAACCCGCAGTGCGCGACGTGCGGGGGTCATCTGGATCTGCCGGCTATACACTTCATGTGTAATCATAGCTATCACCAACGGTACGTGTCCATTTTTCGAAGTCGTCCCTTTCGTTGTATTACATGACTTCCGAAGCCGCCGGAGACGCTAGGATCGAACCGGTGGCGTCTTTCCACGATGCTGCATCTCCGCTATCATGATTTTATCTCTTTCATCTACTTTATCTCTCCTCTACAATAACACGACACAAGCTAATACGCTCCTTCGCAGATGCCTAGCCAACAACGAGACCGAATGCCCAGAATGCGCGCGGTCGCACGCCGTCATCCGCGACATCCGACGCAATAATGAAAGACTCGCCGATCAGCATGACCTCTTCCTATCTGAGGTCAAAGAGTCGGGCTTCAGCGCGATCGCGGCGGGCTTCGGGAGGGGCGTGTTGAATGTGCCGAGGACAGAGGACGTTGCGGCGCGATAGAGCAGAGGATGCACACCCACCTGGATCAGACCCATCAGTCGCGGATGATCCTACGAGGATGTCGTCTTTGTGGGCACCTTCACCCATGATACAATCCTCCACCTGCTCTCCTCGCAACATCATTCTGGTCCGTACAGGAAGGTGCTCTGGAAGACGCAGATCCCTTGCTTCCTTTGTCTTGCTTTCTCTAGATCCTGGAGCCTACGCTGCGGGTACCCTGCTACTTCTGATGGAAATGCCATACCCCTCTCGGAGAAACGCGAGCGTGCGCATCTCGTGTAGATGGGTCCTTTGTCTCGTCGGAGCGCGCCATACGTTCGGGGAACGTCCCCTCTTCCTGTCCCCGGGCTCAAGATGAGATAGCAAGATCTGTCCTCGTGTGCTTCAAACTTGCCGTTTTGGCTAGCGCTACTCCGTGCGACATGTCTCGCACTTGCCTCTCTGAGAGAACAATGACAAAGCCGGTCAACCATGAGCAAACGCAAATACACCAGGGAGGATGGGTACTATGACGGTTCGTTGAGCTGTTTATCGGCGGTTTACGATACCTGCGGACATGCGTCTGCCTCGTGCGGAGGGGCGTGTACGCCTCGAGGCGGAGTTGTGGGTCCCAGTATTTTTCCCATGATCAGTACTCTCCGCTTCGTGAGGCGCCAAAGCGACCCGCACGCTCGCTGAATTTCCATTTTCAGCCGCAATGTCTATCCAGGCATATTTTTATGTGCGGTTGGGTAGGCGGGACAGCTGGATAACAAACGTCCACAAGTCAACCTCGCGTGGTGACCGGCATCGCGGGCATCATCGCGTCGGCACGCGATGTTGTTTGCGCTCAGATTGCATATTCTCAGCTCATTCAAGGTCAGGGCAAATCCCGAGCGTCGCCATCAAAGCACGTCTGAAACATTGACCAGCATCTACCACCACCAGGTAGCGCCCTCCTTCCTTGTGGCGAGGAGAGACGCGACGACGACGCGTCTGCTATGAGAAGAGGGACTCAGCTCCGCCTTGTTCTTTCCTCGGACGTTCCTTCAGATGCTCTGCATTGCAGGTCCTTTCATGCCGACACGTGTTGCGGTAATGACCGTAGGTGCTCTTTCACGACCGCGCCATGCTCCCGTACACGCGCCTTCGCTCGTTCAACTGGAAGAAGTACTGCAGCGTGGCAGGGCGCGCATTCTCGATATAAGATCTTAACATCTCTCTCTTTCTTTTTCGTCCGCCCGTCCGCTTCCTCCTTCCCCTTCAACGCGCCCCTTCTTCCTTGTAGTATAAACTTCCTCGTTGTTGTTTGTGGTCCTTGTGCTTGTATGTCCTTCGTCATGTCCCCCAACGATGGTGAGTTGCGTCCTAGATTGTCCCTCCTTTCACCCTGATCGCTGACTACTTGATGTTCTCTCCAGTACCCGACACCCCTCCGCCTCCCAGGAGTCGTTCCCTACGCCCAACAGCCAGCGCTCACAGCTCTCGGCCATCTCATAGCATCCTCTCTCCACACATCTTGAATGCTTCGACGCGCTCTTCCTCACCCGACCCGTATGGACAACTGGGCGGGCCGCGTCGTCTGGCCGAGGAAGGCTCCAACGTCAGACCCCTCTCGTCCTTGCACACCGTGAAGACTCTGTCGCGCAGCTTCTACGGACGGGGGAGGGATATGAGGTCGAAGGCGGCGTTGACTGAAATCGACGTCCCTCAAGATAACCAAGCCCTCAGTCGCTCCTCGCGCCGCTCTAGTCCCAAGATCGCGGGCGGTAGCAACACGTCCATTGCGCTGCGCCGCGCGACTACGGATCCCTACCCTAAACCCGTCGCCTCCACGACTCAAGGGCTGCGTAGGGGTGGCCGCCCGTCGCCCTACAGGGATGGGTACAACAAGAGCCGCCGCGAGCAGACAGTTGGTATAGAGTGGCATCCGGTGCGCTTGACTATCCGGGGCCAATCTCCTGTGCGTCGCTTCTCGTGCATATGTCACTTCCTTCAGCTGACTCTATCTTACAGAACTCCCCCGCGATGACTCACTTTGCATCGTTCCCCGGTATACCGTCCGACCACACTCGCACCACACCGTTTCCCGCCACACCACCTCAGGAGCTTCTTCCACTCGGTACTCCGCATCATCGTATCCCGTCGAGCGACACTTCGAACTATGCTCCCTTCGACCCTCGCAGTGGGAACTACGATTCTGCGGTTCCGCTGGAGTACGATGAGTTCGAGTTTCAAGAGCCTTTCCTGGACATCCCCATTCCCTTCGACTCGGCCTTACCGAAGGGCTTCAACCCTCTGGACCCTCTCACGTACCCTGGTGCCGCTTGCTAATTGAGATCGCCCGTTGTATATATGTGCCATATGTGATGATTCGGTCCGCACTGTGTTCTACTTGTACGTATCCTGCCTTCTTTGTATATATCTTGTCCGTGATCTATCTTGTCCTTGTGCACTGTCTATGCCAATACCTCTACCTTTGAGTTCCACTCACTTGCGCCACCTTCGTCGCAGGCACTCTTAGTCGCATACGATACATCTTGATTACAGTGTTGTACGGTACATTTGTTCAGATGTTACTACATACGTCTTTCTTTCGCGTTCCTCGTTGTGTTCTACAGTTCTATTCTATGAGCTGCGGAGCGGCTTGGTGATCATGCTTTCACGCCCGGGACCAACACCGATGTACTCTATAGGCACGTTCAAAAAGTTCTCGATGAACTCGATGTACTTCCTGCAGTTATCCGGCAGCGCGTCGTACGACGTGATCTCAGCGATACTAGACTTCCAGCCAGGGAGAGTGACGTAGACGACGTCGACTTTCGCAAGTACATCGAGATCAGCTGATAGATCCTATCAGCTTCGCGTACACGGTGCAACGAGACAACTTGGATGCGTACCAGGGAATCCTGGAAGCTCCTTCTCGTCTACGAGATACTTCACTGCGACCTTGATCTCAGCGAGGTCGTCCAGAATGTCCAGCTTGGTGAGGTTGAGCGAGTCATAGCCATTGATCAGACAAGAGTGCTTCATGACGACGAGATCCAGCCAGCCACAACGCCTACGACGGCCAGTCGTAACACCGAATTCGCGCCCGACCTCTTGCAAGTGCACGCCTACGTCGTTCAGTTGTTCAGTCGGGAAAGGTCCGCCTCCCACACGAGTAGTGTAGGCCTTGATGACACCGATCGTGCGTCCAATAGCGCGAGGAGGAAGACCAAGACCGGTGCATACGCCACCGATGGTAGTGCTAGAAGAAGTGACGAAAGGATATGTGCCGTAGTCGATGTCGAGCATGAGCGCATTCGCGCCCTCGACCAGAATACGCTTTCCAGACGCAAGAGCATTGTGCAGGTACACGACCGAGTCCACGACATACGGACGCAGTCGTTCCGCGAGAGCCTGATGAGATGTTCTGAGATGGAGTCATCCGACCGGAGTTATACCGACGATACCTTGTAGCGCTCGATCTCGCCTTCAGTGTCGTAGTCGAAGTGGCCGTAGCGCTTGAAGCGTCCCTCGACGAGCTTGCGGAACTTTAGCGCGAAGGTCTCCTGGTCGAACAAGTGGTGAATACGCATGCCGGAGCGGCTAGCTTTCGACGAGTAGGCCGGGCCGATGCCGCGCTTGGTCGTTCCGATGCTCTTAGCGCCCAACTCAACTTCCTTGAGCCCATCGACAATCTGGTGGAAATCGAAGACGATATGCGCGCGGTCAGATACGAATAAGCGACCGGTGCAGTCAAGACCTGACTGGCAGATGAGGACAGAAATCACGGATTGAGGGATCTAGTCAACATGCCTTGAGCTTCCAGTTGATCGAGCTCCTCGAAGAACGAAGGAATGTGAACAACAACGCCGGCGCCAATCAGGCCCGCTGTGGATCGGTTGACAAGTCCTGATCTCCCGATGAGCCGCTATTTGGCAAAGTGACTGCCTGAAGCGTACCGCTCGGTAATAGGTGGAAAGCGAACGTAGTCTTCTTGCCATCCGGACCTGGCGCAACGATGGTGTGGCCAGCGTTGTTGCCGCCGGCACAGCGCGCACAGATGTCCGCATCAGCAGAAAGCACATCAACCAGCTTTCCCTTTCCCTCGTCACCCCACTGGGCGCCGAGGACAACGGTTGCCTTGCCTATTTCTCGTAAGTTTATATTGTAGACAAGGTCACCCTGAACGCACCGCTCATTTCTGACCGGTACGCTGGAGGCGCACACAACTAGATCGATGACGGTGGTAAGAAGCAGAAAATCAGGGCGGGGATCCGGGGCGGGGCGACCCCGGCGGCATCCTCGGCCCTCTTCGGACATGCATCTCGCATCTAGCTACTTCGAGCTCTCGCATCGCGTTCACATGAGAGCGCGCTTTGAGTCCAGTCTTGGCATGCAACTATCATTCTCCGTAGTGTTCTGCAACGCGATTGTAAGAGGGAACCCAAGGCCCGCTATGACCGGACTGACTGGACCACAAGTTACAACGGATCAGCGGATGACGCTCGGCGCGAAGGCAGCGCGCGCGCGTTGCTCGAAGCTGCTTGAGCTCAAACCATCATGCCCGCATTTCCGCGGAATCCCTTCACATCCTGGCAGCATGGACAGACACACAGGCTGCTGAAGAAGCACCCCTCCATATTCGGTTTACCATTCTTGCTTCTCATCGTCGGCTCCTCGTTTGCACTTCAGCCATTCGCACAGGCACGGTACGATTTGCAAGACAAGAAGATAACTGCGGCATGTTACCCCAGTTGTCTACCTACGCTCTTGCATCTCTGATAGACTATCATTACACCAGGTATCAAAGGAGCAGCAGTTGAAACTAGAACAGAGCAAGAAGAAGTTCGATCTTCGGGAGGCTTACTTTGTGCGTTGGAATTTGTATTTCGACGGATATGTCTCTAAAGCTCTCGCTAGAATATTCAAGAAAAACCTGAGGAAGATTGGAATCCTGAGAAGCGTATACCTCGACCGAAAGGGCTGCCGGAGTGGGGTGTGGCACCTAGCGGTCCACCTGCGAAGCCATCATCATGACGGATTCGTCTGGTCTTCTCTCCCTGTACTCTAGTCCATGTACCACATAGAACAGTTAATCAATGCTGCAAGCCCCTCAAGTCGCATACTTCGCCCCATGTGTGGGTGGACAGTACCGTATCCTGATCGCCGCATCCCGCGGTTGATCGTGTCGCAGTGTTTCGGTTAGGGTTCACGCAACTAATCAGTCGTCAAAGTGGAGATAGGTTACACTGTTCTTGGCGTCCATCTAGTTGTAGTGATATACTGGTTGACGGCAGCTACCGGCAAGATTCGACGTTCATAGTACGTGGGAAGCAATCGGCAACGACCGAAGCGCCTATACGCGGCCTCGCTTAGACTGAGAACGTCCACCACCTTAGCCTAATGGCACGTCGCGGCCTGCGCGTTCGGACACGGACCTGTGATAGTACACTCCTTGCATGGTCATCGAACCTCTGCGTGAGGGAGCCCTAACGCCTGCTGAGCCTGCGAAGAAGAACCGGTGATTCCGCTGATTGCTGAACAGTTTCGAGATGCTCGGATCCTGAACGGCAAAGAAGCATCTCACGGAAGAGTAAGTCTATATAGGGTACGCCGCTGACAGGAGAGCAGGTCTTCACTCTTTGTCACCTCGCCACCATCATACACGCCGACTGAGTGGCCGCACCACGTCGCGTAGCAGCTCGACATGAGCCTCGCCCAGAGCGCGCAGTCGGTGTACGTCGCTTGTCAGGGACTATGACACTTATCTGACGCTCAGTTCCGTGCAGCTGGATACAAGGCTGCCTGGATGTTGTGGCTCCCAGTACGTACTGGCTATAGCTTGTCCCTCAGGAGCCCTGCTGATTGGGATTCCGATACAGCTATCTTATTCTTTGATTATTTCCTCACTCTACCTCGCGAAATCGAGCTCATATGGGAACGCCCATCGTCACGACCATCCATAGTCTTCTTTGTGAATCGCTATATCCCCATTGTTACCAGTATTGTGTCTGTAGTTTTCAGGTGCGTCACGTTATGCCCTTCAAGTAGCCATACGCTGACCGTGTACCCAGCTTTGCGGAGTTTGCCTCCAATGAATCGGTACATTCGCCTCGTTTTACTCGTATGGCCCCGACGGCTTCAATGACCACATGCGCCAGACATGCAAAACCTTCTTCATAGCCCATGAGGCATCGATAATATTCTCCCAGGTTGTGGTAGGCGGTGAGTTCTTCCTCATTCCATGTCAAGTTACGCTCTAACTCACATACGAAGTTCTTCTTGCCCTACGAATTATCGCACTGCACCACCGCGACCGCCGCATTGCTGCAGTGCTCGCCATCGCCTTCGTCCTGTTGCTTCCGGTCGCTTGCGTCGGTCTTCATGTACATTTAGAATGTCGGCTCAGCAACTCATACATCAACAGTGGTCAATCACGGGAGGGAGCTCATTCGTACTACCGTCTACATCTGGGTGTCACATTGCTCTGGATTTCACATCGTGCGGATCTTCTCATTCACAGTATCCCGCATATGCTAACGAACTTCAAGCGGCCTCCGTGCGTCTCTTCTCACGATTACAGTGGGGCCTACATGAACTCTGCTTTATAGATGTGTCCTTCGCATGGATGACACAAGCTATATGGGACGTTCTCATATTCGGGCTCATGATACGCAGCACGTTCCGGGTGCGCAGATTCCGTGAGGGCCGCACGCGTCTCACCGGCACGAACCTCGTGGACCTGGTCTGGCGCGACGGGGCCATCTACTTCGGCATCATGGCTGTAGCCACATTCGTCAATATTGGCTTCTTCTACGTGAAGGACGACGGCATTCGTGGGACTTTGGCACCCGTGGCGAGCAGGTCCGTGCATACGGACACCCGATTGGGGCGCAGCTCACACGCACTTTGACAGCATATCCGTGTCCATGATGTCGCGCCTGTTCCTCAACCTTCACGAAGCAGTCTCTTCTCCGGTGAATACGGACGGCGTACTCGATACCAGAAGGACAATCACCTTACTCTTTGCTTCGCGCATGGACGACAACGCGCGCCGTTCCAATCCCTCAGAGGATGAGTACTACAGCACTGCGCCGCCAGACACGCCATCCATACCCGGAGACATGTTCAATCCCGACTCGGATGTGTCATTTTCAGACTATAGCTCACACCGGCGTCACAGACGACACTCCACAGCAGCGGAGGAGTACGCATTGGACGATATGACTACGAGGGATGCCAGAGCCGTGTAACAAAATTGGGGCACTTGGGCTCCCTGAGAAGTATGATCACCAATTAGATGTACGGACTAGCAGCACTGTTGTATCACCAGAGATATCAAAGTCTGCACATATGATACCCCTCTGTCATCTTAGCCGTCACGGTTCTGAGTGTTGAACTTCACCGCCTACATTGTACGAGGTTAATCAGCGTGCGAAAACTGATAACCGGGGTTATCGCTTATGGAGAGCACCATCGGCTCTTTCATCCCAACGACCACCTAGATGCCTTCAAACGTTCTCTATCCAATTTTCTGCCGCATACACCGCCAATGCTAAGAACTCCAACTGCGCGTCGAGCGCCGATGACCATTCATACATCGCTGCGAGTCATCGCGTGACTCAATACCTGCAGAGGCTGAGCACAGCGACCTCGCCGCGCAGTGATATCCCTCTTGGAATGTACAGGAGAGTGCAAGTTGTCCCGACATGCGTCACAGAACTACTGTCGAGGTTCGCGTGCTCTGCAGAGTCATCTTTGTCCGCCTCGTCAGGCGAACATGCAAACCCTAATGTGGACTTGGTCTTCCTTCACGAGGCCCTACCGTGAAGAGAACGCTCAGGCGCAGCACACAGCGCGATCACTGAGATACGTGCCCTGCTTTGCGGCGAGGTGCCATCCAGCTTCCTATCATTGACGTTCCGACAATCGTGGTGGGTACATCACGGGAAAGCTGTAGGGCGTGGGAGCCACAGGCGACGGTTCGCGAATATCAGCGCTCGTCGACACCGTTGTCGAAGTACGACCCATCGCGCAAGACGATCCTCTCCATGGAGAGAGCTTGTGCGCGCAGAAGGTCTACCGCGAGTCTTGGAGCAGCTACAAACGCTCGGCCTTCTCCTGTTCGAAGGCCTGGCGCTCGGCGCTTAGGCGCTTAGGCTATAGAAGACCGTTGTAGACGTCGGATCGTTGACGGGCCGGTCAAGAAGCGTCTCACGGAGGAACGACTCCGTGCTGTATAAAGAACGTTACTGGCGAGGACGGTGACCCTTCTTCTTCTGACACCCCATCGCAATCCTGTACGCTGACTGACTGGCCTCGACAGGCCGCGTGGGCGCTCGCGATGAGCCTTACCCAGGACGCGTATTCAGTGTGCGTCACTCATTTTGACACCCTTGTCAACCTACTAACGTTACCATTGACACAGCTGGGTACAAGGATGCATGGACGTTGTGGCGCCAAGTACGTACGCCCAAGCTTTGAGTTATACATCGTGCACGAATGCTGACCGGGTGATTCCCAACGTAGCCGTGCTTCTGTTCGACTATACCTTGACTCTTTCTCAGGAAATCAGGCTCATGTGGATACATCCCACCTCACGGACATCTCTAGTCTTCTTCTTGAACCGCTATGTACCAATTGCCAGTTGTATTGTATCCATCATCTTCAGGTATGTCGCCCTTCTGCTCTCATATGAACTACTAGCTCATTGTGACGTGGTCTTCAGCTTCTCAGAGTTCGGTTCATCTGAATCCGTGCGCCAAGACGTTCTACAACGTGGCTCAAGGCATAGAGGCTCATATATCCTGCGAATAGACATGCAAGTCCTTCTACGTCGCTCGTCAAGCATCAATCATATTCTCTCAGGCAGTCGTAGCTGGTGTGTATTCCGTACGCTCCTTCGGAATACCCGCGTCTTATCGGCCCCTCAGTGCTCCTCGCCTTACGTATTGTAGCATTGTATCAACGTGATAAGCGTATCATTGCAGTACTCGTTGGCGCTTTCGTGCTTCTCATCCCTCTCGCCTGCGTAGGTCTCTCCGCATAGAAGCAGTCTGATTGACATGCTCACCAGCGACTCGGAACAGTGGTCAATCACCGGGGGAAGCTCTTACGTTCTCCAAGCTGCAGCTGGGTGCCATATTGCTTCGGACTTCGCATCGTGCGTTTTCTACTACTTCGATCGTGCTCATGAGCTAACAGATCCCCAGTGGTGTCCGTGAGTCTCTTCTGCGCGATTCATCATGAGCGCTCATGGCTCAACTTCGTAGATATCTCCTTTGCATGGATCGTACAGGCCATCTGGGACATCTTGATCTTCAGCTTGACGATTCGCAACACACTCCAGGTCCAGCAATCTTGGAGGAGTCGCACGTTCCTTACCGGCACTAGTCTCGTGAACCTGGTATGGCGCGACGGAGCTTTCTACTTCGCCATCATGGCTGTATCCACGCTGGTCAACATCGGATTCTTCTACGTGCAACAGGATGGTCTTCGTGGGGTCCTAGCACCCGTTGCTAGTAGGTGAGCCCCGTTCACCGCGATCACGAACTATGTCACTCAAACGCCCTCGAACAGCATATCTGTGTCCATGATGTCGCGTCTGTTTCTCAACCTCGCCGAAGCAGTCTCTTCACAAGGGACTGCGGAAAGTACACCGGACCACAGGCAGACCATCACGATACTCTTTGCGTCGCACTTGGACAGTACCGGACAAAATTCCGTTGAGCACAGGAGGCATTAGGCGGTAATTGCCCAGGGGACTTATGAAGGGAATGTGGGCGAAATTACACAAGTTGCTTAGTACCGCGCCGCGGTCAGTAGCGGCCTAAGTGTCTTATCATCGGCGCGATTTTCGTTAGCTCCCCCTTGCAAAGAAGAATATATGTAAACCACCATGTCGCTGCAACACTGACGGCTGCACTTTTCTTCTTCGAGACGAGTATGAACCTGCTCTAGTACCCTTTGATACTTAATATTCTGCACAGGTGCCTCAAGACGTGCCGCCTGACCATGATTTTAAGATGCGATTGCATCATTTCCGGACCAATAGTTTTAGACTGCCGCGTGTCCCATCTGGTGGGTCACACGACACTATTTTATTGTCGTCGTCGCCGGTGGACTGCTTCCACAAACGACGAGTATTTATTGTTTCGAACCCTTCGAATCCAGGTGAGGACCTGGACCAGTCTTTAAATTTTGGGCATTCCGGAACCCACAATGAACACGACTCAAACTCAAAATAACGTCCTCGAACTCTCCTCAAGCGCCTTTGCAGCGACAGCGCACAGCGGCAGCGGCAAGCGGCAGCGCAGCTCCAGCGACGGGTCAGCACAGCCCCAGCGGCGGATCAGCGCAGCTCCAGCGGTCGACCAGCGGTCGATAAGCGCAGCGCCAACGGCAGACCAGCCTAGACCAGCGCAGCGCCAACGGCAGGCCAGAGCAGCGCCAACGTCAAACGAGTGCGGGAACAAGCGCAGAATCAGCGGGTACATGAAGGCATCATTACTAGCCATATATCAGATCGTTTGAAGCCATATCCCTACGATTTAACATAACCGACGAAGTCATAGCAGGGCACACGCAACTGCTAGCGTAAACACGTCATCCTTCCGCTATTGACGGCCCGTTTCTGTTTCTCGCTGTCCGGCTATACTCATCGTATCAATGCGTCGCGGCTGCTGCCATGAGCGAAGTTTCAATCCTAGCTTCGTCAGTTCGGACATTTGCGAGGAAGGTGACCGGGGCTACTCACTCTGCATAACGAAAGTACGGCGACATACTCGTGCGCTTCGGTACCGGCTGGATCCTTGAACCCTATTCCTCCCCTTTCTCCATCGACTGGTAGAAACCAGGACTCTGTTTCTCCGGCTTCCAGGTCAACCTCGAACTCTCCGAGCGCTAACCGTGTTCGATAGATTAGAGCAGCAAAGTGGGCAGTAACCTCCACAGCTTTGAGAATATGGACTTCGGGGAGCAGCTCGTTATGGTAAGAACAAGCGTCAATCCCGTCGTAGCCGCGGAAGGGATCCTGTCCCGCTTCTGCTTCGCTGAGCGGTTTGAAGCATCTAAAAACCACGAACGTCTCCGATGCCGTAGAACCAACGGCATTCTGGTACACATACGTGAATATCTCCGTGATGCGTCCGGCAGTCATGCCTTTGCTTTCGTGTGGGAAATAGGCAAGAACGTCACAGTCACGTCGAGAGGTGGCTGACGACGCGTATTTGACTCCTCTTCGCTCAAAAAAGGGGATCGTGGTGACCTCAGGAGAGAGTTGGACGCATCCTTTGACAGGCTCCAGGGAGTACTGAACTTCGTCGGCTTCACTGTTGAGCCGAGCCGCCAGTTTCACCATCTGCTCGGGAGTGAGCTTGCTCGCACGAGACTTGTGAGGCGAGGAATCGGCTCCTGGGACGTTTCCGCCGAGTATCTTCGAGAGAAGCGCCGTAAAGGAGGGGATAAGACCGGCTTCCGTGACCTGTTCCATGAGAGCTCGTAGATTACAGGCACGACAGAAGACCTCAAAGAATGTCTTCTCCAGTTGACCTGCAACAGTATGTAAGCTGTGTTTTGGGACATGTACCAAACCACTCACCAAAGCGACCATTCGTCTGTATATTGCGCATCACACCATTATAACGCTCAAAGGGAAATGTCCACCAAGCCGCAACAGGTCCGAATAACTCCAAGACCTCTGCTATATGAAAGCTCATGTGAAGGTTGGGGCGAATGGGATAGTTGGGAAGAAGGAGCTTGAGTGTAACTGCGTAGGTTTGAAGATGCCTGAGATAATTCAGTCTACGCTCCTGAGAAGTAGCATGCAGCGATGCTATGTTCACGGCTGCCACGAGGTGGAGAAAGTTCTTCAGTAGTTTTTCATGGAAGTCGTCGTGGCGGGATCCTCCCTTTCCCCATAGAAGAATAAGCGAGAGAGGCAGGAGAACAGTACCGATGGTACGCCAGTTGTCAGCTTTCAATGTACCCTGACCAGGCTTTCCAAAATGACGCGGACCCCGATCCATCCACGATGGCAGGAAGATCCGTGTCGTGAACGGCCAGATGGATTCGAGTTCTTCATTATCCAGTATCCGAGCCCCTATGTCTGCGGGTGTTTCATCACATTCAAACCACAGCACTGTCTCGGGAATCGGAGAGGGCATCCTGATGGCATTCGCGCCAAACTTTGCAATCCATGCAATCATAGCGTTGGCTATGTCGATCTTGGTACCCATAGATGCGGTACCGGGAACACCATTCAGTGTGGCGACCGCGCGCAAGTAATCCAATCGTACAGAGGACAGTTTGTGTTCATCCTGCTTCTTCCAAGCTTCCAGTACGATGTTCAGGACACGCCGCTGATCTTCAGGGGTCTGCGGTTTCCGTGTCTGTCTCGTGGGCCCCGCGTCTGAAGGGTCAGCGAGTGCAGCAGATGCAAGCTCCTCGTCATTTGCCAAGTTACTCCCTCTAGGGTCTTTCCAGCGCATCCCCCATGCAGACACCAGATGAGCGGCAATATCCCCCAAGAACAGATTGTGCATCGCATCAACAACCGAGAACCTGGCCGGATTCCAATAAGGTAGGCGCAATAGCTCAGACCAGCGAATGCCTGTCTTGAGGGCCATTTTCTCTCGGATCACGTCGTTCGGCGCATCTCGCCAAGCTTGTCCGTGTTGTAGATGATAAGCCCAAGATCGCCGCGGCCAGCTTTGATAGTCAAAATTGGACAGTTCGCCGGAGGTGATCGCGCAGAGGCTACAAGGAGCCTTGGTCGATGAGAAACCCAGCACGCCTTGGGCCTTTCGTATCGCGGGTGTGTCCGCGATCAACGGGAGCAGTACTGCCCGTACCAAGATGTCGAAGGATTTTGCAGTTCGACTCAGAACGATACCAGGCGTCCAGAGAGAAAGCAGGTCGTCAACAATGGGCGAAAGATAATGGTTCAAGTTTTGCAGTGCTGGCTCTTTCGGGCCGGGTATGACGCCAATCAAGCACATGTTCTCTACGCGGTACCGGATGTCCGGAGGTATGTTCATGCAGACCATGTATATGGCTCCAACAGATTGGGTCTTGCTGGTGCGTTTGCCGAATGGATTAAACCAATCGACAAATAAGCCGACGGCTAGGCGAATCTCTCCGTCACGTACAGGCGACCCGAAAAAGGGATTATTGTGCTCGTCCAACACCTCGCGCACAGCCCGACCAAACCAGAAATCATGCTCCAGTCCCGACTTATCAGGTGCGACGGGGTGCGACAGGAGACCGTGTTCTATATTGTGCCGAGAGAGGAGCCGTCCAAACCAAGCGCTTGGACTTTGAAAGCAGAAAGTCGAATGCGGGGTGGAAGAGGATGGGATCATAGCCTTATTGACCACACGAACCGATTGGCGGAACAGACGAGCTTGGCATCCCCTGTGACCGCAGACATCGGCGAAATCGGGATTGGTGGGGTCGATGGTATGAATCGCGCCACATTTTTTGTTGGGGCACCTAGCGTATTCAACGTATTGAGGACTCAGGTTGAACCGCTGAATTACCGATCGCATGTCTACCAGCCAGCCGTGGGTGACTTCGAGCGACGCATTCGGGAAAACTAGGCCGTGGGAGTGACAAAAGGCGGTCACGAGCTCTACCATCAAGATCTGGATAGCCGAGAGGAGAAAGTGGGAAGCATTGCGCGACACGCCGAAGATGAGATATAGGACGATGGCGGTGAGCATGCCAACCAAGTGTGGCGCAGAGAAACCCGTGAAGTCGTAGAAATATCCAGCTTCAAAGCCAAGTATCAGTGTCAGGTTACATGCGCCTAGAACGACCAACTTACAAGTATCGATCTTACGCAAGTTGACCTCATTGTAGAATCTTAGCTCCGTACGAAGATGAAACCATTGCTCCTGCGCCACTTGGTCGTGCTTGTGGTTCCACATATCCGCCTTCCGGGTCAACTCTTCCTTCAAGATCACAATCTCCTGCGCATGGGAGGGGACGGGGTAGTCGGCGATATGCTTGAGCAGCCTGACTGCGGTCTCCTTCGAGTGCAGAAAGCGGTAGTTATCGGGGCTATCGTTGTGGCGAAGATGCCCATAAGGACCTCCAGCGTGCCCGTCGGTGAAGCCTCCGTGAAAAGACAAGACGGGTTCCTTCCAATTGCGCGTCATTTCGTCCAGCGTGAATTGGCACTCTTTCATAAACTGATCAGCGATTAAGACGGTTTCGTCGAGCAGCACTGGTGGTTCTTGCACTAGCAGGGTCAGAGATCAGGTCAATGAACTTGAAGTGGACACTCACCGTTTTCGTCAGCAACGGCCCCAGTCGAAGGCATAGTCCCTATCATTTCTATGTCTGCGGCCAAGATGAGACATAGTCACATTGACGTGTCATGGATCGCACCTCCATTCGTCGTTCTTAACTGCGCCGGGTCGTTCGCGTCCCTCGATTCCTGCGAGTCTATCTTGCAGTCTGCAATCTGTACACCAGATATGGAAGAGTCGACCGTACTGATACAGACAGGCCGAGAACAGCTCTCCTCCAGTATTCCATCCCTGGTGATGGAGCCTATCGCGACTCGTCGGCAAACGGATGGCACGAGGGTGGTACAAGACTCACCTTCACCGCTGGCACCTCGTAACTGCTGTGTGCCGGCCGAACCTGAGGTGGACCGATTTCGTCAGACAGTCTCGCAGGGCGATATCCGAGGCACTAACCATGGACAAAGCCATCCCTATCCGGCACTTCGCGGAGTGTCTGTAGGGCGATTGCATCCTCGACCTCCGCCCGCTCGGTTTCCCTCCACTCTACTTGGTGTCTGTAAAACTTGTCGTGGTTGAGATAGACTCCCCAGATGGTCTTTCCGGTGACACCGTCGAAAGCCTTGTTCTTCCTACATGTCGGACATCTGCAGAAGTACCTTCGGCCTTTGACGCTGCGATACGGCGGCATGGCTGCATAGAATGGCTGCTATCGTTTCAATTTCGTCGTACATCTTGGATGGAGCTGAACGTCGAGCGCCTACCTCGTTCGAATGAGTGACGAAACGCAGGCAAATTGGACGATCGTAGGGTAGGATGACCGCAGGTTCTCTGGTGAATGAGCGCGGATGAGAGATGAAGAAAGTTACTCGTCTGGTGCGCGCGTCCTCGGGCATGCTTTTCAGCGATTCCCGCAAGCCAACGACCTTTGATCAATGCAACCGCATCCACAAAGACCATGATGAGATTGCCGTGATTGCTGCATTGCGGACACGCCACCCTAAGTGACCCATCGTCACGGAGTTCCCTCAGGCCCTGCGAAACAATTCGAGCCGCGGTCACTGCGTACAGGCGTTGCTGACAGCAGGCAAGGGCAATCGTATCATTCGGCAGCTTGAGTAAAGTACAGCAGCTGGTAGGAGCCGTGAAGGGTTTGGATGAAGTCCGCGTACGCTGTGTACAATATGACGTAGCAAACGGCGTGACATTGCAGAGCCAACAGTAAGTCGAGGAGGGAGATGGGTATGTAGCGAACAACTCCCTCGGGATCGATATCGAGTATGGTAGGAGCCGAGCACGTTGGTGGTGGAGGCAACGCGCAGCATACAACGGAATGGAGCAGGCGTAGAGGGGACGGCGTTGGGAGGTGCGGGCGTGGCAGACGGTCGCAGCAAGGCGATTAGAGAACCCATGATAGATAATCAGATAGAGTGGCGTTCGTGAAAGGGTACCCGCGTGAAAGGCACGTACGCGGGACCGTATGAATGTACGCAGGGGGCTACAAGGGGCCAAGCGGAGGTCGGTGGCCGAAGAAGATAGCTATCGCGATGGAAGGTGATGGTGGCAAGGAAAAGACGCGCATACCGTGGCCGATGGATCAGAGCACACGCGCACGCACACGCTTTCCAGATCATGGCCGTTGTATCATCGTGTCAATTAGATCAGCGCCGCGTCACCCAGGTTGCTGCTTTCGCACCACGCCCTTCGTCGAATCCTCGGACGGGAAGAGGTTTGCTTGACTGGATAATTGAAGCGCTCCCGTCTTTGGCGCCCATGTAGAGTAGTATGAGTTACTATAGGGTGGTGCCTTGAGTCTTCGGTTCCTTACGTTGTGAGCGGGCTTTCTCTGTACTCAGGCTTGTACGACGCCTTGCCAATAACAGGAAACCAGAGGCGGCAGTGCGCATATGTCATCAGGTCATTTCTATTCCCCAATCACTATCTACAATAAAAGCACGAATCTAGGAACGCGCGGCGGGCCAGGATCCTCGCTGGCGCGATGATATATGCCACGCTCGGTTGCGCTGTGTATGAAGTCGTAGCGTCGACAGGGAGACTTCTAAATCGTTACAGGCCGTGTAGTTCCCGCCAGGCTTCGGTCCTCTCTATGAGCTTGCGCACGACCCAGACCGTTATGCGCGTAAATGCATAAAGCATGCACGACGACTGGCACGGATTCCCCTTCCACACGTTCAAGGTTGTGTCGAACCTCCATTCACCCTCTAGATCGATATTATCCCTGCGAGGATTATTTTAGCATCAGCTTGATGACCAGTCGCTTCATGGAATGACGTACGACGCAAGCGCCTGCCAATGACGTTGCATGGCATCACGATGCTCTCGTAACTCTGCGAGACTATGCCCGCGCGCCTGCATCTCGAAGAGCAGAAGCAAAACGGCTTCGGCAGAGTACGGATTCGGACTGTCATGACAACCTCGTTGAAAATCTTCGTAGTTGCCCCCCTCGTGGTACGGCGCTTGACCACTGGAAAGATCTATGGCGGCACGGAATGTAGCACGGCACTCTGCCAATGCGGCGTCCGAGCAAAAGATCTCGACGCTTATCCCTCGCAATCTGGTACCAGAAAGCTTAGTTATGAGGCGACACTGCGGAATCGGTACGTACAAGGCTACGCAATGATGAACATCGTCGCCTGTACGAGCCGTCGTGTCAACCTCCGCCATCTGAGCGCGAGCGCGAGCTGACTCCCTGCCAGATGTGGGCCCGGGGTTTACGCTGGCAGAGGCCTCCGCAGTGACCAGATGATCGCGACTGACTGGCCCAGCGACGTCTTGCGATACCCGCGTTGCCGTGTTTCGCTTGCGCAGGGAGCTCGACATCATTGTTGGCGACTTCGCGGCCTCGAGATCAAGATATGGGAGTACAACCATGCCCTTATAGCCTAAGATGTATTCGGACATCAGGAGGTTCCACGCTGTATGAGGAGACCAGTGTCTTACCAGGGAGCGCTGGCGCGCTTAGGCGAGAAGACCGCCGGACAAGCGTTCTCGAGGTGCGGGTGACGGCCATCGAGAGCTGAAGCCGATTGAGAATGATTCACGAATGCGAGGATGAGGGCCGCACCCTTATACCCAAGTAGCACTCAAAGGCGGAAACTCCCGGCAATGGCACAAGACAACAAAGGCGTTCAGACTTCGGTGGCATCGTTCTCTCATCTCCTTGACAGAGCGTCCTACAGGTGCGTGGCTCGCTCTCTATAGTCCATCGGCTTTGTGGAGTCGTAGCCATTCAGTGCATTCCGGAATTTCAACCTTCCGGCAGGAGGGATACGAGAGCGTCGCGTCAGCTCTTCTTTGCTTGTTTTGTGCCCGCTCGTGGAAGTGACCATGGAAGACTGCTACACCAGGGTAACAGGATGTAGCCGGCGCGCGCCCCGTGGTTACGATGAAGTCCTCTTCGTTGACTGGGTAAAGGTTCCGCAGTGTAAGGTGTCAAGACCAGCACGCTCTTGTCCGCCATCGATCGTGGTAGCGCAAAGGTCTTAGGGTCGCCTTGATGTTCCTAAAGGCGACCTGCATGCGCGCCACGTTGCTGTCAATTGCCATAATAGGTAACACTCAGCAATCGGACTTCCGGATCTTGTAACATGACTGAAAAGGCCGAAAGTCAACGTCGGGTGAATCCGCTATAGCTTCTGCTGATTCTAACTGAGCGTGTCCGAGGCCACAGGGTCGTGGAGGGAAGCACAATGGGGATGGCATTGCGATAGGGGTGACACCAGCGGTAGGCGGTCCGGACCTGAAACGGCGCTTCTCACATTCGTCGCCGAACTAGCAACCGCCGGATAGCCGGCCGGTCTCTCAGTAGTAGCACCATGCCGAGACAAGCTCTACTTATAAGTAAAGTCTGCTCGTCGATCGCGGTGCGAAACCGCTGGCGAACCTTCGGTTTATTCGGCGCGGCGATTAGAGGTCGGGATTGTTCGACTGTCCCGTTCGGGCAGGAAGTTCAGACATCCCGTGGCGGATCGAACGGCCCGCGACACCGAACCACCGCGACGGCTCGGACGGGGGTTGTGCAACCCGTACTTATAGGTACAGTCAGATCAATCTTTCCAACTCCTTCCGACGAGGACTCTCGGCCTTGGCCATCTACGTCGCATGGCCAGCCTTTTCACTCGCTGCTCAGAATCCTGGCGATGTCGCTTACCAACGCTCACTACAGGATAAGGTCGAGGGAGAGCTTTCCCTGCAATTGAGTCAAAGCCCTGTTATGGCCGGACTCCACACGATATGGTACCATTCACCAGATGCTCTGCGAACTCACCGTCCTCGCTCGCAGGTCTCGGAAAGATCCGAGCACTGGGTCATGGCTGTGGTCAGGTCCACTCTCCGCGGCGGTAAGGCCTGTCTGTACATCCCTCGCCTTCGTATCACAGCGGTGAGGTGCGCGTAGCGCGCCGAATGTAGTTGCGCCGGCGCTGGAATGCTGAGGGCCGAGCGGAGCGAGGACCTCGGCGTCGAAGATGAGCATTCGTCGCCGCGCGGCGTGAAGCGCCGCGACGGGGCAATCTGTTCAAGGCCGATTGACTTATGCCCTATAGTAATGTTCAATGTGGGTTGATTCTATACTACGAGTAAGGCTAAGGCCTATAATCCATGTATTCTCTTGGTACAATGAAATAATACATGATACACTATCTGAAAGTTAGGTCACAATAGCTTTGAGATATAGAGTACATGATCACCTGCGCAACTACGGACACTTTGAGATCATACCAAGAAGCAACAGCCAACGATATCCTGCTACAGCTCACCAGCATCCTCCCTGCCCTGCCCTGTCCCGTCGCGGCGCCTCGCGCCGCGCCACGACGGATGTTCATCTTCGACGCCGAGGTTCTCGCTCCGCTCGGCCCTCAGCATCCCGGCGCCGGCGCGACTATGTTCGGCGCGCTACGTGCGCCTCACGGCCGTATACCATGTCAGTACATACGGACTGTGGTAGTGTTCAAGGCCATGTTGGAAGTACCATCACTGAGCGCTCGGATCCTTCGAGTTGATAGTATGAAAAGCGATATCTTGCACTATAGTAGTTGCGAGAGTAGTCTAAAGATCGTGTTCGTCGCAAAAAGCTATCCGAAAGCACCTTCGCGGAGCCCCAGAGCCTCGCGACATCGCGGTACATTGCAGAGCTAAGACTGTTTCCCACACCGCACCTGCATCCTCTTACGACCGAAGGCGCGACAACGGTCTCGCGGGTGGATCGAGATACAGACTAGCTCTACTGCAGGTACGTCCTTCCAGTAAAAGCGACACCGATGAAGTGCCGATCAGGCACAATGCTGAACAGGATGGACAATACAACTTGAGCAAACTCTATTGATAGCGACATGACTCCTGTCCGAATGTATCCTTACTTCGTAACGTTACACGACGCGACGGGTGTCCTCACACCGAGAGAACATCGGACAGTGGGCTTCCAGCAGCGCGCTCGATGCCGTGCATATAGACTTCTAACTTCTTGTTCTCGTTCTCAGGCTGTGTCTTGCGACGGCGCGTGCTAGCCTCTCCTTCGTCGTCGTCACTACTCTCCGCACTAGGAGCCATGCGCCGCTCAGCCATGAACTCCGCTACAAAGCGGGCGATACCCAGCTCGCCGATTTCAGCAAATGCGCGCGGGCCCCAGCGCCACTCGTAAGCCTCACCTCCGCGGTCGTTCTGCGCCTGTGATGCGGTGTTGGGTCCGTGTTTGCCTACTGTACCGCCTATAAGAGAACGATCGAGGTATTGCCGACGAATGAGATCGGTCAGAAACACATCTAGGGGTGTCGCGCGGTGCGGTGCGGTTGCTGGAAAATCGACGACATCGCCTGCACACAAGCGCAAGCGCCTGAGGGCGTCGCGAAGGGCACCTGAGTCGGCCAATAGTGAGCTAATAGCTACGATGAAAGAAAAGAGGCCGGTTCACCATCCCTGATAACCTTGCCATTGACAAGAATGAGTGCTAAAATAACATGCACGATGCCGAGAGCAGCAAGATGATCGCCCGTGTTCCATGCAAGAACACTGCCATACGGCCGGGCGCTGACCCTGCCCTCGTCGAAGATATCTGGCGCATCGACCATCTCAGCATCAAGCACGGATGATTGGGTGCGAGTCGCGCGCTCTATCAGGCCGGCGGGCAGCGTTGAGCGCAGGATATAGGCTTTCGCGCCGGATGCGGCAGCACCACGGTTCTTCGCGGCGCCGACACTGTCTTGTGGTCGCGATTTGGAAGTTTGCGAGCCGGATGGCTGCGACTGAGGAAGGGCATCTGCGCCGCGTTTGCGTTTGCCGGAGTTGCCACCTCTAGGAGGAACATCTTGCTTAGCTGCGCGTGTTCGTAACTCGACGAGTTCCAGACCAAAGACGGCGCGAAGACGTTCTTGCGCGCCGTCGAAGACGGTTTTGAATATACCGCGTTGAGATCCCATGACTATACGATGTGTAAAATGAGAGTCAGCCCATCATCCTATGTAAGAAAGAGGGTACTGACTTTTCTTTGAGATCTCTTCACGCTTCAGTGGCATTCTGCGCTGTTCGTTGAAGATAGCAAGACGTACAAGCGCAGAGATGCGCTCTTGCAGATCCTGCGTAGTGCAGTGGATGAGACCTCATCCGTTCAGCAGAGTTCACACGGAAAATGGACACCTACACCGTCGAGTCCACCTTCTCTGACTTGTGTGATATCACCTTCCACTTCTTCGTCTTCCTCAAGGGTGTCCGGACGTCGTGAGTCTCTTGAGTCAGACGGCAAGGCGCCCATCTGAGACCTAGATGAACTGGCGCGAGGAGCCATAGCGCTGGTCAGGATAGAACTCCTGGTGGTACAGGATGGCATGCGACAAGCGCGACACAGCCTGTCCAGATCGCAGTCCGTGGGATACCGCGACACGGTCACGCGAGCGCGCATTCTCGAGCTTTTGCGCGTCGCATCGCGCGGCCATACTAATTCGCCAAGAAGCCGCTGGATGATCCTTACCCACATTGTCTTACACGACCTGTATCCGAAGCTCATGTAAACTTGCTGGACCTCTGATCGACGAAGGGCCTTCTGCAATTCTCCTATGGAGTACGAGTTGGCGTTGGATGGTCGCAATTGATGGGGAGAAAAAGAAACCTGAACCGTAACGCCATTTTTGCACTCAATCAGGGGCCAGATGCCACGTTGTTGTCATTTGCCTAATGAGGCAATTTCTCTCTGCGGCGATGATCACTCACACACGCTCAAACGGGCTGTAGCCTCATGCCCGGATCGGCCCGGTGATCTCGTATCTTACCACCTCGACGCTCTCCGCGTGTCCATGAGAATGCGGTTTACTACCGTAGCCTGGTTAAGTCTAAGAGCGTACAGTATACCGACAGCACCGGCCCGGCGTGTGTTAGAGCTTACGAATGAGCTAGACAGCCCTACGGTGATGTAGATAGACTGTGTCAGGGGCCGCTTGCGCGTTCGGCGCTCGGCGCTCAGCGCTCAGCCTTGGCTCAGCCTCCTATTCACCACACGGGGACCACTACACAATGCTCATGCCATACCCTGCGGGCAGACATGTTGACCTGGTATCCATGTCTTGTGCTCCGTAAAAGGACTATATCCGCATACGTATCGCCTCCTGTGTCAGGGGTTGCTCGCGCGGTCTGCGGCGCGTCGCCGTTTACCAGCTCGCGTGCCGGTGAGCTTCCCAATTTGGTAACTCTCGCCATTCAGGACTCTCTCGCTATTCAGACCAGATGCTGATGCACCGAGTCTCTTCAGAAAGAATGATGTACTAAGCCGGGGCTGAAGGTACAAGAAGCACCAACAACACAACAACGAAGCACGGTAAGTGCGAGAGACGCTAGAGGGCGCCGAGGCGAGACCTCGGGAGCAAGAAAGGAAGCAGAAAGACGGACGGCGCTAAGCCGTACGACCGAGTTCGGGGCTAGCGGAGGAAGCTAGAGGGCTTCCGGATAGCTAGCGGATGAACTTAGATGGTGAGTCGCAGCGTAGGGCGCAGCAGCTCGGAAGAGAAGGGGCAAATGGGGGTGTATTGCCTGCAGTACATAGCCAGACGTACAGTAGGTTTTATAGTAGCTACAGTCGAGTCATTTGTAGCGCTTTTGGGGTACAAAAAGGTAGAGAGAGAGAGATAAGAAGAACGAACCAATAAGAAAGTAAGAAATGGTAAGCTAACCAGTAGCGAAGAGGGGATTCGGGAGAGGAGGAGGAGAAGAGGGTGCCGAAGGCGCAACCCGGAGGCTAGAATGCCGTAAGGGAGTGGAATAGGAAGGGGATAGTAAGGACATAGGATATAAAGAGGTTCCGTGGCTGCGGAGGAGCCAGGAAACGAGACGCTTGGGGGTAAGAAGTACGAGAGCCGGAAACATGGAGGCAAATGTGCGCGTACCGAGACGCCCCGCGGCTGGTTCGGGACAAGCCTGGACAGCCAGTACCGCATGGTACAGTACGAATATCGTACGGGTCGACCGAGAGCGCGGGCGTACGCGGGGACGCCGAGGAGGAGGTCGGAGGGGGGAGAGGTGCCACACCGGGCCACGCGCGTGAGCGGATCACGGCAAATGCCGAGACGCGTCTTGCTCTTCGCGTCCTGGCGTCAAAGCCGAAAAAGGCGCGTCAAGAACTCTGTTACACGGTCCCTGCGATTCGCCGGCGGCTTTCTTTGTGGTGTGTTTCTGTTGTTAATTGTAGTGAAGAGCGACCCTGGATAAGAACTGTAGTCTAATAGTGTAGAGATTTCGTGAGCAGATAAGATCACCCTGTGTGTCAGCCGGTGAAGAGGCAAGCGAAGCTCACCGACCCATCGCAGATGGTGATAGGTGGAGGATGAACGCAACAAATGGTGCTGCACTGCCCAGCTGCGCGTCGCCTTGGGCTTGCCTCGGGGATCGTTCCCATGCCCGAGTCGCACCTAGAGCGCGGCATCGAGTTCCCTATCGCGAACCAACGGTTTTATAGACTCGAGACTATGGAACATATGTACGAAGAGGCTGTGTTTAGCGTAGTAAGTTCAAGAAGGCTGCGGAATCTTAGCTAGGGGATATAAGACAGAGCACGAAGGATTTGTTTCGGACCAGATACACAAGAGAACACGAACACTGTACACTACGTAGAGTCGCTGGTGAAATAGAGCGATCTCACAGGGCCATTGAGCTGAGCTGCCGGAGACCTCACAAATAGAGAGATAGGTATGAGCACGAGTCTGCCAAGTTTGAGTAGAGGCTGAAGACATACGGATGCACCGGTGGGGGATGGTATGTCAGGGCTCTACCCGAGTGGCACCACGGCGGTAGACAGGGGGTTATGGCTGCAATACCTGGAATGGACATCAGATTTCGTCGTATGCGTAGGCTGGCCTCAGCATGTATCTGACTCACGGGTGCAGACATCGCGTAGGACCCGCATACGGCACCTTTACCAGTGATGCAAGATTGGTCTCTATTCGTAGACCTGAGGTTCGACCGGGGACGCTTTGAAGAGGATTAGTCCTACTGCGAGGCTGCTGCACTAGTATAACGCACCCTCCGCAGACAAGACATCAGAGCAGCCTTGTCCAAAACCTCGCTACTAAATTGGACGTCTGACACACTCAAGTGCGCAGCCACAGAGTTTGTATCCAGGATGGCGATGTGCCATAAACCATTACGGGAGGCAATTGGGTAGTACTGACGCCTGGCCAATGACGTATGAATGATTGTCCTGCCATGAACACGCGCGGTCGCGGTCTCAATCCTATTGTTTCGTACACACATATTGTATTCCTCCTATTTCAAGCGGGAAGAGTGGGGGCGGCCTCCAGTCAGGAAGGTCCCCACAGGGCGATGGCCACGCGGAGGGAAATTGGGAAGTCTCAGTCATACTGATAGTCAAGACAAGATACCCGCCTACATGTAACTGTGAGCACCGAAGTATAAGAAGTATGATTGAAGTTGAAGGCGCACCAACCGTCAGTCTGTCATTGCTCGAGGCTAACGGGCATCCAGTAGACCAAAGGATAATCATATCGGGAGCAGGAACACCCGGGGAGAAGAAAGAAGGCCCCTTGGCGCGTCCAGGTATGGACAGCATCCCGCGCGACTTGGGGCATTGACTCAGCGGTTCATGTGCTTGACGACATCGTCCCGCTAGATGGCATGTTGACATGTACAGCAAGATGGACAGAGGGTAAACGAGGATATGGATCCAGGCCAGGCGATTGTCAAGCAGTGTGGCAACAAAGTGTATAGCTCCTGCCGCAGTTTGAGAGCTTGAGATCCGGGAAGTGGTTCTCAACGCCGAGTTATCAAGAGACAAGAAGCCAGCCCTCGCGCTTAGGTGGATTATCAACACGGCTACACGCGTTCGTTAGATCGAGGTTCAGAGGACGGGTATACATGCAAAGAAGAAACGGATTCGAGGGCCCTGGATGGGTCGTGACATTTCGGCGCAAGAGTGGTCCACAGAATGGTGCTGGTCCCCGGACCCTGCCGGATCACGACGGGCCGGGGTTGGCCCGTTCGTGAGTCGCAACGCGCCTCAACATCTTTGACATTGACTTCCATGGCGGACGCTTCCGACGCGCGTAAACTCTTCATACAAGCCATACTCTTGCGCCGATACATGACCACGCACCTGGCTCAGGCTCTCTGGCACAAATGTCGCGAGGATGTTATGGGTGTGTCTGCATAATGCACGCTCGCAAGCAGGAGAGGCTCAATCATGCGCTGCAGCTGTCGACGAAAGCGTCTTTGTGCAAGATATCCCCTGGGACGAACTAGTAAAGGAGGTCAACCAATCGTTGAACAGTTTCGATCTTGAGTTCTCACGTGGCCATGATGAGATAACTGGGGTGGAGATGTGGGCTTTGGTACGATGGTCATTCTCGCACTCCGTCTTCATCATAGCGATCTGATTATTCAGGTTAATCGACGCGATGATGAGGTTGCCCAAGTTGCTTCTGACTTATCACCGTCGGAGATTACGTACTTCAAAGCTCTGGTACGTAGCTTCAGCCTCTATGTCTCATAGGAACGGCCACGCAACACGCAATAACAGGTTGAAGAAATTATTTTGGCACCCGACCACGCGTACAGCATCTCCTCGATCGCGGCGATGCGGGATCCAGTGAAGCCAGCGAACATGACCAAACCCGGTGCTGAAACCGTCCTCGCGAGTTTCGTTGCCCGAGGCTGGTTGCTCAAGAGCAGGTCTGTATAACATGTTCTTGCTCTCAACCATCGGATCTGACTCAAAACCCCCACGTCAGGAAAGGTCAATACTCCCTGAGCGCGCGCAGCCTCCTGGAACTACGCTCATACCTTCGCAAGACGTACCCTGATGATCTTCTTGAATGCCAAATGTGCCTTGAACTTCTCACGAAGGGCGTCGCATGCCCAACGGGACCGTGCGGTATCTGGATGCACGTCCCCTGCTATGGCCAGTATCAGAAACGGAGCGGGAAGTGTCCGTGGTGTCAGGCTGACTGGTCAATCGCGCCAGAGAAGCTTATCTGTGCCGGTGAGCGCTCCACGAAGGCTGCCAACGACGACGATGAGGGCGAGCAGACGGGATACGAGTGAAGGTCAGGGTCAAGCAGTTGAAGTAGACCCTGCGAAGGGCGATGGCGAATTCGAAGAGACGCAGACGCAGCCCAGTAAGGACGGAAAACACGAAACCTCTGTATTTTCGCGTGCTGAAATACCGCTGCCTCGTGCCGCTCGTCGTCCGCACACGCTGGCGTCTTCCTCGTCTTTTGATCATCGCTTCCTCCGCCCCTCACATCTTAGGCACTCTTTCTCACTCCATTAACACCCACACCCTCTTCTCCGGACCTCGGCGTTGCCTCACCAGTACTCTAGTGTTAAGTTCTTCGTGCCGTGCCCTCACCACTGCCCGCTCGCAATTCGCGCCCAGGCGATGCTAAGGATGAACTTTACGTCCGATACTCTCTCCTTTGCTATACCTACTTATCTATCTCGGTCCCTCCTCCATTTCGATCCTCTATCATGGTAATCAAATCACGTGCAACCCTCTTAGCTTCCTAAGAATTCACGTCCCTCTCTTCCTCGTTGGTCAGAGCTCTAGGAAGGGCCGAACGAGCTGAGACGGGACGGTCACGAATCTCGATCTTCGGTGCCATTTGATCGTTTCCTCGGCGTTGATCTCTACATGGTCTACGTTCGTATGCCTGTCACACTTCATTATTTCTTCCTGTATTGTACTTCTTTGCATCATCAGAAGGACAATTGTCTGATAATGCCCCGGCGTAGAGCCTGAGATAAAGCGTGATAGAACGTGTGGATTGCAATGTGTTACAGTTAGACATTCTCATCATTAGCTAGATCGTTCAAGTAAGTAGCAGCACCGCGCATAGCACTCCTGAATGCTTCTGTGGCAATGACCTTGAGTGATGCGGCAAGACCCTGCATCAGTAGAAGCAGGTCATACAGAACTTCGACGATGAAAGACGTCTGTGATACGTCAGCGAAATTCTTTTGCGGACTCGTTATGCTTCTCACCCATGCACTAACTTGAGGCAACTGAGATAGATTAGTATTGCGTATTGAGACAGCCTAGAGATATGTCTCACCGTTCGCTCGCGAACAAAAGGCAAGCGCGAAGATAGAGCGGCAACGGCCAGGACGAGAATGGAACAGATAGCATATGCATAACGCGAGAGAAGGAGCGCCGCATGTTCTGCTTTCTCTTGCACGTGGAGCGCCTGTCATAGGGTCAGTGTACCCGTCTAGAGACGCACGGGGTATCACATACGTCAGATGCAAACATAAAATCGAAGACCATATTCCAATAGCCACGGTCTCGAGCCGAAGTCAATGATATGTCTCAGCGGGAAGAATAGCACTGCGTACCGAACTTGTTCGAAAACAAATAAATTTTGTTCGAAAGCAGGATGTCAGGGGCGTCGCTGGCGTTGATAACCCCAGCTAGGTGTCCCGTTCCCCGAGCAGCTTGAGCCTATGAGGGCTGAGACAAGGAAATGGGATGGCTGAGTCAGGATACGCACAGTGATGAGGCGAATCGGATGATCTGGGCTCAGTGCGTCAGCGCAACATGTTATCCGGGTCCCTCGACACAAATCAAACTGACCTCCCTCCATAGGCCGCAACTCTTGCTGTAATTCACCCTTCAAGTCCCACACCCTTATCACCCCCTCTTCCGATCCACATGCAATATTGCTTTCATGATCCAGCAGCGCTACACGAGAAGGCTGACGAGGGCCCGGTTGATTGTTGTCGTAGATGACGACCACTCGTGGGCGCTTGTTCGAGTCCTTAGCGTAGTATAGCTCCGCTTTTCCAGTTATCGTCGATACGAAAACGAAGCAGAAATCTTTGGAGACAGCCGTGAATCCACTGACCGCGCATGAGCAAGTATACAAGAGTACGTGTAGAATGCTCACACAACCCGCGATTCAGGAAATATCTGCCAGAGTTGCGTCTCTTGCTCTGCATCCCAGCACCTGCAGTGAAATGAATATAGTCAGCCGACGGGACAGACATTGGCATTATTTCCACGCCTACACGATACCGTGGGTCAAGTAGGCCACAATCAGTTTCTTTGCGCCTCGTTCTAGATGCACAACTCTGGGCCGCACATGTATGTCGCCCTGCAATCCGGGTGGGCTGTGAGGTTTGGGAAACACACGGTTCGAGATGTAATGCCCTAGTTGAGAAACATCAAAGATCGTAAGGGCTCCCGCACACGTACAACGCTCACCAGCAACACCCATTGACATCGCCAGGTGAACCTCAGGTCCGACCGCGAGCGCTAGCATGCGGGTCTCCACGTCGACGTCCATACTGTTAATGACGTTGTAGGTGCCGGTCTTGATGAAGGCGGTCAGGTTCTCCTACCGCCCCGTGAGTCAGATGACGCTGCTCATGCCAGAAGAAAAGACGTTACTGTGAGTACGTCCGAGACGACGGAACCTGAACCACGTTCTCCGCCAATCATAAGAGTACGAAGACTGAACGGTGCCCACAATAGGGCAGTGGCAGCACCCAGATCGGGGTAAAACTTGGTCTCCTTCTTCCCTGAAGGCACATCCCAGACGACTACATGCCCGCTCTCGTCACCGGTAGCCAAGTAGGATCCTGTCGGGGAGAAAGACAGCGTGATGATATCTGAGTTGTGCTCAGAGCCGGCGTCCATGATACAGGACTGCAGATACACCATTTGGAGCCGAGTGGTACTTTGAGCGCGGTACTTTGAGCGCGGTGGAAGGCAGATCGAGGTTGCAGGCAAAGCTCCACTCTTTGAGGGGTCGAACGGTGGCAGCGCGATAATCGTGACGCCCGTTCCTTTGTTCGCATTTTCCCATGATGGGCGATGCGTCAAGGACCGGCGTATCTCGGACCGAGTTCGAGTTTCTAACTCCTTCTAGATAGGCTGGAAGTAGACTGAACGTAGACGAGGCAAGAGAAGAAACAAGCTTTTAGTCCCCGAGGCTGCATATCGGACGCCGGCATGGGTGAACATATCCAACTCCGGAACTTGGCATCCCAGTCATGGGTTTGCGCCTGGCGCATTGATCAGCAATGATTGGGTCAGATCTCGTGAGGAAACTCACATGAAGAATATATTGCATTCTCTGCTTGTCGAGGGTGGCTACGATGTTGCGCTCGAGCGATCATGAGGTCGATCACGTAGCAGCACTGTCATACGTGATGGGCTCAGCCATGACGGGAAAGGTCGTAAAGGAAGGAAAGGGGAAAGGGCGGCAGTACCCGTGGGTTTGCGCTTTTTGGCCTGATGGCGCCTTGCCTTCGAATGCCAGCAATGACACGGGGAAAGGGCAGCAAGAGTGCTAGCACCCACGTGGCAGCACCCGTGGGTTTGCGCTTTTTGGCCGGATGGCGTCTTGCCTTCGGATACCAGCAATGATACAAAGCGTTATCGACCCGCTATTCGACTTCAAGGATCTCTTTGTCTTCCCAAGAACGCAGATACAACAGACGATTGGTCCATGCTCTTTGTGGCCTCGGCGGATCGGATTGTATTTAGTCTACGGCAATGCTGTCAACCGCCCTGCACTCCTCCACCTTCGACGCGCTCTACTGAACCTTGCTCTCTATCCTCATGGCACATCTTCCAAAGAAGAGAGATCTCTCTGAATTCAGTGACGGAATGCACTCGGATCGTACGCTGGTCGGACAACCCAGATGTGTAGAACCGTCCTCCGACGCTACTCGCGAAGGTCCAGAATCAGGCAACAGTATGTGGCAGCCCCTCATCAACATCAATCAACTCACTTATCCGCATAGCAGCAGTCGGCCCGACAGAGAGGCAAACCCCGTCTACAATCCTTGCTTCCTCAGACGAACGCGTCCACCATAACGATTACTCTTCGCACGCAGATGATGAGTTCACCGTCGCCGCGGTCTTAAGGGCAACGAGAAAGTTTTTGGCGAGCGCCCTCGGTAACTTGACCCAAGTTCCCTTCTTCCTGCGCCGTGGCAACAAGGGCTTCAGCGATGATGTCAGAGCGACGACTTCGGGCTCTACGGGTGTGTTCTAACTCTTAAGGGTTATTGTGTGCGTTATCTGACATCGCTGAGCTGCAGAGGTCAACGCGGAACGGGACATCTCTATCCGAGAGTTGGATCGGGAAGTCAACGTAGAACGTCCTGCCAAGCGTCGAAAAGTTGTCGGCGCCGACGGGCCTGGTCCGTCGTTACGGGATACTGACGTCGAGGTTCCCATCGCCCTCACCTGGCACCCTCGTTATCGCCATTTTCTTGTAAGTACCAGCTCAATACTTGGGTTTAGTAGAAACTCATGCCGCCTGTAGGCCGCGATCCGGGCGCACTTTCTCTACCTACTCGGAGTGAAAAGCCTTCAGGCTTTAGATCCGTCGTCCTCACACTGCCAACCTTTGACTATTTTGGAACAACAACAATATCTCGGCAACCTACCCGGCCGCGTAACCACCACCGAGGAGCACTTCCGCTTTGACTTCCAACTGAGTCGATCCCACCCTTTCAACTTGGAAGCACTGCGCGTCTTTTCAATCTCGTTTCTCAAGCATGTCAGCGATGGGGCCTATAGTCGTCCGGCACCATTGCCGTGCATATTCCTCATCCTACGCAATGTAGAGGCGGCAATATACAATCACGCGAAGATGGCCAAAGCCGTTTGGTATCGCAGATTCGTCGTTCAAGAGTCTGAAGAAGCAATGGCTAGTCGCCTGGCGACAAATTCCCGCAAATCCAGAAAGCAGCGCGTACGTCGTCATTGATCAGAAGAAGCAGAGAGGCGCACTAAATATCTGGCAGCTTTATAGGAAACGACTGGCCGCGATCACACAATATGCCCCACATCATCATGCGCTCGTGTCGACGGCGGGTGCTAGAGGTGTCAGTTCAGACGAATCATCGGATGATATGGACGAAGCGGACCGCCATCAGGACACAGTCGTCCGCGTTGCTCCCAGCTGGCGGAGTCTCGAATTCCAAGGATGGTATCACTCACTGGATCCACTTGTGGCGAATATTGAGAAGTCGCGCGTTGGACGCCGCACGCGGCGTGGCGCTACCTCTCGTCGTCGCAAGCACTCGTCGAAAGTCAATCGGAGTTCTGTCGCGCCCATTGGCCTCCCGCGCAATTGCTATCATACAGTACGATCTTGAAGTCCCCGAAGATGCTCCTCCGTCTGACGATATGTAGGGTTGGCTGGCAGATCTGTCCCCGTATGACTTGAACAAGCTACAAGTCCTTGAGGAGACATACGATCTAACACCTATACAATAGATGAATAGCTCATGTAAACCCACGTCTTGAACATCCTTGTCTCGGTTGCGTTCCAGTCATGTTCGCTTTCCTCACATGATCATGTCCATATTCCACTTCGCGGATCACTTATACATTGTCTCTCTCATAGTTGCTACTCACCTTTTCCTTATATTCGGTCCTTCTTGTTCTTACGCTTCGAAATATGCATTGTTCCTGTCCCCTACAGTGTGACCATCTCATCGCCATCTAGTGAGGACTGCCTCTGAGGCCAGTCCCACAGCCCAGCAGCGTGTAGTGCACCGTCAAGGTCGTGTACATGATGCGGTAAAGGGCAGCATTCAAGGCTAGAAACGAGGGACATTCAGACGGCGAACTTCTTATGCTGGATCTCGAAGTGGTCACGAAGAAGCATAGCGATGACGCGGGGAGGACCGTTACGCTGCGTAGCCGATCTTTCGACAAGAAGGTAGAGGCGCGCAGATGCGTATAACTTCGTAGTGAGAACGGTCTACGAGCTTGATGAGAGCGCAATGATGACTCGGCGGTATGCGAGAGGCGGTACATTCCTGTCCGTGTATAGCGGGATCTTGGTCGAGAGGAGGTTAAGCTGCATGACTCTCCTCGGAAGCCGGATTGGTCGGCGATGAGGTCATCGACGTTCGCATTTAGAAGGCACCCGCGAGGCGCCAGGAGGCCGGGAAGGCCGGAAGCCTGCGCGATCCTTGGGCGCCGGCAGGAGGCCCAATATACACCTGATCCAAAAATGAGAGCCCCCCACGATCCTCGCCAGCCTCTCAGCCTCGCGTGTGCTCCAAGGCCTCCTGAGGCCTCCTCACAGGCCCAAAGCCTAATGAGGCCGCACAATATACTGTCCATATTCGCCCGGCTGCATTGATACATATACAGCGAATAAAGCAAAATTCAATTAAATGATTACATAGAGCATCTAATATGGAGATGATAGAATACAAAAAGTTGTCAAGCCTTTGGCGCATACACAAGCGAAACAAACGTATCGAAGCGAGTGGGTGGGCTCAGCAGGCGTGGAACTGACCACGGGTCACCTAGGAAATATGTAAGTCATCTGATCCCGATAAGATATGTGAGTACTCACCTAGCGAGCCGGGCAGCCTACGTGCAAAGGAGAAGTGCACTACGATGATGGTAAGCGACAGCGGTGTGAATTGTGTAGTGAAAACGACGTACGCGAATATAGTCTCGAGGGTTGCGGACGAAAAGGCGATTAGCGCCGGCGTGTCGAAGCGAGAAATGAGTAAAAACTTCCAGGGTCGTGTAAGCGGGCGTACCTAGAGATGCACGAGGTCTTATGGTGAGAACACGCTTCGAGGGAGTTGAGACCCGTGTCGGATGGGCAAAAGACGCGTAAGTCGCGTCAGCGTCAAAGAGGACACGCCAAGACGGAGCTCGACGGGTTATGGTGAGGACGACGCGTCGAGGGGGAGGAAAACGCGTCTGGGATGGATAAGAACACCATTCAAGTTGATAAGACGCGTCGTAGGGCGGCTTATGGGGCGGACTGAGGTAGCGAGGGAGGAATGGCGCGCGGTCGTGTTGAGGCATGGGAAAGCGAGACGACGGGTCGGCCAGCTGGGCGGCGGAGGAAAAGCAGTGAGGGAGCGGCAGAGGAGGAGACGGAGGAAGGTCGACGGGGAGGCATGGTGGTGGTCGGAAGCAAGGGGCGAGCGAGCGCGTCGAGCGCGACTTGAGCGTGGCGACCAAACATCGCCAGACAGGCGCGACGCAATGACGCACTCGGCCAGGACGTCGACGCGTTGAGGATGAAGGCGCGTATCGCCGGTCAGCTGGCGGAGAGCGACGGGTTCGCGATGGGGCCGGGGCCGTGATGGAAGTCGATGTCGATGTTGAGTGCCGCGTCCGCCGCGTCGAGAAAAATCACGCGTCGTTGCCGTGCTTGGACCGGCTTAGTCTCGCCCTTGCTTGCTTCGATCTGCCATTCAACGATAGCGTCGAAGTGTTAGAAGCTACCCAGGTACACTCAAGTCTCGATTCAGAATCAGGGTCAAGGACAATACGGCGGCATACCCTCATACAGCGCTGAGCACATTTCGCATCGGTCGCGTCGGCCCAGAAGTCATCCGTCTGCGTGCGACACTATCTGAGATACTTTCTACTCTTTCTGCTAGCTTGTGCGGGCTTAGGGACGTAAAAAGGCCACAGGAAACTAGGAGACTCAGAGGCCTTGCGAGTTCCCCCCGGCGACATGGGCGAGGTCCTCGCGCATTTGTGCGAACACCCAACGATGCCTTCTGCGGACCTCCTAATAACTCGCTAAGATTCTGGGTGCACTGCTAGGTGCCTCTTGCGTCGATGGGAGGCCTCGCAAGGGCTCGCAATCCACCCGAAAGGCTGCCGCGAGGCACCTCAGGGTGCCTCCGACTTTCTCAGGATCCTGCGATCCTTCAAAAGGTTTTCACTATTTTGGTGATGCAGAAAGATGTCGGCCACCTAGTACACGCGTGCGAAGTAAAGGACATCCAACGCAGGCGGCATGAG